>CM019063.1:546692882-546802024 GCA_009667805.1 Leptobrachium leishanense
TATACACATCACTGGCTCCACCACAATTCAGAAGATCTACAGATCAAGCATCTGGTCTACTCTACCACACTCCCTAGGGGTGCAAATCCTTCCCTGTCAAAATTACAATGGGGAAAAAATGTGATTTGCCCCATCACAAGCATGCTGGCATTTACAGATGGACATATGTTAGCCATACCACCTCTAAGGAGCAAAGTTACCATATGCCACCTGATCATAAACTAAAATGATTTTCAGAGGCTGCATGGTTTGAACTCTTGCTAGTTCTAGTGGAGCTGTGGGATTCTGGGTAATGGCTCAGACGCAGCCTCTGCTATTGTAATCTTGATGGATAGGTTTACTATACAGAAACCTGATCATGATGCTTGGTTTACATAGCCTGACACTCGTTCCTCCATGGCATCTTGAGCATGACAAGTCATTTCACACTTTCTAGCTTTAATGTATGTTACTCGTCACTCACTGTCTTAACCTTTCCTTTACTGTCATTATGACCTTGCTTTGCTTCTAGGCATCCTTCATGACCATTGAGGTCTTAATGCAGATACATGATTCTTTTATAGGAACTCTCTATACCTCATACAGGATCCTGATGCTTGGTTTACATATCCTCACACTAGTTCCTCCATGGCATCTTGTGACATGACTGGTCATGGTCACATGTATCTAGCTTTAATGTATGTTACTCCTCTCCTACCTGTGCTTGTGTAGACAACTACTTGTCACACTCCTTGTGACTTAACTGTTCCTTTGTAATTTTTGACCTTGCTTTGCTTCTATAGTCTCATCCTTCATGACCTGAGGTTTAATGCAGATACGTGAATTGCTTTAAAGGCTGACATCTAGGTCTACTCACTCGCTGGGTCCTCCACTTATAACACAATGGGCCATGTGGCCCAGTTGGATACAAGGTGGAGGTTACACTCCCACATGGAGGGAAGGATTGAAATAGTTTCTTCAATGTTGGGGCAATGACTAGAGATGACTGTATTGTGGTCTGAGGTCCTGTGGACGCAGATCAACAGAATTTGCTGTCATTAAAAGCACATTGGGCATGGCTTACTGGTTGGGCTGGAATGGAAGGCTGCTCTCCAGTGACAGAATAGGGGTCACATTGCATGATACTCCCATTAGCTCAACACCTTGTGGGGTTTCTCCTGTTGCTCAGTCTGCAACTGGTAATGATCTAGAATAGTTAAAAACTGGCCCCTCTTTCTGCTTATGTCCAATAGTTCTCCAGCTCTTGCGTTCATCTATTGGGATTTATAGGCTACTAAAATCTGGGGGCTCATGTTCTACCCTGTTCTAGGTGATTTCAGAATGTGTGCTGTCACTAGACTGGGCTACAGTGTCTTGTTAACCCACAAAGAGGTCTGTAATGGATCAGAACTCAAGCCACAACTCCTATAATCCCTACTAAAGACTAGCTCTTAAACACTGCTTTCATAACGTTGTGGCATGCTGACATTGACATGATCTCCACAATCACTGCTGTAACGTGACTCGCTCTTTTCTGCAGACCACCTTCTCCAGCAGCACAGATGTGGAGGTGCCACCCATGAGATGCATACGTATGATGGCCTCCGTCACTAAAGCCGAGATGGACGTTCCATACACGGCCGTGATCCGCACAAGGTTTGGCTATACCTCCACCATCAAGGGAACATGGAAAGGTGCCACTCACTACAACCTGATGGTCACTCAGGAAGATTACAAGGGCTGAGATGGCTACACGGTTCCAGTAAATTCCTGCATGGATCACTATGGTCCGGCTTTGCCAAATCTGTCCTGAATGTGCTCAGTCTGTAACATGTACAAGCAATAAAATATTCCCTTTCTCAGTCCCTGCTGTGTTTCAACTAGTGTCATTTTTTTTTTAGGTTGAACATACCCTGTAACTGCCCCTCATGGTGTGTACCCCCCCCCAATGCTCCCTCTATTCCTGAACTGTTGCCTAAACCAGTGTCTGCAGACATTGCAGGGTGGGGGAGTGAAGGTTAAACATGGTTCCTCTAAAATCCTTGTTACTAGTCCACCCTAATAGCAGTTTGTCAGATTGAATCCCCTCATTCACTTCAACTAGATTAAAAACATCTACACATTAAATGCAAGCCCAATACCTGTTTACTTCAGGATATTGTGTACAGCACATCTTTAACCTTTGCATTAACCCTGTAGTGACCAGGCAGTTTTACCACTCTGCAACCACTGCTGGATTTACATCTCTGCGCTGTTAACTCGTTCATGGAACCCACACGTTGCATATCCATTTTCTTGCCATTAAATGGACCTTATACACAGGCCAGCCATCAAATTTTGGGGCCCCTTACTGACTCAATGGGCCCTCATCCCCGATTTCCCCTCTATCCATAGAAAATACACAATTTGTGAATTGTGATCAGATTACAGTGGTATTCGTAATCCTAGTACAATTGGATAATTCCACTGGTTGAGCATATCTGAGCACCACAGCAGTAGAACGCACAGTAAAGAAAGGCGTCTCCTCTCTTTCAGGTTCCCCCCCCCCTTTATCATGTACATCTCCCCACCTCCCTTCTCGGTCCATGTCACCACCCCAACTGTCCTACCCAGTAATCAATTACCTGAAGCCAGTGTTCTCTCCACAGCTCCACCTGTATCATGGAGTGCTGGGAGGAAGTGATGTTACATGATAACTTCCTCCCAGCACTGCAGAGTACACGTGTGGCAGTGCCATTTGAGGGGAAGAGACTGGGTCTGAGGGAATGGGCTGCCATCAGGGAGGGGGAGTGCCAGCAACTGGCCACCATCTTGAAGTCTGTGCCTAGTGACCACTGGGCCCAGGTAAGCTGCAGTGCCTCCTCTGCCTGCGGCTTGAAGTAAACTTGGCTGCCAACCGGCAGGGCCTTGTACCACAGCATGGGCCATAATGCACTGATGGTGGTCCTGTTTTATACAATTTGGAAATGGTATCTTTTAGAATCTACTAAACACCTTTTTGAACTTTAATCCCCTACAACTGCCAAAGACCCATGTCCTAAAAATAGAAATGCCAAGTTACTGCTTTAAAACCCACTTCACCTGTGAGCTCCTTTTGACCAATGTATTTGTACACCAAGCCTAGACCTGACCCTCTAGCTGCCACTGATCACGATACAGGGCACCAAGGATTCCACTTGGCAGCTAGGGGTTAACTGACCTCATTGCACATGACAACATCAGTGAATGGAGGGGTGTCAGCCACTTCCTGGAGTGCTTCGTGATCCAGGGTCAAATAGGTTCAAGACATGGCACCACTGAAATGGGGACAGACTCTACACTCTTCAGCAGTGCCTTTTCCTTTACACTTTTATTCCTGGGGTGCTCACTTTATGGCCACGGACCCATGAAACAGGCAGATTCCAAAAAGTCAGTCTGGCATGGGACCCCCAGCCAGAGAAGGACAATGATGAACATGGTATGTTCTAGGTCTGTAATGTGACTTGCCCAGTTTGTACGACAGATTACTGGCAAATATTTCATGTTCCCCAGATTTGGTTGCTAGGAGGTGTTTTGGTGATTAGTAAGTGAATTAACCCAATTTCTACAGTAAACAGGGTGGTAGTAGTGACATCACAGGATGTGGAAGTGAAACCTACTGGAGGTGGGAATCTCCTCACATGCATTTTATGACATTTTGCAAAACTCAACTAGTAGAAAAATAAACTAAGCCCCTCTGTCAAAAGGGGTTAATTCCTACACCCCATGCTGGCGGCATAAATCACAGGCTATGGACTAACACCCAGAGAAATAGAACTGAACAGCAGTAGGGATGAGCCAACCCCCCCCATGTTCAGTTCACATTCGAACGCGAACAATTAAGTTCGAATTCAGTTGCGAGCACGATCCGAACTCAATGAAAGTCAATGGTACTCAAGTTCGTTTTATTTCTTTTCTCGAGTGCCCTCCAAGAGGGCATATATGCTAGATATTTGCTATTAAAAGGTGTATGGGGGTCTGGGTAGTTCCCTGGGGGACAAACAAAGCTTTCAAAAGACATTTTTAAAGGTTTTTTTTCATGAAATAAGGGTTAAGAATAAAAAACAAATTCCTTCAAATATCGTGCCTAGGAAGTCCCCATAACCTGCCCGTGCAGTGGTGGATTTGTAGGATGTATAGAAACATTTAAAAACAAATGGTTTTCCTTTTAATCTATTCATGAACAACTGCTTAGGGCAGCAGCCTGTATGAAAAGACGTTTTAGGACACGCAGAACAAGTTTAGTGCTTTTCTTTGGCTAAATTATGGTAACATATGCAGGCTTTGGATGAAAGTACCAGGTGCATTAAAATTGGACCTTTGGTGGCAGCTACTGCCTTCACACCGTAACCCCTCCGAGGTATTTGTGGAGGTTTTGTGAATGCAGTAGATTCCTGATCTATTCCATTACGTCAGCATCAGGGGATTGATAGCTGCTGATCCAGGACTGATTTTTATAAATGTCAGCCGGTCTACAGTCAGACGCACTCTTTTGTCCGACAACCTCCAGCGGCACTGAACGTCCTTTCAGAAAGCATGCTGGATGAAGGGCAACCTAGTGGCTGCATAGCATGTTGGCTAAGTTCTGGCCAGTGATCCAATCTCAACACCCAGTAAGCCAGTGGATCATCTGCTGGAAAGGTATCCAGGTCTGCCCTTGCCCCTAGATAGTCCTGTACCATATGGTGAAGACGCTGGCAATGGGTGCCTACATTTGACATCCCTGGGCGTCGATGACTAAAATTGGAAAAGGCATCAGTCAAGCAGCCCCCTTCAC
Organism: Leptobrachium leishanense; assembly: GCA_009667805.1. NCBI lineage: Eukaryota > Metazoa > Chordata > Amphibia > Anura > Megophryidae > Leptobrachium > Leptobrachium leishanense. The sequence continues at coordinate 546,697,657 of CM019063.1, forward strand.
CTCTCCACTGTTCAACCGCAGCCTCACAAGCACCTGTCATCAGTTGGTAACTGTAACAGATCTCTGTACCCGGACAGGGTCACATCTGCCAAATGCTGCTTCCTCGCTGGACACCCAGTTTCTCCTCGTGACTCACACCTTTCTCTTGTACCTTAGCCGCAGCTCAAGGCCTATAGAGAGCCTGACTAGCACCCCCAGAAATAAGCCGAAGCTGTAGACCTGGAGCCTTTCCTTGGCACAGCGGGCAGAAGATTCCTGGTACTCCAAAACATGAGTCGTGACTTCAAGCTTGGTCAGAATAGAACTGTTTATTACACAACACAGAGATACACTCAACCACCAACCTCATTTACATACAATCAAGCAGATAACTGCACAAATCAGATTAACTACCCAGGACCTTCAAACAATGGAGAATGGGGGAAGAGAAAGCACGTAAACAAAAGGAATCTCTTACTGAGAGAATTTACACAATAGCAGGTACTAATACAGAGATCTACACTATACAGGGAATAACACACAGACATCAAATCTTTAGTTAACTGGCATATCTATAAAACGGGGAAAATCACATTGGGGTACTTATAAAAATAGGCTAACGAACTTTTAATAACACACAAATAAATAAACACTTGAACTGTTGTACTGCGCTACAGCGTAGTGGCGGCCGTCCTGTCACATATCTCCACCAAGTTACCAGTTGGCAGACCCGGTGAGACCCTCTGCGGGTCCACTTGGGGATGTCCACGGACCCCACCAAATATCTTTAAAAGGTCCACCAGTCCCCCAATAGTCGCTTTCACGGGCCATAGTCTGTAGGCAGGATGCTAGCGTGCAGCCCCCTCCAAGTAGCACAACGACATTGTGTTCTATCACATATCTCCCTCATTTGCAGGAGACTAACCAGGCACCAGATCCCAAACGGATCTGTGAGTGTGTTAGTCTGAACCCAAGTCCCAAAAAGTTGGTTTCTTTTCATTGACCATGCGGTCCAGTCCACAACCATGGATGCATTCATCCCCTTCCCATATTCCATCAGGGGCCATACAGGAGTCAACATTCCTGCAGCCCTGCTTGGGGACATCTCTCCAGTGCCAGGGCCACACACATATACTAGAGAGTTACTCCCCGAGCCATCCCCAGCAGCTCCCTTAGATTGTGCCCGCCACTCGGGAGAAATGCCAGCTGTCCCATCTCCGGGTATTGCAGTCAGCTGCTGGAGAGCATGGGGGGCAGTTGATGTCTCTGAAGAAAAGGGTCGGGGATCTGAGCCAGCTGCCCAGTATCCAGGGGGCACACGAAAGGAAACCACAGCCCCCTGTGGTTGATTCCAGAGAACACTGGCACTCGACTCCATTGCTGGTTCCTCACCTGGGGTTGTGTAGAGCAATGCTGGCGGTGTGGGGCTGTTTTCTTCCCAGAGATCCAGGCTATCCAAATGCAGGCAGGGCCCGGCTGCACCAGGCTCTGACGCCAGCACTACACCTGGGGGAACCGTTTTGTCCTCATGCATCACCAACTCCAGCAAGCTGTCCTCCCCGCTCACCGGCTCTGGCGACATCATAACTTGGGGATCTGGGGCAACTGTCTCACATCCTGACAATGCTGTGGGAAATATTCCAATCTCCTCGACAACTCCAGAGTCTATAGCTGGCCCAGACACATCAAGGCCTTCAAGGTTCCCCAGCTCTCCTTGGCTGGGAGCACACTGGGGCCCATCTGCCATGCATCCCAGTAAACTGCTAGTGGGGTCTTTAGTCTCGCCCACTGTCGCAAGGCATTCCTCCCTCGACATTGCACAAATGTTCCTCTGGGTCACATCGGTGGAGACCGCAGTCCCATCCACCACTGTAGGGCAAAAATCCTCTGCTGCCCAAAGAGAGGAGGCATTCTGTACTATTGTCAGCTCCTCTGTCTGCTTCTCTGTGCAGAGCTTCTCATGGTGAGTCTGGCTTACCTGCTGACCGAGGTCTAGCAGTCTCTTGTACAATTTCTCCAGCTTCCACTCCTTGCTGGCTAATGACTCCAAATCGTCTTGTATCCACCACACGTCGGAGAGGTTTAGCAGGTTTTCTCTGTACTCTGCAATTGCTTCCCATCTCCACTCCGTGTCATCTCCGAAATCTGGGTCTCTGAACATTCTCTCAAATAACAGTCCCGGGCCGCCGTAGCCAAAGCCTTCTGTCGGTCTGTTATTGTCCATGCTCTCAGTTCCCATCTGGACTACATACCATCGCAGGGCTTCGTAGCTCTCCTCCAGCCGTGTCTCTTCATAAACCAGACAAGCCAGATCAGTCGGCCAATTCTGGTTGCGTTGTTTATCCACCAACGCCTCACGCAATTCTATCCTCTTCAGGTACCTTGCTTGGGTTGAGGGGAGGATCTTGTTCTGGCAGCGCTGCTCTCTGTCCAGCGCCTCGTGCCAGAGTAGCCAACGTGCTGTATCAGCCCAGTTCAGCTGAGTCTCCTCTGTTATAGGTCCACGATGGTTTGCCTGTACCTCTTGCAACCTCTCCCAGTACGCTGCTCCTGTGACTGCTGCCATCTTCCGCTTCTGCCGCACCGTCTGGATATCGAATCCTGGTGATAGTTTGGATGTCCTTAGACTGTAGGAAGCATCCCACGCGCTGCCACCAATGTAACAGATCTCTGTACCTGGACAGGGTCACATCTGCCAAATGCTGCTTCCTCGCTGGACACCCAGTTTCTCCTCGTGACTCTCACACCTTTCTCTTGTACCTTAGCCGCAGCTCAAGGCCCGGTGCCTATAGAGAGCCTGACTAGCACCCCCAGAAATAAGCCGAAGCTGTAGACCTGGAGCCTTTCCTTGGCACAGCGGGCAGAAGATTCCTGGTACTCCAAAACATGAGTCGTGACTTCAAGCTTGGTCAGAATAGAACTGACTGTTTATTACACAACACAGAGATACACTCAAACACCAACCTCATTTACATACAATCAAGCAGATAACTACACAAATCAGATTAACTACCCAGGACCTTCAAACAATGGAGAATGGGGGAAGAGAAAGCACGTAAACAAAAGGAATCTCTTACTGAGAGAATTTACACAATAGCAGGTACTAATACAGAGATCTACACTATACAGGGAATAACACACAGACATCAGAAATCTTTAGTTAACTGGCATATCTATAAAACGGGGAAAATCACATTGGGGTACTTATAAAAATAGGCTAACGAACTTTTAATAACACACAAATAAATAAACACTTGAACTGTTGTAATGCGCTACAGCGTAGTGGCGGCCGTCCCGTCACAGTAACCTACCAGTGTTGCTTTAGAATGTCCTCAAGTTGTTTCATCCTGTGCTCCCTTTGTGAGGGCAGGATGAGCTCTGCAACCTTACCCTTGTATCGTTGATCAAGAAGGGTTGCCAACCAGTAATGATCCTTCTCCTTGATAGCACGAATCCTGGGGTCCTTTAGCAGGATAAGGGAGCCCATGCAGTGTATGTTGGAGGTGGCATTTGCTTCAGAGTGTTCCTGGTGGCTGAGGATCACCATCCTTGTTGCCTCCTCAAATGGTGACAGTACAGTGCATGCATCCTTGATCATCAGCCACTGCAGGGGGCGGGGGGAAACCAAGTTGACCTGAACCTGTCTTTGTGCCATACTCACACAGGTACTCATTGATGGCCCTCTGGCAATGCTGCATAGAAACATAGAAACATAGAAAAATGTCGGCAGATAAGAACCTTTCGGCCCATCTAGTCTGCCCAATTACATGGATACTTTACCTGGATTTATCTTTTGTTTAGGATGGCCTTATGCCTATCCCATGCCTGCTTAAATTCAATTACTGTTTTGGCCTCTACCACTTCAACTGGAAGACTGTTCCATGTATCCACCAGCCTCTCAGTAAAATAATGCTTCCTGATGTTACTTTTAAACCTTTGCCCCACTAATCTAAGACTATGTCCTCTTGTTTTGCTACTTTGTTTCCTTTTAAATATACTCCCTTCCTCTACCTTGTGGATTCCCTTTACGTATTTAAATGTTTCTATCATATCTCCTCTGTCTCGTCTTTTTTCCAAGCTGTACATGTTAAGATCATTAAGCTTTTCCTGGTAACTTTTCTCCTTCAAGCCGTACACCATTTTAGTAGCCCTTCTCTGAACTCTCTCTAAGATGTCTATATCCTTCTGGAGATACGGTCTCCAGTACTGCACACAGTACTCCAAGTGAGGTCTCACCAGTGCTCTGTACAGTGGCATGAGCACTTCCCTTTTCCTACTGCTAATACCTCTCCCTACACAACCAAGCATTCTGCCAGCATTTCCTGCTGCTCTATTACATTGACTACTTACCTTTAGATCCTCTGAAATAATAACCCCTAAATCCCTTTCCTCAGATGTTGAGGTTAGGACTGTATCAAATATTCAGCCCTTGGGTTTTTACGTCCCAGGTGCATTATCTTGCACTTATCCACATTAAGACTCAATTGCCACAGCTCCGACCATTTTTTTAGTTTACCTAAATCTTTTGTCATTTGGCTGATCCCTCCAGGAACGTCAATCCTGTTGCAAATCTTTGTGTCATCAGCAAAAAGACATACTTTTCCATTAATACCTTCTGCAATATCACTAATAAAAATATTAAAGAGAATGGGTCCAAGTACTGACCCCTGAGGTACCCCACTGGTAACAAGACCTTGCGCCGAATAAACTCCATTTATCACAACCCTCTGTTGCCTGTCACTCAGCCACTGCCTAATCCATTCAACAATATTGGAATCCAAGCTCAAAGATTGCAATTTATTGATAAGCCTTCTATGCAGAACAGTATCAAAAGCCTTACTGAAATCTAAATAAGCAATGTCTACTGCACCACCTGTGTCTATTATTTTTGTTACCCAATCAAAAAAATCAATAAGATTAGTTTGGCATGATCTCCCTGAGGTAAACCCATGTTGTTTCTGATCCTGTAACAATGTTGAGTTGCACCTGGTGGGCATGTCACAGATCAGGCAGTTTGTGGGAAGGTGTAATTCTCTTTGAATTTCTGCCAGGTGAACACTTGCTGGGAATGACCGTCTGATGTGGCTGCAGACTTTTCTGGCCTGGCTGAGAAGCTCTGCCGGCCCTGGGTACCTGGTTAGAAAATGCTGTACCACCAGATTTAGGACGTGTGCTAGGCATGGTACATGCGTCAGCTTACCCAGGCGTAGGGCGGAGAGAAGGTTGCTGCCATTATCAGACGACCATTCCCAGCTCAAGCTGGCGTGGTGTTAACCATCTCTGCACCTGCCCATGCAGAGCTGTCAATGTCTGGCCTGGTGCGGCTCCTGTCCCCTAAACAAACCAGCTCAAGCACAGTATGGCATTTTTTTGCTTGAGCCATTGCGTAGCCCCTGCCACGCATCGGTTTAACTGCCATTTCGCCAGAGACTTTGGAGGAGGAAGAGGTGGTGGAGCAGACAGACCTCATATAAGCACCTTTCTGGAGGCGTGGTGGATGAGCAAGCTCCAGCACAGAGCCCCGTCCTGGATCCCTCCCAGCTGCAAGCAGAGTTACCGAGTGTGCCGTGAAGGAAATGTAACGGCCATGTCCATGCTTGCTAGACCACTTGTCTAAAGTAATGTGCACCTTGCTGCTGACTGCCTTTCCCAATGACTCCATAACATTGTCTTCCACGTGCTGGTATAGTGCTGGAATGGCCTTCCGTGAAAATAAATGACGTTTTGGAACCTGCGACTGTGGTACAGCACATTCGGCAAATTCACGGAAGGAAGCAGAGTCCACCAGCTGGAAAGGCAGCAGCTGTAATGTGAGTAATTTTGCCATGCTGGCATTTAGACGTTGTGCATGTGGATGGTTGGGACAATATTTTTTCTTCCACTGCAGCAGCTGGGGCAATGAAAACTGACTGCATAAATCTGCAGCTGATGGGATGCTGGCAGATTCAGAGGAAGGAAGTGGTACACCCATTACTGTAGCATCATTCCTGTCCGTGGAGGTTGTAGGCAATGACATGGCAGGACATATACTGGGGGTAGAGACAGATGAGGAGGAGGACCTATGCAAAGTGTTGTGCCAACGGGATGCGTGGCAGGTGGTCATATGTCACCTCAAGCACTTGGTACCCAAGTGTCTGATGTCTTTCCCACGCTTGATCCTCCTCCGACATAGCTTACAAATAGCAACGCTGCAGTCTGCTGCACATGTCGTGAAGAAGTCCCAGACAGCAGAGATCCTGGACGTGTGCTGCGAGACAACAGAGCTCTGCACCTGAGCAGCTCTGACATCTGATGCCTTGGACTGGCTACGGTTGCTCATAGAGGACATTCTGCCTCGTTTTTGTTGGACCTTCTCCTCACTTGACTCCTCTGTTCGATTAGGCACCCAGGTGGAGTCAGGGGGTGATGACAATGATGATGAGGTCACTATCTCTTCGTCACTGGAGCCAATCTTGTAATATGCTGCAGCTGCTGGGGGAACATGAGTGCCAGTTCTTTGTGTGTCACTGGCACCCCCTCCCTCTAGGCTGATTATACTCCCTCAACCTCAGAGATTGAATCAGAGCACTGTACTTGCTGCGCATCCTCAAGCAGCATGTCACTGTCACTGTAGTCAAACAATTCAGCTGACTCCTCCGTGTATGATAGTGAGGCTATGGCAGGAGTAGCTGTGGACATGGAGGCTGAATTAGATGTTTTGGCAGCTGAGGTGGACTGTAAACCACTACAAGTCTGGCTGGCAGAGGACTCGGAGGATGAGGATGGCCTGGTTAGCCAATCCTGCAAATCCTCTGTATGTTGCTGCTGCTTAAGACGGCCAGCACCAGTTAGAAACAAGGACAAGCGTGCCCCTGCAGAGGATGCACCACATCCACGACGACCAGGGGCACAGCCTTCCGACACAGGGGCTGCTTGCCCTCTTATCTGTGTCTGGGAGCGTCTGTCATTTTTGGTCTTTCTGACATGGTGAGTGATATACAGATTTTCCAGAACAATGCTATATCTTTAATCTATATAAGTCAGTGATACAGCCTGATAGCCTTTGCAGTGCCAACACACAGATTCAAATTCACACAACTCTGGTATAAGTGATACAGCCTGTCCCTGATAGCTGTCAGTGGCAACACACAGATTCCAATTTCCAGAAATCAGGTATAACTCAGTGATATAGCCTGATATGCAACAAACAATCTCCTGTCCTCTCTGATTCCCTCCTGCAACAAACACACGCTGGGGCTGCGGGGAAGCCTTGTATAGTGTGCTGCGGGACTTAGCTCTGTGAGCCCATGATTGGGCAAAATTTACCCATTGTTTACATGTTATGTTCAATAAACACATGAAAACATATAATGTTTGTGTTGTATTATTTTAAGCAGACTGTGTTTTTAAATTGTTGTGACTAAGGCTAGGGTCAGACGAACGCATTTTTCGCGTTGTCCGTGAAAAAGTGCGTTCGAATGAATGGACGCATTTTTTTCACGGAATACGCGATAGCGGTCATACGATGTGCATTTTCGTCCGTGATTTTGTACGGATCATCAATAAAACACTTTTTGTGTCTGGACGTTATGTTGGCCGGACATTAGCAGCGTCTGACGTCTCCCAATCACGCAAACACGCCTCTAGCGGACGCAGCGCACTCTGTACGTCAGTACTAGCGGTTTGACGTTCTAGAAAAAATGCGTTCGTTTGCCACTTGCGTTGCGCGGCCGCCTTTTTGTGCGGCCATTCTTCATATGCAGCCCGGCATTGGACGTCATTTGCTGCTAGCACGGCCGTGATTTAGTGCGGTTAAACGCACGTTAAAACTGCTTTCGTCTGACCTTAGCGTTAGATGAAGATCAGAGCACATTTTATGACCAATTCATGCAAAACTCCACGTAATCCCAAAGCAGGGTTCACATACTTTTTCTTGCCGCTGCATGTGTGCCAATTGGCCATTAATAAAAGTTACAATTTGTTTAATATCAGTTTTCAATATTCTATCCTTGTTTTGTCAAATAGCAAGTCTTCAAGGGTCACCTCCTACTATGGACACTGTTCTCTATCCCGATTTTTCTTTTTTTTTTCTGTGCTTTACACGCCGGCTGCAACGCGAACCCTTGAGTGACGCAAGGCCTCATGCTGTCGTTTACCTTGAGGGCTACCAGCTGTCACACCGCAAACCTCCCGCGGAAAAAGCTCGATACGGCCAATGGCCAGTCCGGGCCTCACCCTCACACAACAACACACAGGGGTCTAGTCACAAAGCACTGAAATTGAACGCAATTTCTGCACTTTGCATTTCGGCGATTCCATTAAGTGGAAAATTTGGCGAATTCACTATTAATAGAATGTTCACTGTATTTTGCTGAAATTAGGGTCACCGAAGCAGAAATCTGACGTCGGGAAACAGCGCTGAAATTGCCTCGGCAAATTCCACCAAAGTGAAAAAAAATAGGAAGACTCCTCTTCTCCGAACAGAAGCTTAAACCAATAGAAATGTAGTAAAAAAGGTCACTTAAGGACCAAAGAGGTACCTGGTATGTCAACTCCCTCCCTCCCGATGCTCACTGAGGGAAACGCCTGTGAACGCTGGCAGGAGAAAACTGCGCTGCAAGAAACAGGCGACAATATACAGACGTCGCCTGCACCGCAGCGGCAAAAAGCAACGCGTATGTATATCGACGCCTGCACTGAATGGGTTAAGGAGCAATCCAATCTGAAATGATCCTGCGCTCACTCGAAATAAAACACTCAAAGGGTAAAAAAAACTTAAAATGAAAAATGGGATTAAAGTTAAACACTATCAGGGCCCGTTCACACCTAAGCGTTTTAAAGCGCGTTCCTGCGCTCTATAAAAAGCATGAACAGGGAAATCCCATGTTTTCCTATGGGATCCGTTCACACCTGGGCGTTTTAGGCTAGGGTCAGACTAACGCATTTTTCGTGTTGTCTGTGAAAAAGTGCGTTCGAACGAATGGACGTATTTTTCCACAGAATACGCGATAGCGGACATACGTTGCGCATTTTCGTCTGTGATTTTGTACGGTTATCAATAAAACACTTTTTGCGTCTGGATGTTATGTTGGCCGGACATTAGCAGCGTCTGACGTCTCCTAATCACGCAAACACGCCGCTAGCGGACGCAGCGCACTCTGTACGTCAGTACTAGCGGTTCTACGTTCTCGAAAAAATGCTTTCATTTTCCTCTTGCGTTGCGCGGCCGGACTTTCGGCCGTTCTTCGTGTGCTGCCCGGCATTGGACGTCATTTGCTGCTAGCACGGCCGTGATAAATTGCGCCTAAACGCGCGTTCGCACTGCGTTCGTCTGACCCTAGCCTTAAAGCGCACAAGAACGCACTTTAAAACGTCCTACGCCCAAAGAAGTACGGGAGATTTTTTTGGGGCGTACTGCAGGGCGTTTGCGGCCATAGACACGCGGCCATAGACATGGACGTGAACGTGCTGCAATGCGCGTTTTTGCATTTTAAACGTTTGCGCAATACGCACGTCAAAAAATGTGCGTATTGCTCTCGTAACAAAACACTTAGGTGTGAACCTATCCTCAGTGTTATTCAGAGAAAGGTGAAAACCAGGAGAACTGGCAGGAGAAAAGAACAATCTAGATCAAATAGCTGATTTGGAAAGTGAGATAAATGGGAGAGTTTTTCTGGTTTGGCTATTTTGACCTAGAATTTTCACTTCTCAGGTCATTCTCCTTAGTTTCACCTTTCTTTGAATAGACCTGACTGTCTGGACACTCTCCTTGGCGTGTACCATTAACGGGGGCGGGGGGGTCACCGCTTGTCTATTTGTAGGCAGTGAAATTTATCCTAAAATCTTGGAATCTGGAAACAACTTATAAATAAAATTATCCCTAAAATGATGCTTTTTAACCTTTAAAGAGAATTGCCATATCAGCCAACTTCATGAAGCATGAACATTAACCCATTCTCTGCCAGATCCCCCAGCAGCCATTGGTCACAGTGTGCTGATTAAAGCAGGTACAGCTGAGTTTCGGGAGGCTCCGGCCTATAAACATAATGGATTGAATGGGCTGAATTTACAGAGAGGAATCTGGAGATCCTGACTGAGTAACACAATCCAGAAACCAAACCAAGAGCAACCAAAGCTTCCTGCTCCCTCTGTAACGATGGACACACCAGGTACAGCATGTTATGTGGTGTTTCTGGTTGAGCGCTGGAGTCCTGGGTTTTCCATAGTATTTAGCCGTGTGAGTGTGTCTCCCATAGCAGGAGAGGAGTTGTGATTTTTCTTGTTTGTAGAGGAAGCTCTATATACACTTCTTGTGGCTTTATTTAATGTCTAGGTTTTTTTTTGTTATGGGGGGGGGGGTGTCTTGAGCCAAAGTTTCTTTTTCCCCATAACTGTCTCCAGGATCTTTTTTTTTATCCTACACAAAGCGTGTGTGTCATACACTTGGTTCCCTATGCCCTTGGCTTCAGTGTTTTGTGTTGTGCCAGGGCTGTGGTGAGGTCTCCTTGGCACAGGGTGCCAATCTAGCCTGTGATTGCTGCGACATGTCAGGTCTAGGAGGGCTTAAAGCCCTGTTCACACTGTGCGATTTGAAAGTCATGGGCTTTTCCACGTGATTTTTCATATTCGCGATGATGCGGTTTTGCGCTTTTTTTTTTTTTTTTTTTTTTTTTTTTTTTTGCAAAGCCCCACCAATGCAAAGGGTCATGTACCAGTGACGTGACATTTGAAGTCGCGCGGCAAGATGTGAACAGCTCCATTGGAGAAGCTACACAGTGCAACGTCGTGCGGATTTTGCTGCGATGTTGTGGCAAAATCCGTGCGATAAATGGCAGTGTGAATGGGGCAACTGAATGAGCTCTGTCCTCTGCCATGGTTTTTAGTGACCCCCCCCCCCCAGTGCATTCCTGATTCTTGGTGTTTTATATTTTAACGAAATCTAGGTTCTGACTTTGTCCCTGCATGTTTATTGTACTTACTGCTCTGCATCTTTCTTGTCCCTGTGGGTTCAGTACTTGTATTGTTCACACCTCCATTGGCTTTAATACTGGTCATTTTTGAAGGACCAGCTTGTCTGCTTGGGGGTTTCCTCACTTAGCGTTCGGTCAGTGACCCAATTGAGCTGTGAGCACTGAGATGGCATTAACTGATCTCCTATACAACACAATATTACCGTTCTAAAACCTGTCCCCTTGCCTTGCAGATGCCATCCTGTTTGTTGTGAAGGACTACATTGCCAAAGCTGGATTACCACCCAAGAACATGCAGGATAATTTTGATGTCAGATCAACTGTCCTAGGGAAGATGAATGCTGTCACCAAGATCGTGTTCAACCCAGCAGGGGATCTCTATGCTGTACGTGGTATAGAACTGTACAGGGGATCAATGCCATCATCTAGCAACCAGGACTGGTTCTCCACTGCCAAGCGAGTGGGTAAAACTGACTGGGACAAGTACAAATGTGTCTTCTTCGATCCACAAGGGGTTCTCTATGCAGCTACCAAGAATGGGGAGCTCTACAAGGGTCCAGCCCCAAGCAATGAGAACGTGTCCTGGCTTTATGGTGAAGCCACCAAGGTGGGAACTGGTGGCTGGAATCTGTTTGATGCCCTTTTCTTCGACCTTAAAGGCATCCTGTATGGTGTGACAAAGACAAGCTTGTGATGAGAAGCCCACCAACAAAACCCGACGATGACTGGCTTAGTTCTAGCACAACCATTGGTAACAGTGGCTGGCGGGTTCTCTCCCACTTCATTGCTGTCAGCCCTGACAATGACCTGTGGTGTGTGGATTCCAGGAACGGCAGCATCTATAAAGGGCCAATTCCAACCAAGGATGATCCCAACTACCAGAAGAAAGCCGTGCAACTGGGCTGGGGCTATAATGCCTATCCCTTCATGTCCTTCACCCTTGACAAAATCATGGAGGGCATTGTGAGCTTTGAGTTCCTACCAGATGTGGGTAAAATCCTATCCCAGAACGTAGAGGTGGTGCAGAGCCAGATCTACAATAACAAGAGCAGCTCTCCACTAAAACACACCTTCACGTAAGTAGCACTGTGTAAATGGCTTCATGTTTGCAAGCTGTTGCTGTACTCATTCCCTTCACCTACAACTCACATGCATGTGCAGACTGACTTACTTAATGTAGTCTTGGCAAAGATAGAATTACGCATACGTTCAGCTTAACTCCTGTGTCTATTGTGCTGTAGTAACCATGTGTGCACTGACTTGAGGCTGTATGGCAGGATCTCAGTGCTCACTCATGGGTATAACAGACCACCCAACAGCATGGCATAGACCCCCTGAATGGTTGTGGACTATGCTATTGGCGTTCTGTGCTTAACATGAACTTTTTGTGACGTTAAAAATCAAACCCTGTAACACTAACATGGACACATTGGATAATTCCTTGGCATTAGCTGAACAGACCTGCTAGTCTTCACACCTTGTGGATACTGAGCTCCCTATATATAGTCTGACTTTATTCCAACCATTGGTATCTGTACAAGGTGAGCGACTACCACTTGGGCTACAGATGTTTTGGCCCCTCTCCTGAAGCAGCGTGAGGGTCTGTCAATATCTACAGGAGAGGCTTCCGTATGGTTAACTGTGCACAAGTCTTGCTAGTTTAATGACGTAAAGGCTATTGTGTCTTTATTACTTGGTTCAGTGATGGTGAATCTTGGCACCCTCAGTGTTTCTGATACCTGTCTTGTGATATAACTTTAAGGCTGAGCATCATGGGACACACAGCTCACAATTGGTGGCATGGTTCATCATAACTGAAGTATACTCTCCTCCTTATCCTCTAGTTTCTCCAAGACCATGACTGAGACCAGCACCTTCTCCCAGGAGCATGGCTTCACATTGGCAGTAGGTGCAGAGATGACCTTTAATGCTGGAATCCCACTTATAGCAGAAATAGGACTCACAATATCTGTGAATGTGAGCACAACCCATACCTGGAACTTCACGAAGAGCAATACCACTGAGGTAAAAGGGGTTGGGTGCATGTTGGTGAATTGCTTCCATTCACACATCACTGGCTCCACCACAATGCAGAAGATCTACAGATCAAGCGTCTGGTCTACCCTACCACACTGCATAGTGGTGTATCTAGGGGTGCAAATCCTCCCCTGGCAGCATTACAATGGGAATAATGGAATTTGCCTAGGTCACAAGCACGCTGGGCATGGGTATTTACAAATTGGCATATGGGAGACAATCCCCCTCCCATACCTGCTTCAAGGGTTTAAGTTACCATATGCCACCTGATGATAAACTAAAATGACTTTCAGAGGCTGCATGGTTTGAACTCCTTAGTTTTTCTAGTGGAGCTGTGGGATTCTGGGTAATGGCTGACGCAGCCACTGCTATTGTAATCTTTATAGGAACACTCTCTACTTCATACAGAAACTTGCTTGTGATGCTTGGTTTACAGATCCTGATTAGTTCCTCCATGGCATCTTGTGAAATGACCTGTCATACTCACTTTTCTAGCTATAATGTATGTTACTCCCCTCCTACCTGTGCTTGTGTGTACACAACTACTTGTCACTCTGTTTTGCTGTAATTTTGACCTTTGTTTCTAGTCTCTCATCCTTCACAGCCACTGAGTTTAATGCAGACACATTAACTGGTTCAAAGGCTGACATCTAGGTCTACTCTCACTCGCTGGGTCCTCCACTTCTAACCCAAAGATGGGCCATGCAGCCCAGTTGGATACAAGGTAGAGGTTAAACACTCCCACATGGAGGAAAGGATTGCAATACAGTTCATCTAATGTTGGCAGTGTTTTGAGATGGCTGTACTGTGGTGCAAGGACCTGGGGACGCAGGTCAACAATTTGTCATTCAACACTTAAAAGCGCATGACTTAATGGTTGGGCTGGGAAATAGAAGGCTGCTCTCCAGTGGCAGCATAGGTATCACATTGCATGATCCTCCCATTCGAATATTGCATTGTGGGGGTTTCTCCTTGCTCAGTCTCCAACTGGTAATGATCTAGAACAGTTAAACACTGCCCCCCCCCCTTTCTAGATTTTGCTGAACTCTCTCATGGTTCTTAATCCCTTCATTTACCCAGAACCTGCTTAAACAAGATATCTCAATGCATCCATCATGGTAAAATACTTCGCAAATAAACATGTCCTGGGAATTGTAGGCTAATAAAATCTAGGGGGCCCATGTTCTAACTTGTTCAAGGTGTATTCTGCTTCCCTAAGCAAAGCTGAAGCGTGGGTGCTTTAGACTAGCTGAATTCTGTATTTGACCAGTACTCATGTGTAGTTCAGCAGATAGTTTCAACTCAGCAAAACTGACATGTAGAAAGATGAATCCAGTTGAGTTTAATGATCAGACTGACAATCTTGTTAATGTACAGCTTTGCAGGTAAAAAGACTTGATGTCTAGCAGTGATCACAGAATGGCTGTGACCAGGAAGTAACTAGCTACAAAACACTGAGCAGAGGGGTGGGACTAGCTGAATACAGAAAAGCTAGGGAAACCCAGAAGGGATAAAATGCTGTTTCATAGCCAAAGGCAGGTTCAACACAAAACAGAAATATACAATAAATCCTAATCAAGGGGCATGACAAGGTGATTGCAGAATATTTTCTGGCACTAGACTGGCTACAATGTCTTATTTTTGAAGAAATTATTTCAAACCTTACATAATGCAAAGAAAACACACATTGTCGCAGCAATGCAACTCTAATAGATCTGTACAGATTATGCATCTTCAGTAACAGCTCAACTCTAGCCACAACTTGTATAATCCCTACTAGACTGTCTCTTAAACACTGCTTTCATAACGTTGTGACATGCTGACATTGACATGATCTCCACAATCACTGCTGTAACGTGACTCGCTCTTTCCTGCAGACCACCTTCTCCAGCAGCACAGATGTGGAGGTGCCACCCATGAGATGCATACGTATGATGGCCTCCGTCACTAAAGCAGAGATGGACGTTCCATACACGGCCGTGATCCGCACCAGGTTTGGCTATACCTCCACCATCAAGGGAACATGGAAAGGTGCCACTCACTACAACCTGATGGTCACTCAGGAAGATTACAAGTGCTGAGATGGCTACACGGTTCCAGTAAATTCCTGCATGGATCACTATGGCCCAGCTCTACCAAATCTGTCCTGAATGTGCTCAGTCTGTAACATGTACAAGCAATAAAATATTCCCTTTCTCAGTCCCTGCTGTGTTTCAACAAGTGTCGTTTTTAGGGTGAACATGCCCTGTAACTGCCCCTCTTGGTGTGTACCCCCCCAATCCTCAACTGTTGCCTAAACCAGGGGTGGGCATTTGTTTTGGCTCAGGGGCCACTTTGTGGGAGTGGAGTTTAGTGGAGGGCTGACCCTTTTAAAATGATGGTGGTAGTTATATTCTATAGTGCTAATTTCAGATCTCTAGCTGCAAGCACGTTTAATGAGAAACGTATCTGATCACACTTCTACTTTTTTCTTTGCTTGTTGAGATTCTCATCACAGCCTGCAAGTTTATATATTGCCCCAGCTCTCACCTCTGCTGTGGCCCCAGGCTCCATCTGCCAGCGTTCTTCTACTCCCAAAGCGAGCAGCCGCTTTGCCGCTCGCTGGGGATGGGAACCACCTGACCAGCATGCTGGTCAGGTGGTTCAAATGCCAAGCAGCATGCCAGCGGCCGCTCGCCTTGGAGTAGAACACCGCTGTCTTGGCAGTCCACAGAACTCAGTGGCAGGCTGCAGTTTCCCACCCCTGGCCTAAGCAATGTCTGCAGATATTGCAAGGGGGGGGGGGGGGGTGGTGTAAAGGTTAAACATGGTTTCTCTAAAATCCTTGTTACTGGGGCAGATGAGGGAATATTGGTCCCAACTAACAGAAGTGTGTTAGATTTTAATTTCCTGTATAGAATATAAATATTGTCTTTAAGCCTATTTTATAACATGGGCTGTGCAAACCTGAGAAATCCAGTAACATTAAAACCCAATACCTAAGGCCCTGTTCACACCTCAGTGTGTTCCTGCGCAGTGTAAAATGCCAGGACATGGAAAACTCATGATTTCCTATGGTACCCGTTCACACCTGGGTTTTACAGCACGCAGGAACACGCGCTGTAAAATGTCCTACACCCGAAGCACGGGAACTTCTTTGGGGCGTATTTGCAGCGCGTTCACTCTGCAGTCTATGGCTGAACGCAATGCATGTTTGTGCGTTAAACATACAGGTGTGAACCCAGTCTTGGTCAAGCTGGCACAAATCTTGCCCTGATAGACTCAAACGGGACTTGCAACACTCAATGTACCTGCTGCTAGACTTATTTCTGCACTTTAACTCTTTTCTGCTTACTTGATTATGGAACGCACACATTATAGATTTTTTTTTTTTTTTTTTTTTTTTTTCTTGCAATTTAAATGGACTTTACGCAGGCCAGCCATCAAATCTTGGCCCTCTTACTGACCCTCAGAATGGGCTCCGATTTAACTTCTTCCCATAGGAAACGCAATATTTGGTAATTGACTACCACTGATGTGATCACAATCTTAAAATCACACAATGCTTGCACAACAGCACATTTAATATAGTGTAGCACTGCTTTAAAGACTGTTCTGCATTTAATTATTCTGGCCACCAGAGGGAGACAGACCTAGTGGACTATGCTGGACAAAAATGGAACTTCACCTACCATCCTTTGCAGGAGGACAGGAAGAGGGTGGGGTAGGAAGAGGGAGATCAGCAGCCTTGTGGAAGGCAAGGGCAGAGGTGAGCGGAGCAGTGAAAGGACGCACGTGAGAGCTGTCAAGGATCGGGACCAGGCCGAGTAGACGCTGTCTCACAGGTGCTGGAGATCGGGACAGTGACCGTGCTGAGACGTACCTACGCAGTGCTGAGGGGTCTGGATGACAAGCTGGTTCCAGCTGGAACCAAAGTTAGGAGACCGCGCTGATCGATTGGGAGTGCAGGCAGTGGATTGTTCTGGAGATTCAGCAGAGTCCCAGTACACAGCGGAGAAAATCTTTGATCAGGTGCTGGACAGTTTCGTCTATCGGATGGGTGAGAGGCCTCCCAGGCTGCAGTTCCCAAATAAACACACGCTGCAGTATTGTTTAAATCCACAGGGCCCCAACGGTGACTAGTTGAAGATTGTTTTGTTTTATTCACTGGCCAGTTGAATACGGTACCCGAGACAATACACATTTTTGAGCTATTATTCACGGGACTTAAACTCCAGAACTGAGGGTTAACCGTTTCTCTTGCTGCCGCGTGTTTTTCCCGCGTTACAAATTCTTGTAATTTAAATACCGTATATACGTAATATATGCTGCTTTATTGGGATCAGTAAAGAATTATAATACATAACTATACACCAGCACTGTTGTGGATTTTTATTTCCTAGTGCGGTGAGACTAACCCGAGGTTTACTCAGCGGCTCCTCCGGAGTGAGCGCTACAATAGTATTGATCTGGTTCAAATAATTTAAGACCATGTAATTCTCATATCAATCCAATATTTTATTTGTGTGTTGCTCAAATACCTTTTTAAAATTACATGTGTAATAATTCCACTGGTTAAGCATGTACACCTCCCTTTTCAGTCCATTATTTTTTTATTTTTTTTTTCACCCCACTCTTCTCATTTTGATTTAATTTCCCTCCCTCTGTTTCAACTTTTACTTTCATCCCTTCCCAGTAATCCATTACTGGAAGCCAGTGCTTCTCCCTCCTTCGTGACTCCACATGCATTAAGGACACCGGGAGGAACTGACATTACATGATCACTTCCTCCCAGCGCTGTAGAGTTCACGTGTGGTGGTGCCACTTGGAAGAGACTAGGTCTGAGAGGGCATGGGCTGCCACCAGATGTATGGCATGCTCCCTCTGATGTCAAGGGGGGGGGCTGCTGGCCGCCATCTTGCACTCTCTGCTCAGTGACCACTGGGATCAGGTAGGCTGCAGTACCTCCTCCGAGGCCTGCAGCATAAAGAACTTAACCACGACAGCAGGCATCACCTTGGCCCCCTTACCACAGCATGGGCCCTCTTTTTAGAATTTACACTTATAAAAATACATGTAAAAACACCCTTTCAAACTTTAATCCCCTAAATCTACAACTGCCAAAAAGATCCATGTCCTAAAAATAGAAATGCCAAGTTCTTGCTTTATAACCCACCATCTGTGTGAGCTCATTTTGACTTCTATGCTCATTACATTGTAACCAGCTTGTTCGTATACTGAGCCTAGACATGACCCTCTAGCTGCCACAGATCAGATACATGATACCAAGGATTTCACTTGGCAGCAAGGGGTTAACTGACATTGCACAAATGGCAACATCAGTAAGTGGGGGGGGGGTGACCCAGAGGCTTGGCTGTCATCCAAGATGTCAGCCATTACCAGGAGTGCTTCGTTATCCAGTGCCAAATGGGTTCAAGACATGGCACCACAGAAAAGGGGCAGACTCTGCCCTCTTCAGCAGTGCCTTTTTGTTTTAATCTTTCATTAATGGGGTGCCCAGTTGACGGCCCCATCAAACCGTCAGGCTGATTTCAAGTCAGTCTGGCATGGGACCCCCAACAAGAGAAGGACCATTATGTTCTGTGTCCGTAAGGGGACTTCCCCAGGATGTACCATTTCAGATTACCGGCAAATATTTCATGTTCCTCAGATTTGGTTGCTAGGTGTTTTGGTGTCTGCCGTAGAAATTGGGTTAATTCACTTGTTACACATGAGGGTGGTAGTGACATCACAGGATGTGAAAGGCACTGGAGGTGGGAATCTCTTCACATCTTGTGTATTGGCTGGATAGAACTCGACATGTCAGCATTTTATGACATTTTGCAAAACTCAAGCAGTAGTAAATTAAGCTCTTCTGTCACAAGGGCTTAAATCCTACAGGCCGTGCTGGTGGTACAAATCATTAAGTCATCAGCAGGTGAACTGAATACCAAGCCTGAACCACCGGGCGTCTCCTGTAGGTTACTATTCATTCAGCATCGGACACAACACATTAAAAGTAACCAACAGAATCTAGTGGAAATTTGTCAAATGTGAATCCTTTTTACTTCCCTCCCCCCCCCACAAACTAAACTCTTCACTCCCTAGCCCACCCCACTGCACATCTCCCCCGGCCTCCCTTCCCTGTGGCAGGTGGGGCAACCTGAATACAGCGATCGTCCGTAGGGTTGGGAGTTGCCGGAGAGCTGTGGAATGGGCTGTACGATCTCTTGGCATTCAGGCCCACCCACTGCTGGGATGGCATAACATGTTTGTATGAAGGGCAGGGGCAGACTGACAACTAATGGGGCCCCAGGCAATAGGAGTTCGTGGGCCCCTTTTTTGCCACGCCCACACCCATACAAAACCTCTCCCGTGCAACCTACATACACATTGTTGTGTTCAAGAATTTATTTCACACAATTTTCTAAATTTTAATGAGTTAATAAAATGCACTCAGGCCCCCAGCAAATTGGAGAATCCATTGTGCCCCCTCCATACTTACAAACTGCCACTGCTCTGCTGCGGTAGCCATCACACACTCGTGGCAGCTACGGCAGCGGCACAGTAGGTCCGTGTGGGAAACTGCCGATCACCTTTTCAGGTTTAAAAGATACAGGACATTACTGACACACTTGTACACACTGCACATTACAGAGCTCTACATCCATAATACTCACAGTAATGTGCGCTGTATATTAACATATCATAGAGCATCAAAGCAAACTCTCATGGTAATGGACAGTGCATATAAACATACACAAAATCCACAGTAAAAAAAACTCACAGTAATGGGCAGTGCCTATGAGCATGCACAGGATCCACAGCAATATAACTCACGTTCATACACACCGCACATTACTGAGTTTTATTGCTGTGGAGCTCTGTGATATGTTCATACACACTGCACATTACTATGAGGTTTATTGCTGTGGAGCTCTGATACGTTCATACACACCGCACATTACTGTATCAGAGCTCCACAGCAATAAACCTCACAGTAATGTGCAGTGTGTATGAACATATCACAGAACTCCACAGCTATAAAACTCACGTTCATACACACTGCACATTAATGTTAGTTTTATTGCTGTGTAGCTCTGATACGTTCATACACACTGCACATTAATGTTCGTTTTATTGCTGTGGAGCTCTGATACGTTCATACACACTGCACATTAATGTATCAGAGCTCCACAGCAATAAAACTCACATTAATGTGCAGTGTGTATGAACGTGAGTTTTATAGCTGTGGAGTTCTGTGATACGCTCATACACACTGCACATTACTGTGAGTTTTCTTGCTGTGGACATTTGTGATACACACCATGTTACTGTGAGTTTTATTGCTGTGGAGCTCTGTGATACGCTCATACACACCGCACATTACTGTATCTCAGAGCTGCACAGCAATAAAACTCACAGTAACGTACCAATAACACTTTATTACTCTATTCAAACCCCCCCAGATATTTCAGGGGGGGGATAAATTAATATTTCAGGGGGGAGGGGGTGAATGAATTGATAATTCAGGGAAAGGGGTGAATAAATTGATATTCCAGCCCCCCGGAGTATCAATTTATTCAACCCCTCCCAACTTGGTGGGTCGCCCAAACCCAAATGCTGTTAAAAATTAAATCTTGCCTGGACGCCTCTCCTTCACCGTAGAGTGACTCAGTGTACACTGGCAGGATGGCTCCGCATACACAGAGGCATGATGGCTCCGCATACACAGCGAGGCACGATGGCTCCGCTGGAGTCTACCGCCGCATCCTTCCTCTTCTACCGCTGCGCCTGAGTGCCCCACGAGCGCATCACGTGAGGGGGTGGCGTCAATACAGCAGCATGCCGTGCTCCTATTGGAGTCAGTGAGGCACGCTGCAGCGCCGCCGGGCCCCTCTGCTGGCTGAGGATGACGTGTGGGCTACTCCGGAGCTGGAGGCAACCGGCAGAACCCACTGAGCAAGGGAGTGCAGGACAGGCCAAAACCAGGCTCCTACCAAAACGCGGGCCCTCGGGCAGTGCCAGAGTGACCAATGGGCCAGTCCGCCCCTAATGAAGGGGTTAAAGGAAAGTGTATAATCCCTGTATCCTTTGTGTGAACAGGGGGAAAGCTTCATGGTGAACATTATAGCCGTCTCATTGATGCTTTGTTTCCATCAAATGAAATGCAGCATCTCTGAAACCTGATGAATCCTATACGTAAGTGACAGTGGGTTAAACAAGTATTGTTTGCCTCATCTTGCTTTGGGCTAATACCTGCTGGCTTTATGGAGTTACCTCTGGTCCTGATATGTGTTTATACACTCTTTATTTTGATACTGCATATCTAAAAGGTCTTTTTGGACTTTTCGGTGATTACTGACTTGGTCCTTATTTCCAGCATTTGCCGCTTATTTTGGTTTAGCTATTCTATACCCCAAATATAGGGGGTCCCTGTTTCTACTGGCTCTAAACCTCACCTTTGTGGACATATTATATATCTCAGTAATTTAGTGTCTGATTTATCAAGCACAATAGTAGTAACCTTTTTTCTTTCATTTTCATGTTTTTAGGCTAAGGTCAAACGAAAGTATTTTTACACGCGAACGTAAAAAAGTGCGTCCGAACGCATTGACGTATTTTTTCACGGAATGCACGAAAACGGTCATACGATGCGCATTTTTGTGCATGATTTTTTTACGGATCCGAACCAGGAAACTTTGGGTGTCTGGACGTTATGTTGGCCGGACATGAGCAGGGTCTGACGTCTCCTAATCACGCACACACGCCGCTAGTGGACGCAGCGCACTCTGTACGTCAGTACTGGCGGTTCTGCGTTCTCAAAAAAATGCGTTCATTTTCCACTTGCGTTGCGCAGCCGGACTTTCGTGCGACCGTACTTCGTATATTGGCCGTCATTGCCCGTCATTTGCTGCTACTGCGGCCGTGATTAAGTGCGCCAGAACGCGCGTTAAAAGTGCGCTGGTCTGACCCCAGCCTTAATCGTTTATTCATGTTGGGTCTATGTGCGCCAATTGGCCTTTAATAAAAGTTAGAATATTGAACACTGATATTAAACAAATTGTATCTTCGTTTTGTCAGATACGAAGTCTTCAAGGGTCATCCCCTACTATTGGACACTGTTCTCTATCCCGATTTTTTTTTTTTTTTTTCCTCCTTCTGTGTTCTACACGCCGGCTTCAACGCGAACCCTTGAGTGATGCAAGGCTTTATGCTGTCGTTTACTTTGAGGGCTGCCAGCTGACACACCACCGGCCTACCAGGAAAAAGCCGGATACGCCCAATGGCCAGTCCGGGCCTCACCCTCACACATCATTGAACGCAATTTCTGGGCTTTCGATTTCGGCGATTCCAATTTGGCGAATTCACTATTAATAGAATGTTCACGGGAAGGGGCGTGGCTTCCAAACGCATGGCTGCCTGATCCTTTGGCTCCCCGCTGCACAGCCGTAAAGTCCACTTTCTCCCCGCCAGTAAGCGTCCCGATCCCCCTCATTTCCACAGGGACACGGTCTCTATGGGGCCCCCCACCTCCCTGCACCGACAGACGCAGAAAACGGCCCCGATTTTTCCACAGAAAGGGCCGAGAGGATTCCAACATGGTGGCCGCATCTCCCTCGTCCCCGCAGGTCCAGAGCCCAGCCACATCAGCAGACTTGGACACGCTTTTCAACCGCCTCCAGGCCTCCTTTAAGGACGAGCTGGCCTCCCAGTTGGCTGCGCTGATATCCAAAATCGGTACTCTCACCTCCCGCCCGTGGACCTGGAGACTGTGCAGGGCCTGGAGGCCTCCCGCGATGACCAGCAAACAGAGGTCCGGTCGCTGCAAGCCCAGGTCACAGATCTACAAGCTGCTGTGGAAGATTTGGGCAACAGATCCCGACGCAACAATGTACGGATCCGTGGACTAACGGATAATATTGGCCCAGATAAGCTTCATAAAACCCTCCAAACCATCTTCTTGAAGTTACTCCCCAAACTGGACCCTGAAGATCTCCACTTTGAACGGGCTCACCGGGCCCTGCGCCGCCGTCCGGGTAAGGATGCACCCCCGAGAGATGTTATAATCCGCTTTCATCGCTACCCGGTTAAAGAGCGAATCCTGGCAGCGACACGGCGCACCCCTTTGCATTACCAAGGGACCTCGCTTCAGATATATCATGACCTGGAGCCTGTCACCCTCTCCCGTAGGTGGGAATGGAAGCCCGCGACCGATATGCTTCGGAATCGGGGATTACGATTTGCTTGGGAGTTCCCCTTTAAGCTGCTCCTGCAAGAAGGGGTTCGTCCATTTTACACACTGGACGACTTGCAGGCCTTTCTTGAATCTGGGGGGCTCTCCGGTGAAGCCGACACGAGCTTCCTTGGATGATCGTCCCGCTGATGGTGACTGACAGACCGGACGGGCCTTGAACTTTTGGCCTCTAGTTTTATCGTCCTTCATGGACCGAACTCGGGGGTCCCCCTGGAAGTTTCTCTCGAACGGGGTTATCCCCTCCTTGAATTTTCTGGTTCGAGTTCTTGTAAGGCGGGCGGCACAATTTTTGTCGCACATTTTCCTGCCTCGGTCGCTGTAGCGGAGTTCTGACAGACTGTTTTTGTCATATTCTACCTGTTACATTTATATTTTTACAAGTTCCTTCCTCGTTTCACGGATTGGGGATTTGTAAGCCCGATCCTTTAATTTGTTTTGCGTTTTCGAAGTGGCATATTTTTGCAGCATTTACTTTAGTTAATTTTTTTATTTTATTTATTTTATTTTTATTTATTTTTATTACGAGTGAATTGTTGTTATTCATTTCTTTTTTTCCTCTCCATCCTTTCCTTCTGCCTCTTTCCCCCCGCCTCCTCGCCGCACCACTATGGTGCTCCCAGATGCTCCCGCCCGAACTGCTGTGGACTGCTTGCAAATGCTTTCTATCTATGCTCATGGCCTCAATTCTCCCCAAAAAAGACGGACTCTCCTGCGACACCTTCGACGGATGAAGACGAATGTCACTTTTATTCAGGAGACCCATCGCTGAGGGACTCTAGATTTCCGACGGCATTCTTTGCTTACAATTCCGTTACCCTTAAGAAAAACAGGGTGGCAATACTAGTACGTAAGAACTGCCCGCTAAAAGTTCTCTCCTCCGTGGCGGACCCGGAAGGCCGCTTTCTGATACTCCACCGTACACTCTCTCATCTATCCCTCACAGTGCTGAACATTTATGCACCCCCCCCCCCACACCGGATGCTGCCTTCTGGTTGACGCTGTCCTCTCATATGCCAACTTCCACTATGTGCCGTACAATACTTGCTGGAGACTTCAACGTTACACTATGCCCGGCTGTAGACCGCACTTCTCCATTTCCTGTGTCACATCCCTCAGATAAATTGTTGCTTTCTTTTTGCACTCGACATGCTCTGCTAGATGTTTGGCGACTCCAGCACCCTTCGGTCAAGGACTATACTTTTTTTTTTCGCACCCACATCATACATACTCCAGAATTGATCTGTTTCTCCTGTCACGAGACTGTCTCCCATTTGTCAATCGCACGGTTATTCACTTGATCACATGGTCCAATCACGCGGACGTCACCATGTCGTTTCGGATACCAAACTATCACTCACATTGAATGACTTTCTATTGCATAATGCCGACCTGCGGGCCTCTATTGGCGATGCGGCTCGGGAATACTTCGACCTCAAAACAGACTCTGTCGACTCACCTGTTACGCTCTGGGCTGCGCACAAAACCGTTCTTAGAGGACATATAATAGCACTTGCTACACACCATAAAAGAGCCAAGCTTGCTCAACTTACTGCCCTTCAAGGTCCGCTTTCTCGCAGAGAACGACAACACAAGGCTTCCCCATCGCAGAAAACCTTTCAAGATCTCCAACAAACCAGGACTGAACTTCGAGCGTTGCTTGTGGCTGATTCGGCTAAAGCCATGAAGTATACTAAACGTATGTACTATGAGAAAAGTAACAAAGCGGACTCCATGCTGGCACGTAAACTACACTCCCAATACAGCGAGCGGATTATCCCGCGCATGCGAACCATGAAGGGCACAGTTACTAATCCTGAAGATATAGCGGCTGAATTTGAAAAAACGCTACAGGCCATATACAATCATGCTCCTCATCAGACTAGCAAAGTCCCTGCTCTCCGTGACCGCATTCGTCAATTTCTTCAGGAGGCTGACCTTCCAAAACTCACGAATCCGCAGTCGGAGAGACTGGAGGCCCCAATAATGGAGGAGGAAGTGGCGGCAGCATTCAAATCGTTAAAAACTGGTAAGGCCCCTGGCCCTGACGGGTACACTTGCTTATATTATAAAACTTTCTTGAACATCTTTCTCACCCCCTCACCAAGCTGTACAACTCCCTTATGGAGGGTGAACCCCTTACGGCCGACATGCAATCTTCCACTCTTGCCCGAAACCAGGCAAAGACCCCCTAGACCCTCTCAACTACCGCCCTATAGCACTGCTAAATATTGATTACAAGATCTTTACTAAAATATTAGCCACCAGATTAAACCCTCTTCTCCCTACTCTCATGCATGCGGACCAAGTAGGATTTGTCCCCCACAGGCAGGCCAGAGATAATACCCGCCGCTGTAGTGACCTGATTTAGGTCGCTCAGACTTCTCGCCTCCCAACGCAATTTCTCTCATTAGACGCCGAGAAGGCGTTTGACCGCCTCACCTGGCCTTTCATGTTACACACCTTAGCACACATAGGGATACCTCAGTCATTTTACACTGCCATCACTCCCCGACGACGCTCCTCCTCCTACCCAGGGCCTGCCCTCGTCGCATTGATATACGCAATGGGACTAGGCAGGGCTGCCCTCTGTCCCCATTACTGTTCGCCCTCTGCATAGAACCTCTTCTGTCTGCAATTAGGCATCACCCAGACATCACCGGTATTACGGTCGGGGCAAACGAATATAAGGTAGCAGCGTATGCGGACGACCTTTTCCTTACCCTGAGCCACCCTATGCGCTCACTTCCATACCTCTTTGAACTATTGGACACTTTTGCCTCCCTCTCTGGTTTTAAAATTAACACACGTAAATCCACCGCTTTCCCAATTCATCTCCCTGACTCGTCATCCGACCTCCTAGCCCTCAATTTCTCCCTTCCTATATCCCCTTCTCCGCTGACATATCTTGGCCTGAAACTGTCCCCGCATCTGGACCAACTTTATGACCTTAAATACACCCCCTTGCTCACCCAAATTAAAAAAGATATCGACTCCTGGCAGGACATTTCCATATCCTGGCTGGGGAGGTTGAATTCGATCAAAATGAACGTTTTACCGCACCTACCAGTGGGGTACCTCAGGGGTCAGTACTTGGACCCATTCTCTTTAATATTTTTATTAGTGATATTGCAGAAGGTATTAATGGAAAAGTATGTCTTTTTGCTGATGACACAAAGATTTGCAACAGGGTTGACGTTCCTGGAGGGATCAGCCAAATGACAAATGATTTAGGTAAACTAAAAAAATGGTCGGAGTTGTGGCAATTGAGTTTTAATGTGGATAAGTGCAAGATAATGCACCTGGGACGTAAAAACCAAGGGCTGAATATAGAATATTTGATACAGTCCTAACCTCAACATCTGAGGAAAGGGATTTAGGGGTTATTATTTCAGAGGATCTAAGGGTAAGTAGTCAATGTAATAGAGCAGCAGGAAATGCTGGCAGAATGCTTGGTTGTGTAGGAAGAGGTATTAGCAGTAGGAAAAGGGAAGTGCTCATGCCACTGTACAGAGCACTGGTGAGACCTCACTTGGAGTACTGTGTGCAGTACTGGAGACCGTATCTCCAGAAGGATATAGACATCTTAGAGAGAGTTCAGAGAAGGGCTACTAAAATGGTGTACGGCTTGAAGGAGAAAAGTTACCAGGAAAGGCTTAATGATCTTAACATGTACAGCTTGGAAAAAAGACGAGACAGAGGAGATATGATAGAAACATTTAAATACGTAAAGGAAATCCACAAGGTAGAGGAAGGGAGTATATTTAAAAGGAAATAAAATAGCAAAACAAGAGGACATAGTCTTAGATTAGAGGGGCAAAGGTTTAAAAGTAACATCAGGAAGCATTATTTTACTGAGCGGGTGGTGGATACATGGAACAGTCTTCCAGTAGAAGTGGTAGAGGCCAAAACAGTAATTGAATTTAAGCAGGCATGGGATAGGCATAAGGCTATCCTAAACAAAAGATAAATCCAGGTAAAGTATCCATGTGATTGGGCGACTAGATGGGCCGAAAGGTTCTTATCTGCCGACATTTTTCTATGTTTCTACTATACCTGTTTCAGTCCTTGCCTATTCCCGTCCCCCCGAATGCCCTGAAAGATTTGCAGCAAAGTATTGACAGGTTTGTGTGGTCGGGGCGACGACCCCGTATTGCACGGCGTCTTATGTACATCCCAAAAACATCGGGAGGTCTTGCTCTACCAAACCTTAAACTATATTTGAGTGCTGCCCTGCTGACTCAGATTGCCGAATGGCACCTCCCGATTGCTCAGAAACGCTGGGTTGATATTGAAAATGATATCATGCTTCCTGATCTGCTCCCATTTTTCATGTGGCTTCCAAAATCGGCGAGAAAAGACCGGCATCCACGCTGCCCTTTGGTTTCTTATTCCCTCCGCACCAGGGACATATTGTCCAGAAAATTCTCGCTCACTGCCGAGATCTCCCTGCTTCTCCCGCTGTATCGCAACCCGTGGTTCCTCCCCGGTATGACACCGCAAGATTTCAGTGTATATGATCAAGGTGCCTACATCACATGCATGCTATCCCAAATGGACTATGCTGGAGGGGCTGCGGTTAACTCGGGACGTATTACCATCAATGGTGGTTGTGCCCTAAACTTCGTCCGTATTGGGCTACATTGGCGGATTGGCTTCATGAAGCTCTTGAATGGCCGGTGGAGATCAGTCCATGGACATTCTTATTGTCCCGTCCTCTGGAAGGGCTACTACGATGCGAAAACAAACTCATCGCTCAAGTCACCTTAATCACTCGCAGAGCCTTGGCAAGGCACTGGAATCAACCAACGCTCCCTTCCTACCCGGAACTCCTCGAAATGTTCACAGAGGCGCATATGATGGAGCAACTCACGGCTCAGATTCACAACACTCCACACCTTTATCTGAAGATCTGGGCCACATGGCTTGGAAGCCCGGCGCTGCCATAAGCGACGGGACTGTGGCACAGACTCCTTTTTACGGAGGCAGATACTCCTTCCTACCCTTACCACCCCTTCACTTCCTTTCTTCTCTTTCCCCTTTTTATATATTTTATTTTCATTATTTTTACTTTACTTCATTTTTATTTAATTTTTCTATTTTTTTTATATTGTTCTCAGTATAAAACACTTCTGTTTCATTTGATCTATGCATTGAATTACTTATGTCATATTATAAAATTTAATAAAATACAGAATTTCAAAAAACATAGAATGTTCGCCGTATTTTGCTGAAATTGTTGTCACCGAAGCAGAAATCGGACGTCGGTGAATAGCACTGAAATTGCCTTTGCAAATTGCACCAAAGTAAAAAATAATAGGAAGACTCCTCTTTTCCGAACAGAAGCTTAAATCAATAAAAATGTAGTAAAAATATGTCTAAATAATGAAAAAGGTCACTTAAGGACCAAGGAGGTACCTGGTATGTCAACTCCCTCCCTCCCGATGCTCACATCTCTGGCCGGGGTCCCGCAGTGGTCTGACTTCCTTAAAGTCAGACCACCACTTCTAAGGATATGTAATGAAAAGGGAATTGCGAAGCATAATCTGCAAAACAAATCAATACACATGTAGCGCTGTTTAAAACTGTGTTGCTGCAATTACTCGGTTTTAGCCACCAGAGGGAGACAAAAGCCATATGGACAATGCGGGACCTAAACGAACTACAATATCCATCAGGCTTTGCGGCGGATACAGGAAGTGGGTGGGACAGAGAGGAAAGACGTAAGCAGCATCGTGCGGAGGAGTGCCAGAGTGAGCAGAGCGGCGAAAGACAGAGGACGCAAGGGAAACTGCCAGAGATCGAGACCAGGCCGGAGCGCAGACGCTACCTCGAGGGCGCTGGAGATCGGGACAGTAACTTGCGGAGGCATACCCATTACCGCTGAGAGGTTTGCGCAGGACCAGAGTTCCAGTTGGACCCCTTGTAAAGAGACCGCGATGATCCATTGGGAGTGCAGGCGGTATGCCTTAATACTCGAGTTGGAGATCGGATGAGCAAGAGAGCGGATCCGGTGGCACAGAGTTCCGGAGGACAAGCGGAGAGACATCCTTGATCGGGCAGTGGGACGGACTGTCTAACAGATGGGTGAGAGGCCTTACAGGCCGCAAGTCCAAGTATAATCCAGCACGCTGCCTTATTATTCAATTCTACAGGGCCCCAACTTGACTAGTCGAAGATTTGCTTATTACATTCACTGGCCAGTTGAAAACAGTACCCAGGTACACCAATCAATACACGTACACCTTTTTGAGACATTACACTCGCTGGACTTACACTCCAGAACTGAGGGGGTTAATCCTTTTTCTTTTGCCGTCGCGTGTTTTCCCGCATTACGAAATCCTGTCGTTCATATACCGTACCATATACCGTACTTGCATTATATGTGTCACTTTATTGGGATCAGTAAAGTATATAATCTATAAAATCCACAACAGTGCTGGTGTATATTTATTCCCTAGTGCGGTGAGACTAACCCGAGGTTTTTTCAGCGGCTCCTCCGGGAGTGAGCGCTACACACACATAGTGCAGATCCCAGATACATCATTTAATATATTATGCCCCCGCTGGATTGGCACTCACAAGATAAAATAATTAATCAGGCACATAGCAGGTACTTGGTTACCCGCTCCTGATAGGTTGTGTTCCCTCCTGAACTCCGGACCATCCGAATATCGCCAAGGAACTCCTTCAGGCTTGTTTAATCAGTCAGTGGAACAGGAATCAGGCTTATTTTAAAGAAAATCAAACGAGCAGTGGCTCCAATAAAAAACTGGTTTTAATTAAAATAACATGAATAAAATAAAAGTTGGAACACCATCCAACTCGTTTCATCTCTGCTACATGCAAGACTTCATCAGGGATAAGGTGTTCATTCAGAATAACGCAGTTATTAGTACGAAGCCAGCAGATACGTATAGTTTTATTGTAATTATTGGGAGTGGTCACTAAATTTCTTTGTTCTGTTCTCACCGATTCTATGGACCCCGGCAGTCACACTGATGTCATTGCTGGGCGCGATGATGTCAGTTTCAGGTGACCCCATGGCAAAGCCGGGAGAGTGCCTGAAAGGTAAAGGGGCTTTTGGACCTATTTTCCTTCTGATCGGCAGGAAATTAAAGAAAAGAGGCTTTGCTGGAAAGGACACAATGTGACCTTTCCAGCGATGCCGCTCTTTAACCCCTGAGGTGCCGGTCTGCGATGATACCAAACATGACCAGGTTCAGCATAGAATAAAAATTAAACAAATTCATAAAATAAAAATATGTATTTTTTCCTTTTTTTAATATTTAATGCAGCACTATTTTTTCACTTTTCAATTATAATGTGAATAATGATGTTGCACTAACAAAAAATGTAGTTTTTTCATTTTTAGCTAAAATCACATATTTTCTCAGAAAAATACAGTTACGAGTTCCCATTTATAATTTTTTTAACAAGCGTAACCCATAGAGTATATAACCACAAAGGCTTGGATACTAAAATGTGAAAAAATAATTTTACACTTTACATTTACACTGTAAATGATTGAAATTTTAATGGAAATTCGAATTTTTTTACATTTTTCTGGCAGGGCAAGACACATATAATAATGATATATTATGAATCTGCCGAGTCTGCCATAAAAAAAGGATATATAATTTGTCTGGGTTGTACAATAAAACGTGACTTAAAATCGCAATTAAACATGATGGGCTAAATTACATTCTTCACGCAAACGTTAACGCTCACTTCCGTGAACATTAACGTTAGCTGCGGTGTTTACCGCATATTACAATCCAAACGCAAACGGGTTAAGAAACCCGTTTGCGTTTGGTATCTTGCGCTTTTCAGCGCGAGGTTACTGTACTTTGCGCTCCCTATACTTAACATGGGGAGCACAAAGTGTTAGGCTAAGGTCAGAGGAAAGCATTTTTCCCCGCGAACGTGAAAAAGTGCGTTCGAACGAACTGACGCATTTTTTCACGGAATACGCGATAGCGGTCATACGATGCGCATTTTCATCCGTGATTTTGTACGGATCATCAATAAAACACTTTTTGTGTCTGGACGTTATGTTGGCCGGACGTGTGCAGCGTCTGACGTCTCCTAATTATGCAGACGCAGCGCACTCTGTACGTCCGTACTAGCGGTTTGACGTTCTAGAAAAAATGCGTTCGTTTGCCACTTGC
Organism: Leptobrachium leishanense; assembly: GCA_009667805.1. Taxonomy (NCBI): domain Eukaryota; kingdom Metazoa; phylum Chordata; class Amphibia; order Anura; family Megophryidae; genus Leptobrachium; species Leptobrachium leishanense. The sequence continues at coordinate 546,729,027 of CM019063.1, forward strand.
GTTGCGCAGACGAACTTTCGTGCGGCCGTTCTTCGTATGTTACCCGGCATTGGACGTCATTTGCTGCTAGCACGGCCGTGATTTCGTGCGGTTAAACGCACGTTAAAAATGCTTTCGTCTGACCTTAGCCTTAATCAGCGTTGGATTACAAAGTCCCAGCGCTGATTAACGTCTGTGTTTAGCGGAAAGTTAACCACAGCCAGGACTTCGTGTTAACGGATTCTGCTTCTGCTTCTAACACCAGCCTAAAGAATAAAAAAAAGGAATCAGATACTCGAGTCACCACCTGTCCCGCAACGAGGACCTCGGCTCCAAATGCCTCCTCCGTCTGGTGGGAGCAGGGAAAGATTGGGGGAAAAAGTCCCCCCAGTCTCTCCCTGCATATCACTATGCTGACCAGCCGGCGAGATCGGCTGGTCATGTGACCAGCAAGGGGGAACTCAATGGAGTCCTGTGGACTCCATCGACTGGATGCTCGCGGCTGCGCTCAGCGCTGCTGCGAGCATCCCTGATTTTAATGGGCGGTAACAATGCAGGCAGCATTTTTTGCACCTGCATTGTAATCCAGCGTTAAAAGGCGGGCACAGTTTTTCCTCCCTTAGAAACATAGAAACATAGAAAAAATGTTGGCAGATAAGAACCTTTCGGCCCATCTAGTCTGCCCAATTACATGGATACTTTACCTGGATTTATCTTTTGTTTAGAATAGCCTTATGCCTATCCCATACCTGCTTAAATTCAATTACTGTTTTGGCCTCTACCGCTTCAACTGTGTTTTAATGCTAGGATTGTAATTTAGCCCGATGAACACAAAACTGTAAAAACGAGCTCAGCACACAGAGGTGAAATGGCTCAGCAGTGAAGGGGTTAAAAAAAGAAATATTTTTGTATTATTTTTATTGTTTATATTTTACTCTGTACTTTTACACAGACTCTGATGTTTCTAATGATGCCTCACATGACCCTGTGGGGTCTATGGTTACAGAGATAAGGTGGTTCCACTGACCCCTATATCCTCTGTAATAGTGATGAGCTGAACACCCCCGTGTTCAGTTTGCATTCCGACTCGAACAATTTCAAAAGTTCGAACTCGAACACGAACACGATTCGAACTCAATGCAAGTCAATGGGACTCGAACGTTCGGTTTTAGAGTGCCCTCCAAGAGGGCATATATGCTAGATATTTGCCATAAAAGGTGTATGGGGGTCCGGGTAGTGCCCTGGGCGACAGGAAACAAGGACAAAAAGTTTTTAAAAAAAAGTTTTTAAAGGGACAGTGAGTTTTCCATGAAATAAGGGTTAAATATAAAAACTAAAAATTCCTTCAAATATCGTGCCTAGGAGGTCCCCATAACCTGCCCGTGAAGTGGAGGATTTCTAGGATGTATAGAAGCACTTAAAAACAAAAACATAACGTTTCAAATGACGGTAAATGGTTTTCCTTTAATCTATTCCAGTCCGGGCCTCACTTTCACACAACAACACACAGGGGTCTAGTCACAAAGCACTGCAATTGAACGCAATTTCTGCGCTTTCCATTTCGGCGATTCCATTTAGTCAAAAATTTGGTGAATTCACTGTTAATAGAATGTTCACCGTATTTTGCTGAAATTGGGTCTTTGAAGCAGAAATCGGACGTCGGCGAACAGCACTGAAATTGCCTCGGCAAATTCCACCAAAGTGAAAAATAATAGGAAGACTCCTCTTCTCCAAACAGACGCTTAAACCAATAAAAATGTAGTAAAAATGTGTCTAAATAATGAAAAAGGGCCTTTACCCCTGTAAGGACTAATGACGTACCAGGAGCGTCCTAAGAAAAAGGTCACTTAAGGACCAAGGAGGCACCTGGTAGGTCATGAGCTTTAAACTTCCTCCCTCCCGATGCTCACATCTCTGGCCAGGGTCCCGTGGTGGTCTGACTAACTTGAAGTCAGATCACTGCTTCTATAGACCCCGGCAGTCACATTGACGTCATTGCCGATTGCGATGACGTCAGTTTCAGGCGACTCCATGGCACAGCCGGGAGAGTGCTGAAAGGGAGGGGGCCTTTGGACCTCTTTCCCTTCCGATCGGCAGGGAATTAAAAGAGAGGCTTCGCTGGAAAGGACACAATGTGACCTTTCCAGCGATGCCTCTCTATAACCCCTAAGGTGCCAGATTGCAAGGATTCCAAACATGACCAGGTTAAGCATAGAAAGAAAATTAAACAAATTAATACAGTGGCAAGAAAAAGTATGTGAACCCTTTGGGATTACGTGGGGTTTTCCATGAATTGGTCATAAAATGTGTTCTGATCTTCTTCTAAGTCACAACAATTTGAAAAATACAGTCTGCTTAAAATAATACAACACAAACATTATATGTTTTCATGTGTTTATTGAACAGAACATGTAAACATTCACAGTGCAGGGTGGAAAAAGTATGTGAACCTTTGGACTTAATAACTGGTTGACCCTCCTTTTGGCAGCAATACCCTCAGCCAAATGTTTTCTGTAGTTGCAGATCAGACCTGCACAATGATCTGGAGTAATTTTGGACCACTCCTCTTCACAAAACTGTTTCAGTGTAGCAATATTCTTGGGATGTCTGGTGTGAATCGCTCTCTTAAGGTCATGCCACAGCATTTCAATCGGGTTGAGGTCAGGACTCTGACTGGGCCACTCCAGAAGGCGTATTTTGTTTTGTTGAAGCCATTCTTTTGTTGAATTACTTGTATGCTTTGGGTCATTGTACTGTTGTATCACCCATCCTCTGCGGAGCTTGAGTTGGCGGACAGATGGTCTTATGTTTTCCTGCAAAATGTCTTGATAAACTCTGGAATTCATTTTTCCATCAATGACGACAATCTGTCCAGGCCCTGAGGCAGCAAAGCAGCCCCAAACCATGATGCTCCCTCTGCCATGTTTTACAGTGGGGATGAGGTTTTGATGTTGGTGTGCTGTGCCTTTTTTTCTCCACACATAGTGTTGTGTGTTTTTCCCAAACAACTCAATTTTGGTTTCATCTGTCCACAGAATATTTTGCCAGTAGTGCTGTGGAACATCCAGGTGCCCTTTTGCAAACTTCAAACGTGCTGCAATATTCTTTTTGGACAGCAATGGCTTCCTCCGTGGTGTCCTCCCATGTACTCCATTCTTGTTTAATTTTCCTTATTGTAGATGTGTCAACAAAAATGTTAGCATGTGCCAGAGATTTCTGTAAGTCTTCAGCTGACACTCTAGGATTCTTCTTTACCTCATTAAGCATTCTGCGCTGTGCTCTTGCAGTCATCTTTACAGGACGACCACGCCTAGGGAGAGTAGCAACAGTGCTGAACTTTCTCCATTTGTAGACAGTCTGTCTTACCGTGGACACATGAACATCAAGGCTTTTGGAGATACTTTTGTAACCCTTTCCAGCTTTATGCAAGTCAACAATTCTTGATCGTAGGTCTTCTGAGAGCTCTTTTCTGCGAGGCATGGTTCACATCAGGCAGTGCTTCTTGAAACAAGTAAACCCAAAACTGGTGTGTGTTTTTAAAGGGCAGGACAGCTTTCAGCAACACATCCAATAATATCACACTGATTGGACTCAAGGTTGGCTCACTCCTGGCTCCAACTAGCTCTTAGAGAAGTCATTAGGCTAGGGGTTCACATACTTTTCCCACCTTGCACTTTCAATGTTTACATGTTATGTTCAATAAACACATGAAAACATATAATGTTTGTGTTGTATTATTTTAAGCAGACTGTGTTTTTCAAATGTGATTTAGATGAAGATCAGAGCACATTTTATGACCAATTCATGCAAAACTCCACGTAATCCCAAAGGGTTCACATACTTTTTCTTGCCACTGTATATGATTAAAAATAAATAATAAATAAAAATATGTATTTTTTATTTTTTTTAATATTTAATGCAGCACTATTTTTCGCTTTTTAATTATAATGTGATAATAATGTTGCACTAACAAAAAATTTAGTTTTTTCATTTTTAGCTAAAATCGCGTATTTCAAATTGTGTTTAAACACGATGAGCACAAAACTGTAAAAATTAGCTCAGCACATAGAGGTTAAATGGCTCAGCAGTGAAGGGGTTAAAATATTTTTTATATTTTACTCTACTTTTACACAGACTCTGATGTTTCTAATGAGGCCTCACATGACCCTGTGGGGTCTATGGTTACAGAGATAAGGTGGTTCCACAGACCCCTGTGTAATGTATTGTGTTTTGCCTATGTTTCTTTTTGAGCCATCCTGACCACCGTAGTTAGTCTTCCTGATCCCTCCCCCCCCTCCATTTTGTGTTCAGTTATGGATTAAACATCTACAGGAGCACAGCTCTGTTTTGAAGCTCTGTATCTGTCACATTACTTTACATGGTGTCAGAAGTCTGTCTGGAACAGATCTCACGCTTACTATGGCATTATCGCAGTTTGAACACCCCAAGATTGACTGGGAAGCTCCAGACTTGTACCAAGAGTTTGAAAGATTTCGCAGCCACGTCTCCTTTGTGTTTGATGGACCGCTCTCAGAACAAACACTGAAGCAGCGCACAGGTTGGTTGGGAACGTGGATTGGCGAGCAGGGCAGAGAGATATATAAACCGCTACCCTGGGGAGAAGGGGAGAAGGATGATCCATCTAAAGTACTGGATAAATTTTCCAGCTATATAAGGCCACGAAAGAATAAGAGAATTGCCAGACACCGCTTTAAGCAGAGAAAACAAGGAGTCACTGAGGGATTTGACCACTTTGTGAAGGATTTAAGACTCCTGCTAATGGATTGCGAGTATGCTGATCCAGATGATATGTTAATCGATACAATAATCGCTGGAATCAAAGAAAAGCGCGTCCAGGAGAGACTCGAAGGCTAGGGTCAGACTGAGGCAGTGCGAACGTGCGTTCTGGCGCACATAATCACGGCCGCACTAGCAGCAGATGACAGGCAATGACGGCCAATATACGACGTACGGTCGCACAAAAGTCCGGCCGCGCAACGCAAGTGGAAAATGAACGCATTTTTTCGAGAACGTTAAACCGCTGGTACTGACGTACAGAGTGCGCTGCGGCCGCATAGCAGCGTGTGTGCGTGATTAGGAGACGTCAGACGCTGCTAGTGTGCGGCCAACATAACGTTCAAAACAGCCGGATTTCCCTAGACTTCTTTTTACCCCATCGTCATGAAATACGTCCAGAATTGCGCATCGTCTGACCACTTAAGCGTATTCCGTGAAAAAATGCGTGCGCACGCATCGACGTACATTTTGACGGTGCCGCAGAAAATGCGCTCATCTGTCCCTAGCCTTAGACAAAGGGGAAGATCTAACACTACCAAAAGCAATTGAAATTGCCCAACAGTTTGAACTGTCACAGAAGCAAATTACAATAATCAGAGAAGAAGAATCTCAAGTGCAAGCAATAAAGGTGAATACACAATTCCAAACTGCAAATAAAAAAGCCTATCTACAATATCAGCCAAAATCTGTGCAGAAAGACATGAATACTTACCGGACATACAACTGTTAAATTGTGGAAAAGATCCCCAGCATAAGTGGACCCAGGGCAGATGTCCAGCGAAAGGTTCTGTCTGCTCGTACTGCCACAAACCAAACCATTGGGTGGCAGTGTGTCGCAAAAGGTCAGTAAACACAGTTAGTGTGCAGCAGCAATCAGAAACTGAGGACGAGGAGGTACTGGGCATAAATCTCACACGAACGGATGAGCACTATGATGACAAATGGACTGCGGACATTGAAATCCTGTCTCGGCAAGTGCCATTCAGAATTGATACTGGTGCAAAGTGCAACACATTGACTTTAAGTAATTATCAGACACTCCCGCATGTAGGTGAGCTTAAGCGCTCTAATCGAGTGCTAAAGTCCTACTCTAACCACAGGCTGAAGCCCATAGCTGCGGTGGACCTTCTAATCAAATTCAAGAATACAGAGATACCAGCAGAATTTGAGATTGTGGACATTTTGCAAGAAAATGTGCTTAGTGGCGCAACAGCAGAAGCCTTAGGTTTAGTGATGCGGCTCCATGCGCTGCAGCCTACTATGAAAAGCAACACACGACACTCTATCCAAGTGGCAACAACAGGACCTCTGCCAGTTGGGCTAGATGATTACCCAGAACTGACTCGCACTACTGGAACCTTGCCGGGCAAGTACACAATCAAAATTGATCCTGAAGCACAAGGTGTGGTTCATCCTGTCCGCCGTCAACCAGCTGCACTGAGAAATAAGATACTAGAGAAACTACAAGAGATGGTTAAAGATGGCTACATCACCAAAGTTAACCAACCAACCGAGTGGGTGAGTTCTATGGTGGCAGCTGTGCGTAATGGCAAAATAAGAATCTGTATTGACCCGAGCGACTTAAATAAAGTCATTAAGAGGGAACATTACCCAATGCGCACCATCGAGGAGGTAGTCTCTGCAATACCTGGTGCTAAAGTTTTCTCTGTTTTGGATGCAAAATCTGGGTTCCTACAAATAGAAATTGGATGAAGCGTCATCATTCCTGACAACCTTCAACACGCCCATTGGCAGATTTAGGTGGCTTAGGCTTCCTTTTGGTCTAAAATGTGCACCTGAAATATTTCAGCGTATTATGGACGAAATGCTTGAGGGTATTAGCGCGCAATCAGTGTGATGGATGACATTCTCATTGCGGCCCCTTCAGTACCGGAACATGATGAGATTCTCCGTAAGGTAATTCAGAGAGCCACAAGCTACAACCTGAGTCTCAACTTTGATAAATGCCACGTCAAGCAATCTTCTGTGCCCTATGTAGGACACCTGATAACAGCAGATGGCCTGAAGGCAGACCCTGCAAAAATAGAGGCTGTGAAATCCATACCAACACCAAGAGACAAGGATGGTGTCCGTCGCTTCTTAGGGTTTGTCACCTACCTCTCGAAATTCCTGCCCAATCTCAGCGAAGTTGATGCACCTCTGAGACAACTTCTTAAAACTGATGTGGAATTTGCCTGGCAGCCAGCTCAACAACAAGCCTTTGACACTCAAAGACATGTGCACTGAGTCTCCTGTGCTACAATTTTTTGATCCATCCAAGTCTGTCGAAATTTTCTGTGATGCCAGCAGCAACGGCCTCGGTGCAGTATTGTTGCAGGACAGCCACCCCATTGCCTTTTCGTCCAGGTCACTAACAGACACTGAAACTCGTTATGCGCAAATCGAGAAGGAGATGCTGTCAATTGTTCATGCATGTGTCAAGTTTCATAATTACATATTTGGAAACCACGTAACCATCTACAATGACCATAAGCCTCTGGAGGATATTTTTAGGAAGCCATTGCTCTCTACCCCCATGCGCATTCAGAGGATGCGCCTTCGCTTGCAGTGGTATGATCTCACCGTTAAGTACAGACGGGGCAAAGATATGGAATTGCCGGATACGCTGTCGAGAGCCCAGTTACCTGTGAACAAGCCTGAGATGGAAGGCTTAGAGTGCGTCTCCATGCTTCATTTTGTTTCAGTCAGTGAGCAGAAATACTCAGAGCTGCAGAACTGCACAAGAGAAGAGCTCAGCTGTCTTCAAAGGATAATCCGGCAAGGCTGGCCAGACCACAGGCATGATCTCCCTAATGAACTACAACCATACTGGGACTCGCGAAGCCAGCTTGTTGTCTCCGATGGCGTTGTGTACAAAGGCCTGCGTATAGTGGTTCCCCCTTCTATGCAAGCTCACATGTTGAAGCTCATACATCAGTCCCACTTGGAATAGTGAAGAGCAAGCAGAGAGCCGTGAGGTCCTATACTGGCCAGGTATGAGCTCTGTAATTGAACAAATGGTAAAGAACTGTGGCAAGTGTGCAGACTTCCAGAATAAACTGCCAAGACAACCCCTACGTCCAACAGAAACCCCCAGTTTTCCCTTTGAAGAAGTAGCCTCGGACCTGTTTGAGTTCGAAGGGACCCATTACATTCTGCTGGTGGATTACTACTCAAATTTCATCGAAGTGGACACGCTGAAGAATCTACATTGTCGCAGTATCATAGAAAAGCTGAAGGCTCAGTTTAGCAGGCATGGGATCCCTGTCATCCTTCGAACAGACAATGTCCCTCAATATGCAGCAGAGGAATTTAAGGTGTTCTGCCAAAGTTATGGAATTACTCACAGAACTTCGTCACCCCACACACCACATTCCAATGGTGAAGCCGAGCGTGCAGTCCAGACTGTTAAAAAATTGGGCAAAGCGAAGAGTCAGACAAACACCTTGCACTGCTTGATTACAGGACAACTCCACTGGATTCTGTAGGCTTTTCGCCTGCTCAACTGCTGATGGGCAGGCGGCCCCGAAATAGCCTGCCTACTGCTCGTCTGCTGCTCGCACCTGCAGCTTATGATCCCATCAAAGTCAAACAGCGCCTAGACAGAAGCAAATGCATTCAGAAATTCTACTATGACCATAAAAGAGCAAGTGGCCCCCGTGCTGAATTGAAGCCTGGAGATGAAGTTCGGATGCAGCCGCACCCAGGCAGTAACAGGTGTCGCCTGGAGTAGTAGTGAGGTCTCACGATGCCCCTCGATCCTATATTGTAGAAAGTGGAAATAAGGAATACCGTCGCAACGTCCAGCACCTTCGTAAGAGCACACCAGATGCCAATGACTCCCGTCACAGACTTATCAATGATCATTGGGCTGAGTTGATGGAGCCAGTGAGTGCCGAGGAGCCCGAGCCTGTGGAACATACTAACTCCAGCAAGAATCTGCTCCAGTACCACAGTCTGCTAAGGGAATGACGTCAACCGGGCAGTACATCACCAGGCTAGGCAGAGTTGTGAAACCTCCGGACCGGCTTTCCTTGTAGCCAGAGACATGCGTAGCAAACGCGAATGGCGACAGCAGTGTGCCAATAACTGTTCCAGTTCCACTTGCTTATGTACAATGGTGCACTGTTCTGGATGATATGTTATTGTTTGAGTCTCGTTTAAAATGTGCTAACCTTTCCTTTGTTCTTTTGAGGGATGCAAGTTTTCTGTTTATGTAAATTGAGAAGTTTAAAGAAATATCACCGATTTAATATTTGCGATATCTATACCTGTATCCCAAGTGACTATGCTAGTTAAGGGTTTGTTTTATACTTACAAAGGGAGATGTAATGTATTGTGTTTTGCCTATGTTTCTTTTTGAGCCATCCTGACCACCGTAGTTAGTCTTCCTGATCCCTCCCCCCCCCCTCCATTTTGTGTTCAGTTATGGATTAAACATCTACAGGAGCACAGCTCTGTTTTGAAGCTCTGTGTCTGTCACATTACTTTACACCCTGTATCTTCTGTAATTGGGGTTCCCTTTCCAGGAGGGGGAAGCCATGTTTATGACCTCATCACTCACACCCATGCTTGATGACAACATTTGGAGGGGGCAGTCACACAGCGAGGGCTGAATTCAAGAAGTCATTCCACTGAGGGAAACACCTGTGAACGCTGGCAGGAGAAAACTGCGCTGCAAGAAACAGGCGACAATATACAGACGTCGCCTGCACCGCAGCGGCAAAAAGCAACGCGTCTGTATATCGACGCCTGCACTGAATGGGTTAAGGAGCAATCCAATCTGAAAATGATCTTGCGCTCACTCGAAATAAATCAGTCAAAGGGTAAAAAGAACTTAAAATGAAAAATGGGATTAAAGTTAAACATTATCATGGCTAGTCAGAGAAAGGTGAAAACCAGAAGAACTGGCAGTAGAAAAGAAAAATCTAGAACAATTAGCTGATTTGGAAAATTAGATAAATGGGAGAATTTTTCTGATTTGGCTTTTTTTACCTAGACTTTTCAATTCTCCTGAGTTTCACCTTTCTTTGAATAGACCTGACTGTTGGACACTCTCCTTGTTGTTACTGGGGTGTACCATTAAGGCCCATGTCAGATGAACGCAGTGATCATGTACGTGTCGTCGCACAGTTTAACGTCCATCGTATCATAGAATCATGAGCAATAGAGATCCACACACGAAGTACATGCGCACCGAACTGCGCACGCACAACGCACGTGGCAAACGGATGAAAGTTAGGCAAGAACGTAAAACCACTAGACAGACGCGCAGAGTGCGCCACGTCCGCGTAACGTTCTGTGTGAGTGATGAGATGTCAGACGCAGCGCATTTTCGACGTCCAGCACCTTGACGCACAAAATGCCTTTTCATATCCTTTTCAAATTTTTATAACTTTTCATATTAATTTTGTTTCCCATAATTCCCTTTTTTTTCCTTCGTCCGTCAACAAAAATCATCCGTTTGCAGAGTGCGCTCAGACTGCGTTCCTCTGACATTAACTTAACGGGGGGGGGGGGGGGGGGGGTCACTGCTTGTCTATTTGTAGGCAGTGAAATTTATCCTAAAATAGGGATCTTGGAATCTGGAAACAACTTATAAATAAAATTATCCCTAAAATGATGCTTTTTAACCTTTAAAGAGAATTACCATATCAGCCAACTTCTAGAAGCATGAACAGGTTTTAACCCATTCCCTGCCAGATCCCCCAGCAGCCATTGGTCACAGTGTGCTGATTAAAGCAGGTACAGCTGAGTTTCGGGAGGCTCCGGCCTATAAACATAATGGATTGAATGGGCTGAATTTACAGAGAGGAATCTGGAGATCCTGACTGAGTAACACAATCCAGAAACCAAACCAAGAGCAACCAAAGCTTCCTGCTCCCTCTGTAACGATGGAAACACCAGGTACAGCATGTTATGTGGCTTTTCAGGTTGAGCGCTGGAGTCCTGGGTTTTCCATAGTATTTATAGCCGTGTGAATGTGTCTCCCATAGCAGGAGAGGAGTTGATATTTCGGTTTGTAGAGGAAGCTCTCCACTTCTTGTAGCTTTATCTGGTTTTTCTTGTGGGGTATGGATTATTTGTTTTGTTGTTTGGTCCATGACTTTTTAGGGGGGGGGAGAAAAAAAAAAAGCATTGCATCAGTTCGTGTGTGTGTGTGGTGTCAGTCAATGGGTTTGGTCTCTGATTGGTTAAAACCACTTAGTTCCCTTTGACTTTAGTGTTTGGCACCCTCTGCCCAGGAGACGGCATGACAATCTAGCATCTAATTGCTGCAACATGTCAGACCTAGGAGGGCTTTAAACTGGGGTAACTGAATGCGCTCTGTCCTCTGCCGTGGTATCTAGTGACCCTCTCGGTGCATTCCTGATTCTGTTTTTATACTCTGGCTAAATCTCCTAGGTTCTGCTGCTTTGTCCCTGATTTAGATCAGCGTTATACTTACCACTTGAGGGCATAGTAGTTTGTTACTGGTTCTGTAAATTTTTCCGGGTCAGGGGTTGTTTATGTCCATTTCCTGAGTGGGAGAGTTGTGTCTACCAGCGTATCAGTAATTCCTCCCCCACCTGTCTCCATCAGTCATATGAAGATATTACACCTGTGGTTGACTTCATCTTTGTCCTGTGGGTTCAGTACTTGTACACCTCACTTAGGCTGGTCCTTCGAATGGCCAGTATTAAAGCTGTCAGATTCGGTTTCCTCGCTTAGTGTCAGGTCAGTCGCCCAGCTGACATGCGAGCACTGAGATGGCATTAACTGGTCTCTCATACAACACAATGTTACCGTTCTAAAAACTGTCCCGTTGCAGATGCCATCCTGTTTGTTGTGAAGGACTACGTTGTCAAAGCTGGATTACCACCCAAGAACATGCAGGATAACTTTGTCAGATCTTCTGTCCTAGGGAAGATGAATGCTGTCACGAAGATCGTGTTCAACCCAGCAGGGGATCTCTATGCTGTACGTGGTATAGAACTGTACAGGGGATCAATGCCTTCATCTAGCAACCAGGACTGGTTCTCCACTGCCAAGCGAGTGGGTAAAACTGACTGGGACCAGTACAAATGTCTCTTCTTCGATCCACAAGGGGTTCTCTATGCAGCTACCAAGAATGGGGAGCTCTACAAGGGTCCAGTCCCAAGCAATGAGAACGTGTCCTGGCTTTATGGTGAAGCCACCAAGGTGGGAACTGGTGGCTGGAATCTGTTTGATGCCCTTTTCTTCGACCTTAAAGGCCTCCTGTATGGCGTGACAGATAACGACAAGCTTGTGATGAGAAGCCCACCAACAAAACCTGACGATGACAGGCTTAGTTCTAGCACAACCATTGGTAACAGTGGCTGGCGGGTTCTCTCCCACTTCATTGCTGTCAGCCCTGACAATGACCTGTGGTGTGTGGATTCCAGGAACGGCAGCATCTATAAAGGGCCAATTCCAACCAAGGATGATCCCAACTACCAGAAGAAAGCTGCAACTGGGCTGGGGCTATAATGCCTATCCCTTCATGTCCTTCACCCTTGACAAAATCATGGAGGGCATTGTGAGCTTTGAATTCCTACCAGATGTGGGTAAAATCCTATCCCAGAACGTAGAGGTGGTGCAGAGCCAGATCTACAATAACAAGAGCAGCTCTCCACTAAAACACACCTTCACGTAAGTAGCGCTGTGTAAATGGTTTCATGTTTGCAAGATGTTGCTGTACTCAATCCCTTCACCTACAACTCAAATGCATGTGCAGACTGTTTTTTTTTGTTTTCTCAATGTGGGCATGACAAAGCTAGAATTTCAAAGACGCATGCACATACACTTAACTCATGTGTCTATTGTGCTGTCTTAACCACGTGTGAACTGACTTGCGACTGGATAAGGCTGTATGGCAGGTCGAGTGCTCACTCATGGGTATAACAGCAGACCACCCAACAGCATGTCATGGATCCCTGAATGGTTGAACTAAGCTATTGGCATTCTATGCTTGACATGAACTTTTGTGTGAACCTAAATCAAAAACCCTAACACTGACATGGACACATTGGATAATTCCTTGGCCTTAACTGGCCTCCTTGTGGATACTGAGCTCCCTATATAGTCTGACTTTGTTCCAACCATAAGTATCTGTACAAGGTGAGCAACTACCACTTGGGCTACAGATTTTTTGGCCCCTCTCCTGAAGCAGCGTGAGGGTCTGTCAATATCTACAGGAGAGTCTTCCGTGTGGTTAAATGTGCACAAGTCTTGCTAGTTTAATGGCTTCAAGGCTATTGTGGCTTTATTTGTTCAGTGATGGTCCTTGTAACCCTCAGTGTTTCTGAACTACACATCGTGATTTTCTAACTTTAAGGCTTGGAATCATGGGATATGTAGCTCGCTTTGTTGCCATGTTTCACTGTAGGGTACATTAGTTTTAAACTCCCTCTTATCTAGTTTCGCCAAGACCATGACTGAGACCAGCACCTTCTCCCAGGAGCATGGCCTCACATTGGCTATTGGTGCAGAGATGACCTTTAAAGCTGGAATCCCACTTATTGTAGAAATAGGACTCACGATATCTGTAAATGTGAGCACAACCCATACCTGGAACTTCACGAAGACCAATACCACTGAGGTAAAAGGGGTTGGGTGCATGTTGGTGAATAACTGGTTCCATACACACATCGCTGGTTCCTCCACAATGCAGATGATCCATAGATTAAGTGTCTGGGCTACTCTACCACACTGCATAGTTTCTCTAGGGGTGCAAATCCTTCCCTAGTGGAATTACAATGGGGAAGAATGGAATTTGCCTAGGTCACAAGCATGCTGGGTATTTACAGATGGGCATATGGGAGAAAGACCCCTGCTACCCAAGGAGTTAAGCTACAAGCTGCCACCTTTCAAACTGAAATGACTTTCAAGAGGCTGCATGGTTTGCTAGTTGTTCTAGTGGAGCTGTGGGATTCTGGGTAATGTCTCTGACATAGCCATTGCGATCTTTATAGGAACTCTATATACCTCATACAGGATCGTGATGCTTGGTTTACATATCCTCACTAGTTCCTCCATGGTATCTTGTGAAATGACAACCTGTCATGCTCACATGTATCTAGCTTTAATGTATGTTACTCCTCCTACCTGTACTTGTGTCTAAACCTTTTGCTGTGTTTTTTTTTTTTTGCTTCTAGTCTTGTACTTCATGGCCACTGAAGATGCTTGAACTGGTTCAAACGTTGACATCTAGGTCTACACTCGCTGGGTCCTCTACTTCTAACCCAAAGATGGGCCATGCAGCCCAGACAGATACAAGATGGAGGTTAAACACTCCATGGAGGAAAGGATTGCAATACAGTTCCTCCAATGTTGGGGGGGCAGTGTCTAGAGGACTGTATTGTGTGATGTAGACTAGCAAAATTTTCTGTCATTAAAAGCGCGTTAACTAGGCATGGCTTACTGGTTGGTCTGAAATAGAAGGCTGCTTTCCAGTGACAGCATAGGTGTCACATTGCATGATACCCCCAATAGCACAACACCTTGTGGGGTTTCTCTTGTTGCTCAGTCTGCAACTGGTAATGATCTAAAACAGTTAATCACTGGCCCCTCTTTCTGCTGATCTCCCATAGTTCTCCAGCTCTTGCATTCAACATCTCTTGGGATTTATAGGCTACTAAAATCTGGGGGCTTATGTTCTTCCCTGTTCTAGAAGGTGATTGCAGAATATGTGCTGTCACTAGACTGAATGGGTCGGTGTCCTGTTATCCCACAATGAAGTCTGTAATGGATCAGAACTCAATCACAATTTGTATAATCCCTACTAAAGACTAGCTCTTAAACACTGCTTTCATAACGTTGTGGCATGCTGACATTGACCTGATCTCCACAATCACTGCTGTAACGTGACTTGCTCTTTTCTGCAGACCACCTTCTCCAGCAGCACAGATGGGGAGGTGCCACCCATGAGATGCATACGTATGATGGCCTCTGTCACTAAAGCAGAGATGGACGTTCCATACACAGCTGTGATTCGCACCATGTTTGGCTATACCTCCACCATCAAGGGAACATGGAAAGGTGCCACTCACTACAACCTGATGGTCACTCAGGAAGATTACAAGTGCTGAGATGGCTACACGGTTCCAGTAAATTCCTGCATGGATCACTATGGTCCGGCTCTACCAAATCTGTCCTGAATGTGCTCGGTCTGTAACATGTACAAGCAATAAAATATTCCCTTTCTCAGTCCCTGCTGTGTTTCAACAAGTGTCGTTTTTAGGTTGAACATGCCCTGTAACTGCCCCTCAGTGTGTGTACCTACCCCCCCCCCCCCGACAATGCTCCCTCTAATCCTCAACTGCTGCCTAAACCCTGTCTGCAGACATTGCAGGGTGGGGGAGTAAAGGTTAAACATGGTCCCTCCTAAAATCCTTGCTAGTCCACCCTGGGGTAGATGAGGGAATCTTGGTCCGAACGGAGCAGTGGCCTCAGATTGAAAAACCTTCATTTACTTCAACTCCCTTTTAAATGCAAACCCAAAAAATCCAATATTAAAACGCAATACCTGTTTACTTCAGGATATTGTGTACCGCACACAGGGCCGGATTAACATAGGGGCAGATGCAGCAGCTCCGGGCACATGCCTCAAAATAGCCCCAGAGAAAGGATGACCACGTCTGCATTTGGACCCAAGTGACCTATCACTGGAAAGGCCAGAGTATGGCCTTTCCAAAGATGCCAACATAAAGGTTTATGTAAATTTTACACTTGAATATTACTGTTAGAAAAAAAAAAATTGTAAGCAATGATTCTTCACTAACCATCACATTTCACATGACAACTGTGGAGGTGATGGTAAAATTCATTGTTAGGAATTGTTACATCAAAAACTTAGAGCACTGTGGGGAACTTTGGACCCCCTGTGTCACTAATCTTTACACCTCACAAGGTCAAGTGAGGCATCATTGGACAGGGCAGAATCTGGCCTTTGCATTAATACTAAACCTGACCATGTAAAATCTAAGACTATTATTTAATTTGTCACGTATAAAATGAGCACTGCCATTGCTTCCAGCGTGCGAAATTAGAAGGTGAGTAAGGTCTGTTTTATACCATGTCATATTATTCTACAAGATAAACATTGTTCCAAAACACAAGGGAAATATTTCAATTTTAGGTTAAATTTTATATTTTCTCCAAATGCAGGAACGGGTTCCCATTTCACAAGAATGCCCTATAGAATGTATAACCAGAAAGTTTTGGATAAGATGGGGAAAAAAAAAATTACCCTTATTGCGTACTAGGTGGAATAGAGGTAACATGACTGCTCTGCATGGAGAGAACCTGTGCAGATATGGTTTGATTCCTGACGAGCAACCTCTCCAGTAAGTGTCCTTGGACACGGGTACATACTCGCCACCCAGGACATACTTGAACGAGAAATCTCCATGCTCAGATTCTCTGAAATTAATCCCACAGTATCTGCCTAATTAGATATACCCGGATCTGCCTGGTTTCACTAAATTATAAAGTCACATCTTCAGATCCAGGCCCATAGATCTTAATCCAGGCCTGTCAGCACATAAAGAGGACTTGCATTAACCCCATAGTGAACAGGCAGTTTTAACATTGAATGTACCCCCTGCTGTATTTACATTTCTGCGCTCTTTGTTGAACTCATGTTCCATAATGGAAAACTCAAGTCTAGATTTCTCACTATTAATTGGACTTTCTATGACAAAGTTTTATCCATAAATTTTTAAACACTAAAATGTTTTCCTGTGAATCTCAATTTATACAGGTTTCTGCTGATCCACTTCACCTGTGAATTTTGACTGGGTTTTAAAAACCACATTTGTACACCAAGACATGACCCTCTAGCTGCCACTAATCGGAGATGCAGGGTACCAAGGATTCCACTGGACAAGGGTTTAACTGACGACGTTATACATGTGGCAATGTCAGTGGGTGGGGTTGACAGAGGCTTGGCTGACATCCAAGGTGTCAGCTAATTGCAGGAGGGACATTCCCCCAGGATTTATATGACTGGTCCTTGATGTTCGCCATTATCTGAAATTAACCCCTTTATGTTCCTGAAATGAAGTTTCTAGAAAGTGTTTTGGTGTTTGCTAAAGAACTTGTACTAATGAGTTTGGTTAAACTTGTGGGCGGTGGTGACATCCCAGGATGTGAAGACCATGAAGGTGGGAATCTCCCCACACGTATTATCTGGAAAGAACTCGACATGTCAGCATTTTGTGACAACATTTTGCAGCAAATTAAACTAAGCGCTTCTGTCAAGAGGTTAATTCCTACACCCTATGCTTGTGGCACAAATCACTAGTTATGGACTAACCTACCCACAGAACTGAACAGCAGGTGAACTGAAAAGCAACCTTCACTGAACAGGACCAGTGTCTCCTGTATCCAATGCTGAAAGTATAGTCCCCTACACCACATGGTACTTCAACAAACTAGTGGAAATTTGCCAAATGGTGAATCCGTTTTTTACTTCCCTTTCTACCAACCCCCCGGCAGCCTGACTTGCAGTGATTTGTCTGTAGGGTTGGATGTTGCCGGAGAGCTGTGGAATGGGCTGTACAACCTCTTGGCGTTCAGGCCCACATGCTGCTGGGATGGCATAGCATGTTTATATGAAGGTTAAAGGTAAGGGTATAATCCCTGTATCCTTGTGCACCCCCTCTGACATCGGGCAGCCTACCGGCCGCCATCTTGCAGTCTCTGCTCAGTGACCACCAGGCCAAGGTCGACCGCAGTACCTCCTGATGCCTGTGGCCTAAAGTAAACTTGGCTGCTGACAGCAAGGGACCCCATACCACAGCATGGGCCGTAATGCCCTGATGGCAGCCCTCTTTATACGATTTGATGGAAATGGTATCTTCAGAATTTACTATAAAATAAATGGGAAAACACCCTTTCAAACTTCAATCCCCAAAAATCTACAACTGCCAAAAAGACCCCTTAGAAACGATGTCCTAAAAATAGAAATAATACTAAAATAATGGGTGTATCACTTGGCCTTGAACTCGTACCAATGCACTCACACAGTATGATTGGTGATATACTTGTAAAGGTGTCATTGCAAATTGTAGCATTAATATCGTACCGATGCACTCACACAGTATGGGTGGTTAAACACTTATAGATGGTATCTTTGCTGGTTCGTTACCCTCCGCTGATATAGGTCGCATTCCTGGTACACCTGCCGCCACAAGACCACCAGAAGCAAGTCAGATCCAATAAAAGCGTAATTTATTCGTAATTTAAGCAAGTCAGATCCAATAAATTACGCTTTTATTGGATCTGACTTGCTTCTGGTGGTCTTGTGGCGGCAGGTGTACCAGGAATGCGACCTATATCAGCGGAGGGTAACGAACCAGCAAAGACACCATTTCTAAGTGTTTAACCACCCATACTGTGTGAGTGCATCGGTACGATATTAATGCTACAATTTGCAACGATACACAGTATGATTGGTGATATACTTGTAAAGGTGAGTGCATTGGTACGAGTTCAAGGCCAAGTGATACACCCATTATTTTGTTTAGACATTAATGGGAAGAATTGTCTTATGGGTAAATTCACGACTAATCTGTTCAACCCTAACTTGTTTGCACGATTTTTTATATAGTCTAAAAATAGAAATGCCAAGTAACTGCTATACAACCCATTTAACCTGTGTGAGCTCATTTTGACTTTTATGCTCATCACATTAAACTTCTTATTTCTAGAAGTTACTATCTCGCCATGACCCTCTAGCTGCCACAGATTAGATACAGGGTACCAAGGATTCCATCTGGCTGTTAGGGGTTAAATGACATCACACATATGGCAACATCAGTGAGTGGGGGGGGGGTGCGACCCAGAGGCTTAGCTGACATCCAAGATGTCAGCCACTTCCAGGAGCGTGTTGTGATCCAGTGCCAGATAGGTTAAAGACATGGCAGAGTTTTCCCCTTTTCAGCGGTGCCTTTTCTTTTATCCAGTTTCATTCCCAGTTGACGGCCACGGCCCCATAAAATATCAGGACTTTTTCAAAAGTCAGTCTGGCATGGGACCCCCAGCCGGAGAAGGACTATGATGTTCATAGTATGTTCTTTGTCCGTAAGGGGACTTTCCCCCTGGATGTACTGTCATTGGTCCTTAAGGGGTTAAAGTTGATGGAAGAGGTGGGACTTGCTGTTTGTGTACACCCAAGATGGCTTATTTCACTTCACAATCTCCCTTTATTTTATGTTACAAGCTGAGACTCTTTCTCCCCCCCCCCCCCACACACACTTTATGTAATCTGAGGACACTTGATTTTCTGCTGAGTTCTCTAGTCAGTTTTCAGACTTTTATATGCTGTGTACTTGATGTCATGTCTTGGCCCTGCTCGGCCATTTTCACTTGCAGTTGCCCTATTGTGATTGTTGAAAGACTTTAGACACAATTTTTTTTTTATTCTCAGAAAAATGCATTAACAGGTTCCCATTTAAATTTTTTTGTACCAAGAATTCCCTATAGAACATACACTATATTGCCAAAAGTATTGGCTCACCTGCCTTGACTCACATATGAATTTACGTGACATCCCATTCCTAATCCATAGGGTTCAATAAGACGTCGCTCCACCCTTTGCAGCTATAACAGCTTCATCTCTTCTGGGAAGGCTGTCCACAAGGTTTAGGAGTGTGTTTATGGGAATTTTTGACCATTCTTCCAGAAGTGCATTTGTGAGGTCACACACTGATGTTGGACGACAAGGCCTGGCTCTCAGAACACCTTTGCGATGAATTCGAGCGGAGACTATCGGGTTGAGGTCAGGACTCCGTGCAGGCCAGTCAAGTTCATCCACACCAGACTCTGTCATCCATGTCTTTATGGACCTTGCTTTGTGCACTTGTGCACAGTCATGTTGGAAGAGGAAGGGACCAGCTCCAAACTGTTTCCACAAAGGAAACTTGGGAGCATGGAATTGTCCAAAATGTCTTGGTATGCTGAAGCATTCAGAGTTCCTTTCACTGGAACTAAGGGGCCAAGCCCAGCTCCTGAAAAACAACCCCACACCATAATCCCCCCTCCACCAAACTTTACACTTGACACAATGCAGTCAGACAAGTACCGTTCTCCTGGCAACCACCAAACCCAGACTCGTCCCTCAGATTGCCAGATGGAGAAGCGCGATTCGTCACTCCAGAGAACGTGTCTCCACTGCTCTAGAGTCCAGTGGCGGCGTGCTTTACACCACTGCATCCTACGCTTTGCATTGCACTTGGTGATGTATGGCTTGGATGCAGCTGTTCGGCCATGGAAACCCATTCCATAAAGCTCTCTGCACACTGTTCTTGAGCTACTCTGAAGGCCACATGAAGTTTGAAGGTCTGTAGCGATTGACTCTGCAGAAAGTTGGCGACCTCTTCGCACTATGCGCCTCAGCATCCGCTGACCCCGCTCAGTCAGTTTACGTGGCCTACCACTTCGTGGCTGAGTTGCTGTCGTTCCCAAACACTTCCACGTTCTTATAATACAGCTGACAGTTACTGTGGAATATTTAGGAAATTTCACGACTGGATTTGTTGCACAGGTGGCATCCTATCACAGTTCCACTCTGGAATTCACTGAGCTTCTGAGAGCGACCCATTCTTTCACAAATGTTTGTAAAAACAGTCTGCATGCCTAGGTGCTTGATTTTATACACCTGTGGCCATGGAAGTGATTGGAACACCTGATTCTGATTATTTGGATGGGTGAGGGAATACTTTTGGCAATATAGTGTATGTGATGGAACGGCAGCTTCAAAGTTTATTTGCATTTATTTTCTTCACAGTTTATTGTCTCTGTATATAGTGTAGAGTGTTGTGTGATGTGCTATGCCGTTGTCAAAGTGTGTATGTTACAGTAGGAGAAGACCCTGCTCAAGAGCTTGCAATCTAACCTTTTGTCTGCTTCCACCGCCCCTTGTAAGTAATGGATTCCTTTGTTCCTTTCTGTGCCCATGCTTGCATTACCCTTCCCCCAGTTCTGGTTTGAACCACAGCCCTCATCAGTTCCATTTGTTAGACCAGGAGGTAGTGTGGATTTTACGTTTGAATGTGTCTGTACCTGAAAACCTGTAAATAAAGCATTTTCTATTTGGATTTTGAATCCGCAACAACTCCACAGTTTATGTGTCGGCTATTCTGTGTGTGGATAAAAATATCTCCTGTGTTTCAGTGGAATGGGACACCTGGGGTACCAGGATATTTAACAACATATATTCACAAAGGTTTGGATAAAAAATGAAAAAATTATTTTCCACGCTGTAAATGATTGAAATCTGGATGGGAATTTCCTCACACAGTATCTGCCTGGTTAGATATACCCGTATCTGCACTATTAAATCACCTAAAATATGTTTTCATTTCACTAAATTCCAAAAAAGCCACCAAAATCTTCAGCTCCAGCCCCATAGAGATCATAATCCAGCCCGGGTTGCACCAACAAAAAAATGTAGTTTTTTTCATTTTTAGCTAAAATCGCATATTTTCTCAGAAAAATACAGTTATGAGTTCCTAATTATAATTTCTTTAACAAGCGTAACCCATAGAGTATATAACCACAAAGGCTTGGATAATGTGAAAAAATAATTTTACACGCTGTAGATGGTTGAAATTGTAATGGAAATTCCATTATTTTTTTCTGGCAGGGAATGACGTATACATCTATACTATAAAAGAGTAAGGGCTGGCGTGTCCGTCGCCAAACCCCTACTGCGCATGCGCACGCAACCTGCGGCGGTTGGCTGCGCGCGCATCCAACGGCCGCGGCACGCGCACAGCCGGCGTGCAAGTGGGACAAAACAAATCCGATCCATTGGAGAGGCGTACAGCACAGCGCCTCTCCAATGGATCGGATTTGTTTTGTATATCTCCTCCGTGCCCGGCCTGCATCGCCTCCGTGCCCGGCCTGCCAGCCATATTACCAGTCTGCCATGCACATTACCAGTCTGCCATGCACAATACCAGTTCCCAGCCATATTACCAGTCTGCCATGCACAATACCACTTCCCAGCCATATTACCAGTCTGCCATGCACAGAACCAGTCTGCCAGCCATATTACCAGTCTGCCATGCACAATACTAGTTCGCCAACCATATTACCAGTCTGCCAGGCACATTACCAGTCTGCCAGGCATATTACCAGTTCGCCAGCCATATTACCAGTCTGCCATGCACATTACCAGTCTGCCATGCACAATACCAGTTCCCAGCCATATTACCAGTCTACCATGCACAAAACCAGTCTGCCAGCCATATTACCAGTTCGCCAGCCATATTACCAGTTCGCCAGCCATATTACCAGTTCGCCAGCCATATTACCAGTCTGCCATGCACATTACCAGTCTGCCATGCACAATACCAGTTCCCAGCCATATTACCAGTCTACCATGCACAAAACCAGTCCGGCAGCCATATTACCAGTCCGGCAGCCATATTACCAGTCCGGCAGCCATATTACCAGTCCGCCAGCCATATTACCAGTCCACCAGCCATATTAACAGTCTGCCATGCACAATACCAGTCTGCCAGCCATATTACCAGTTCGCCAGCCATATTACCAGTTCGCCAGCCATATTACCAGTCTGCCATGCACAATTCCAGTCTGCCAGCCATAATGCCAGTCTGCCGTTCATAATACCAGTGTCTCATAATACCAGTGTGCCTAAATACCAGCCTGCCATGCCATGCATACCACGTGCCATTAAATATACGCATAATGTATACGCTACAAAAAAAATGCCCACCCAAGCCCAACACAATCTAAGGGGCCCCATGAGCTTACAATCTAAGGGGCCCCATGAGCTTACAATCTAAGGGGCCCCATGAGCTTACAATCTGAGGGGTCCCACAAGTTTACAATCTGAGGGTCCGGTTCCCGTGAGATTACAATCTAAGAGGGAAGAGGAACCTACTCTAATATATAAATTCCTTTGTAATGCGCTGTCAGCTGTGTGCGCACCCATCACAGCTGCTCAGTCGGCCCTCCTGTTGCGGATGGGATGGCGATGGACGCGTTACAAACGTATTTATATAGAGAGATACTCTTGGATAGGACATTGGAAAAAAACTGTGTGGACGTTGAAAAATTCTATTATTCATTATAATTACCATAAACCTTTTCCAAGTTTCTTCTTATATATCAAAACCAAAGTAAGAGCTGCGCTACGCCATGGCGGAGACCCCCAAAAAGAATCAATCACAAAACTGTATTGGTCTTTCTCAGAAGTCTGGCTTTCCTCGTTAAGCCAGATCTATTTATTAAAATACACAGAATTTATAGCCAATCAGTGTACAGATACATTACAACATCAAAGTTTAGCCACTCAGTTAAAGTACTACCATATATGGTTCACGAGACCCTTTTCCCATCTTCCCGCTTCTGCGCACATTTTCCTGCACTGAACATAACAGGAAATCGGCCACAGCTCATATCCTATAGAAGGAAGAACGGTCTATTCAGTATTGACACTAACAAAAATGGAGGGGGGGAATTTCACAGCCCATTTATAAGAACCGGCTTTTTAAGACTAAATATTTATTATATTTACAGGAAATTAAAATCTAACAATTCTTTCCTTTGATCACATATCACCTGTGATCATCTAAAAGATAAACCAAACTTAGACAATTAAACCTGGCTACAGTGTCCTTGCCTAAGACCTTTAGATCATTCTAGATGCTCAGATGGGAAGAAAAAAATTCTGGTATTTACTCCTAAAATACCTCAATACCTTTTATAATGTACAAAAGGGATTCCCCAAGGAGGCCCTTTATGAGCATAAAAATACACTTATCTATCTAGATTCACTCTTCCAGCGAACCACTTGGAGCGTAGGCAAAAATACCTAATCTAGACCTTAAATAACTATTTATTCCCATTTCCCAAAATATAATTCACCGAACAAGAAAAGTATAATAACTCGAAGGTAAAAGTTCATTTATCTAATAAATCAACATGAGTCAGATCTATATCTGTGTGTTTTCCTATGTTCAGCTTCACTCCACAAAACGCATATACACCTGCATTCATACACACATTCAAGAAATACATTCTCATTTTCACAAATTAAATCCTTTCTCACACTTATCTAGGGGATTAAATAAAAAAAATAATATTCCATAATCTAATACCATAGTCCACAGTGTGAGATCAGGGGTGGTTTTTTTTTTCAACATCCCAGCTTGAGACGCATAATCATTGAATGTCATCAGAGCTCCCACCATAGGGACTCCTGAACAAGCTGTCTCTTTGCGCTGGTTGCTTATTACCTGTGACCTTTGACCTTGACACAAAATGTCCATGATTCGTTCCATATGCAGTCATTGTGACTGTCAGGTTTCTTGATGATGTGATATGGTTTTAGCAACAATAAAGAAAATAAAAAAGAAAAGAAAATATGGTATACCCCGCTAATCATATACATCCATTCATTCATTGTCACTCTCAAATGCACGAAAACAATAAAAATGTTAATTTACACAAGAAGAGACACAGATAATAAATTTCAAAATGTCCCCGCGAAGCCTGTCGGCCTCATGCAATAAAAATTATACTACTTCTGACTCATTGTTAGAGAAAAATATATATACGCAACTTTGGCTCAAAAGGGAAATAGCCGAAGTGCATATTCCACCCTTTTATTAAATATATATATATTTTTTTTAATTTTTTTTTTAATTACTATCCTATTCAGTCTTGTTCGGTGTTGTGAAACAAACCTGGCGTTTATAAAACACACCAATCCTCAAATGAAAAAAAAAAAATAAAAAACAGCATTAATTTTATCGAATTAAAACTTTCCATTTACCACTATATATGTCATGAAACGTATTTATGCAAATGCATTAAATTATATGTTCCTAAATACATTAATGAACTCTAATTTTAATTGGATGTGATCTTCAATAATCCTAAATGTGTCAGGGAATTTTGAACAATATTGATTGTAACTAAACAACAAAAATAACAAAATATAAAATAATAAAAGACACAAAATAATTATTACTTAGACGACATCAGAATATAAAAATACATTATCTTCTTTCTTTGTCTTCTGTCTTATTGGTTGAAAATAACAGTTTTGTAAAACTGACATGTCTTAAGTTGTATTTCCAAATCAATGATCTTCTATAAATAGCATGATTTATTGATGAGTTGTCGATAATCAGATTGTTTTATTGCCTGGTGTCTGATAATTCCTTATTATCCGGTTGATGTAACATTGCAATGTGAAATGATAATGTGTTTGAGTAAATTTCCTTCAATTCCAACATCTTTATCAATATTGGTATCGCATAATCTTCCATCTAGCTTGAGCAAAGTTGGCATGCATGGGTAATTTTCACCTAAAGTAAAAACTTGGGAAAAAAATGTATTATTAACCTGTCAAAAACTTTAAAATTCATATGGTTAAAATACTTTTAAAATGGAGAAAAAAATGCAACACATTTTTGGACACAAAGAAAAGGAGTGGTCATGAGTGAGACAACACGGAGGAGAGGAGGGGTCATGAGTGAGACAACACAGAGGAGAGGAGGGGTCATGAGTGAGACAACACGGAGGAGACTAGGAAAAGAATGTGAACTTCAATTCAATAAAAAAAAACACAACAAAAATATCATGAACTGGGAAAGAAAGTATAGAAGGGCATGTTTAAAACTTGACGCGTTAATTAGCACAAAGTTCTCAGAGGAAACTCAGAGAAAAAGATTCTTAATAAACATCAATAATCTTTATTAAGGATATTGGTTAAAAACAAACATTCAAACGTGAGGTGTTTGTGCAGCTATTTTACAACCTGTTTTATTCCCTCCAAGAATATTCAATGGAGGCAAAGTTATACGCTATTGCACTTCACACCCAAAAGACAAAAACATCAGACAGCAAAAAAAATACTAGACATCTGGCTACCACTGCAGAAAAAGAAAACAATCAAACAATACTCAGATACCAAACTACAACCTTCCATCTCCCTTAGTCAACTAAAATAAAACCAAAAAAACCACCTTCTCTCATTTGAAATCTGCCTAAATTCCTTTGTACAGCGCTACTAAACCTGTAGGCGCTTTCCTTTAAACTTTCACTCAAATCCTTCAGCTTTATATCACTTCATCCTCTTAGATTCCAAACAACTAAACATGAACCTACATATATATATATTCCATTATACAAGTTACAAAACTGTAAATGATCTCAGTCAGCCATTTTGGCAAAACATATAACCTATATTAAGGTGCGGTCAATCCCTTAGTGCTGGACTCAAACAAAGACCAGAGGAAAATAACCGACCACGCCTCTCTTGGGAAAATGTACAACTTTGAGCCCATTACCTAGATACACTACTTTATATATATATATCATACATCAATTTATAATCCATTTACAGTAAATCCAGCTCCCATAATTACTTTCTTCTGTTCCACTACTGTACGCACGCCGAAGCACTCAAACCGCGCCCAATTCCACAACAGTTACAGTTACAGTTTTATAAAGCACTAACAGCTCCAGAATTCAACTGCTACTACAGTCTTTCAAGGCATTAGACACATGTCATTTTATATACTGTTCAATTATCCCAAATAGATACTCACAGAACAACAAAAATAACTACATATTCCATTATCCAACTTGCACTGCTAAAAGACTACTAGCATTGAAAGAAAAAAATCCTTATACAAACACATAATAACATTATAGATTACAAATAAAGAGTTTTTTTTAATTAAATAAAAAAAGAACAAAGAGAGAAAAAATGAATGTATGAGAAAGAAAAAAAAAGTTAGCAGGCGCTTTTGAAAGTCACTGTAAAAGTAAAGCCCTATTGTCTCCATTTCCTGTTCCTTTTTTTTTTTTTTTTTTTTACACGAGGCAAGGCAGTAATGACACAGAAACAAAGAAACCTGGTTTACGAAAAGCAGTCCCTATACATAAATTACATATAAAAAACATAATATCAAAACTACGAAATACAAAACATCAAAGATAAACACATATATTAATAGTTAGTAACAGCGGCGTAGCGTGGGTTGTCAGCGCCCGGGGCAGGGTAAGAATTGTGTGCCCCCCCAACCTGTGGACACGGTAACACACCATGATTCCCTGACACCAGTAGAGTATTGATCCCCATTACCCCACAAGCACATGTATTGTATATTATCAAAATACTGATATAATAAAAAAATTAAGCACACATGCCCCCAAGCTACACCACTGCTACCAGTCACCCTGTCCCAGTATATATCATAGTTCCACTCTCACACTATACCCAGTCACTCTCTCCCAGTACCCCCAGTCACCCTCTCCCTCCAAGTACCCCAGTCACTCTCAGTACCCCACTTTCTCCAAATACCCCAGTCTCTCTCTCCAAGTACCCCAGTCACTCACTCTCTCCCAGTACCCCCAGTCACTCTCTCCCAGTACCCCCAGTCACTCTCCCAGTACCCCCAGTCACTCACTCTCTCTTTCTCTCTCCAAGTACCCCCACTTTCTCCCAGTACCCACAGTCACTCTCTCTATCCAATATCCCCAGTCACTCTTTCCCAGTATCCCCAGTCATTCTCTCCCTGAACCTCCAGTCACCCTCTTCCTGTACCCCTCACTGTGTGGTGGTCACGCTGCTTTGGTGTCATACAGTGTTGCCTATCTGCGTGGTGTTGCTGGTGGCCAGGGGGGGGAGCTGTCCAGGGGGCTTAGTGGAGACCAGATTTTAAATGTGCTGCAGGGCATGCACCTCCCTCCCTCCTTCCTGTTCAGTGGCTGCAGGGCTGCCAGCAGCGGGGGGTTGGAACAGGGCTTCAAGGGGGGCTGACAAGCGTGGTACAGGGTGTTCTGTTGAATAATGCTGCGCTGCTTCATGTCACTCATGTCAGCATTAAGGAGGAGTCGGAACAGGACCAGAATTTTATGTCCTGGTCCTCCCTTTTGGACACTGAGTTCTAAGTCACCGCCGGTGTGGCAAAACTGGCGGACACCTTGCTGATCCCTGCTGGAAAATATTAGTGGTTCAAATTTCTTTTGAAATTTTGCGCCCCCTAGGAAAATTGCGCCCGGGGCGACCGCCCCCGAGGCACCCCCCACGCTACGCCACTGGTTAGTAAAGACAAACATTTAAATAAACAGACGCAATCAATGGCCAGAAACAAAATAAAAAATAAAACAAAAGCAAACATGCAATCTGAAAGAAAAAACAGTTAGCAAATCCTTTAGAATCAGCGCGCAAACACATGCAGCAAAAAAAATAAAGAAAAAAAAATGGCAGCAGCGCGCAAGAAAATAAAAATAAAAAAATAAGAGGAAAAAAAAACTGTCTCTCAATGGGAGATTAAATCAGTTGATATACAAGAAGAAAATCTAAATCAGTTAAAATAAAATTCTCACAATTACAAGATATGGACGACCCAGAAACACCAGAATTGAAGTACAAGATAGACACAGAACAGAGACAAAACAACTAGAAACATCTCGTTTCTTTTTTTTATGAGTTCAATTTCCAGCAAATACAAATACTCAGCACACCGGGCGAGTTCAAACACACGTGAGGTCCTCAAACGATTTTCCTTTACTACAATACATAAAATGACAAAAACAAATCAAGACAAAGAGTCCAACCTTGCACCAAAAAAATTTTTTTAAAAAAATCAACAAGCTCTGAACCATAGCTTTAACTTCAAGGAAACCAAGCCTGGAGGCAAGTTCGCAAAATCTGAACAAGCAAATGTAAGAATACATTCAAATGTAAAGAGACACTTAAATATAAAAATACATCTGAATGGCAAATCCCACTTCAGACAACAACTGAAAAATTCTATTATTCATTATAATTACCATAAACCTTTTCCAAGTTTCTTCTTATATATCAAAACCAAAGTAAGAGCTGCGCTACGCCATGGCGGAGACCCCCAAAAAGAATCAATCACAAAACTGTATTGGTCTTTCTCAGAAGTCTGGCTTTCCTCGTTAAGCCAGATCTATTTATTAAAATACACAGAATTTATAGCCAATCAGTGTACAGATACATTACAACATCAAAGTTTAGCCACTCAGTTAAAGTACTACCATATATGGTTCACGAGACCCTTTTCCCATCTTCCCGCTTCTGCGCACATTTTCCTGCACTGAACATAACAGGAAATCGGCCACAGCTCATATCCTATAGAAGGAAGAACGGTCTATTCAGTATTGACACTAACAAAAATGGAGGGGGGGAATTTCACAGCCCATTTATAAGAACCGGCTTTTTAAGACTAAATATTTATTATATTTACAGGAAATTAAAATCTAACAGACGTGAATTCTGAGCTGGCGACAACAACAATAGACTGCCCTCTGGGCCGGCTTTCCACCTAGTATAATAATGATATAATATGAATCTGCTGTAAACAAGGATATATAATTTGTTTGGGTCTTACAATAAAACTTGACTTCAATTTGTGTTTAAACACGTTGCGCACAAAACTGTAAACACAAGCTCAGCACAGAGGGGTGAAATGACTCAGCAGTGAAGGGGTTAAAAAAATAAATATTTTTGTGTTGCTTATATTTTACTCTGTACTTTTACACAGACTCTGATGTTTTTTAATGAGGCCTCACATGACCCTGCGGGGTCTATGGTTACAGAGATAAGGTGGTTCCACAGACCCCTGTATCCTCTGTAATTGGAGTTCCCTTTCCAGGAGGGGGAAGCCATGTTTATGACATCATCACTCACACCCATGCTTGATGACAACATTTGGAGGGGGCATTCGCACAGCGAGGGCTGAATTCAAGAAGTCATTCCACTGAGGGAAACACCTGTGAACGCTGGCAGGAGAAAACTGCGCTGCAAGAAACAGGCGACAATATACAGACATCGCCTGCACCGCAGCGGCAAAAAGCAACGCGTCTGTATATCGACGCCTGCACTGAATGGGTTAAGGAGCAATCCAATCTGAAATGATCCTGTGCTCACTCGAAATAAAACACTCAAAGGGTAAAAAAAACTTAAAATGAAAAATGGGATTAAAGTTAAACACTATCAGGGCTATTCAGAAAGAGGTGAAAACCAGAAGAACTGATAGGAGAAGAGAACAATCTAGATCAAATAGCTGATTTGGAAAGTGAGATTGGATAAATTAGAGAATTTTTCTGGTTTGGCTATTTTAGGAGAATGACTGGAGAAGTGCAAATTCTGAGTTTCACCTTTCTTTGAATAGACCTGACTGTCTGGACACTCTCCTTCTTGTTACTGGGGTGTACCATTAATGGGGGGGGGGAGGGGTGTCACTGCTTGTCTATTTGTAGGCAGTGAAATTTATCCTAAAATCTTGGAATCTGGAAACAACTTATAAATAAAATTATCCCTAAATTTATGCTGTTTAACCTTTAAAGAGAATTGCCATATCAGCCAACTTCATGAAGCATGAACAGGTTTTAACCCATTCTCTGCCAGATCCCCCAGCAGCCATTGGTCACAGTGTGCTGATTAAAGCAGGTACAGCTGAGTTTCGGGAGGCTCCGGCCTATAAACATAATGGATTGAATGGGCTGAATTTACAGAGAGGAATCTGGAGATCCTGACTGAGTAACACAATCCAGAAACCAAACCAAGAGCAACCAAAGCTTCCTGCTCCCTCTGTAACGATGGACACACCAGGTACAGCATGTTATGTGGCTTTTCTGGTTCAGCGCTGGAGTTAGAGTTACCACCTTTTCTTCCAGCCAAACCTGAACACTCTAGTGTTGGGTTCGGTTTGCCCTTTTTTATTTTTTATAAACTTTATTTTTGTAGCATACATTCTGGCACGTGGTGTGTATGGCATGTCAGGCTGGCACTGCAGGCTTGTGTTATGGCTGGCAGACTGGTGTTCTAGCTGGCCCTGGTAGACTGGCATCGCTGATGCTGCACGCACTCTGATGAAGTTGGTGGGGTGGAGACTGCACGTAGATCTGGACGGTGTGGACCACTTGTCTCCAGTTCCCAGCACCACGCTACCACTGGAGGCAGAAGCAAGTGTAGCGCTGTGCTAAAAATCTTGCTGTGGCAGTACCTATTTTTGGCCACAAGATGGAGACTATCGCAATCAGAGATACTGGACATTGGGACTACAATAACTGGCAGGCTTTGCAAGAAGCCAGGAAGTGGGTGGAGACTGGACACTTACATCCTCTGCCTCGTGGAGAAAGTTCCAGAGCGCGCCAGGGGATGAGAGAAAGCAGACGCACTGAGGAGACCGCTGGAGGAGCTAGGCCAAAGCCTGAGGGAGACCTGTAATTCCTATTTGGGTCACTCAACCTGAGGAGGAGACTTGCCAGTACCCAGACAACAGCTGCAGACCGGCGGAATCGAACGGAGAGCAGGCGGGGAGCTGGACAAGCTGCATGAAGGTAGACAACGGATCCGGCCGCTAGTATCCCCAGTCAAAATCGGGTGGAGAGACGTCCTGGGTCAGCGGAGCCTAAAGCCTGCGTCGGATGGGTGAGAGGCCTCCAAGGCTGTTTGTATGATTAAAGGACGCTCTGCTGTTTTTCTCTTAAGTTCACAGGGCCCCAACTGACTAGTCGAAGACTTTCCTCTAACAGTACCTGGGTACCACACACACACAGATACGCTTCTTACATTCTGGAACTTAACCTGTGCAGGACTCATTTCCTTTTACGAATCGGAACGGGGGTTAAAGACAAATATACGTTCCGAATACATTTTTCTCTTTTTCCGCTGCGCGTTTGCCGTAATACGAAAGGGATTGTATGTTTGGGGTTTTGCTACGTGTCCCTTTTTCTGAACTATCGGGAAATTGCATTCTTTTATGTTCGGTCGCGAATATTTTATTTTCTGAAATACAAAGCCTCGTGTTTCGTTTCTTTTCCGCTGCGCGTTTTACCGTAATACGAAAATATTGTAATACTCGTGAATATCGTGCTTCAACATCTGCTCAAGATTTTAGTAAACTATTTAAATGATAAAAACTCACCTGTGTTGGAGTATATTTATTCCCTAGTGCGGGGAGACTGACCCGGGGTTCATTTTCAGCGGCTCCTCCGGGAGTGAGCGCTACACACGCATGTGACATGTCTTGTTGCTCTGGAGCTGGCCTGGGATCGCTGCGCACTCCCACCAAGGCAACTCGTGGACCTGCTGGAGAAACCGCCACGAGAGGACAGGGGCACTCAGGAATTAAATTATGGTGTTAATGTACCGGCTCGGACACCTGACTAGACCCACACGGTCTGGTTCAAAACTGGACGGGTGGGAACCTTAGCTGGAGTCCTATGTCTTCTATAGTATTTAGCCGTGTGAATGTCTCCCATAGCAGGGGAGGAGTTGCGGTACTCTCTACACATCTCTTGTAGCATTACCTGCTTGTCTGGAGTTGTTGTTGGGGGGGGGGGGGGTGTTGAGCCAAAGATCTTGTGGATGTTTAGCAGAGCGTCCCTTTCTAGGTCTGCGTCATTGCTAATCCTCCATGTGGGTGAAAGAAGCTGGTTTGTAACAAGTCATTCAGGATTTACTTTCTTTTTTCCTTCCCACCTCAAGCATTGTATCAGTTCTTCTACTTTGAACTAGATTGAATTGGTTGCAATGGATCTGGTCTGATAGTTCCCTATGACCTTAGCTTCAGTGTTTGTTGTGCCAGCTAGTGCTGCAGTGTGTAGGGATCAGCCGAACACCCCCGGGTTCGGTTCGTATTTGAATTCAAGTCAATGGGACTCCCGTTTGATTTTTCGAGTGCCCTCCAGGAGGGCATATATGCTAGATATTTGCCATAAAAGGTGTATGGGGGTCTGGGTAGTGTCCTGGTTTCCTGTTCCCCAGGGCAAGTTTTTTTAAAAACACATTTTTAAAAGGACTGAGTTTTCCATGAAATAAGGGTTAAGGATAAAAATGAGAAATTCCTTTAAATATCGTGCCTCGGAGGTCCCCATAACCTGCCCATGAAGTGGCGGATTTCTAGGATGTATAGAAACATTTAAAAACTAATGACGGTAAATGCTTTTCCTTTGAATCTCTTCATAACTGCTTGGCGCGACAGTCTGTATGAAAAGGCCTTTTAGGGCGCGCAGAAAGTTTGCTTTTATATATTTTGTTTGGCTAAATTATTGTGAAACTTATGCAGGCTTTGGATGAAAGTAACAATAGGTGCTTTAAAATTGGGCCTTTAGTGCCGGCAACAGTGCCGTCACACCGTAACCCCTCTGAGGATATGAATCTGATACAGGTGGCCGTGCACCCAGAATGTGCCAGGCCAGCAAGTGCCATCATACAGTAACCCCTCTGTGGTATTGTGGGAGAGTGCAGGGGTGGACCATGCGGTCAGGGCTGGTGCTAGACTATTTTGCGCCCTAGGCAAGACCAGCTACTTGCACCCCCCCAAAAAAACAACACCTGAAACTGATAACATTCTTATTAAGAATATTTTGAAAAGAACCAATAGTAAAGGTAAAATAAATCTAAACTATTAAACCATTTTAAATTAACTCCTATTAAACAAATTAACTGTATTGAACAAATATAAATTAACGAAGAAAAAAAATATTATAGTTGTCATGTAAGTTTCAATTTCAGACAAATTAAAATTTCGCTTTGCGTGCCTTTTTATGCTTTGCAAATTTTCATCATGCGTATATATTTCCCAGGCCAGCCCACATCATGCTCAGTCAGATGCGCCATCGAGTTAGATAGATAGATAGATATATCTCCCAGGCCAGCTCACATAATGCATGCATATATATTTATATTCTCTCTCGCCCAGGCCAAATCCCCTGGAGGGGGGGGTTCATTTGAACCCCAATATCTCCAGGCAGCTAGGGGGTGATGGAGGGTGTCAATCGCAAGGCCTGAGCATGGCCTTTCGATTGATACCCAACATGACCAGTTATAAAGTAAAAATAAAACATGTATTTTGTGTTTTTTTTTTTTTTTTTTTTTTTTTATTAATGCAGCAATATTATTCACATTTCAATTATAATGTGAACGATGATGCACTAATGCTTTTTCCTATGGGGTGCGTTTGCTATAAATCACGTGGAATTTCCCCCCCCCCCCCACAGTATGTAACAAGTCCCATTTCTAATTTTTGTACAAGTGCACCCCATAGAAAACATAACTGCAAACGCTCACGTGCTAAAATGTGGAAAAAAACAAACATTTTACACACTGCAGATGATAGATTCAATTTTTATTGCATTTTTGTCATAATATACAGGCAAGACATGACGTATACATATAAAAATGATATATTATGAATCTGCAGAGTCTGCCGGAAAGAACGATATCTAATATGTCTGGGTTATTTAATGAAATGTGGCTTCAAAATCGTGGTGAAAAGCAGCATATTAGAGGAAGATTTAGAGAAATTAACACCCCTCAGAAGCAGACACCACACCCTCAGTATACTCTACATACAATGTATCAAATTGATTAGACCAGACTAAACACCTGTTTATGCCGTTTGAAAACACAGGTCATTTAGAGGTGAATCTTTGCACGTACAAATTAGTTTTTAATTCAATATCTAATAAACCATTGGTTATAATATGCTGCAGTAAAGAGTCTCTTTAGTTCTAGATTTTTTTTATTTTTTTAGCATTTTTATTTTTTTGCGAACTCGAACCGAATATGCTAAAGTTCAAATCAAACTCCTCACAGCTCATCCCTAGCAGTGAGGTCTCCTGGGCACAGCGTGACAATTTATCATCTGATTGCAACATGTCAGACCTAGGAGGTCTTTAAACTGGGACGCTCGGTGCATTCCTGATTCTCAGTGTTTATACTCTAGCTAAATATCCTCAGTTCTGATTTCTGCTGTTGTCCCTGTTTTGTATTCCCTGTGTTTATCTTGACTTCCAGCTTTGCTCTGCGTCTTGTCCCTGTGGGTTCAGTACTTGTTCCAACCTCACTTGGCTTTAATACTGGCCATTAGAAGGACCAGCTTGTCAGATTGGGGGTTTCCTCGCTTAGTGTCTGGTCAGACGCCCATCTGAAATGCGAGTACTGAGATGGCATTAACTGGTCTCCTATACAACACAATGTTGCCGTTCTAAAACCTGTCCCCTTGCCTTGCAGATGCCGTCCTGTTTGTTGTGAAGGACTACATTGCCAAAGCTGGATTACCACCCAAGAACATGCAGGATAATTTTGATGTCCGATCCACTGTCCTAGGGAAGATGAATGCTGTCACGAAGATCGTGTTCAACCCAGTAGGGGATCTCTATGCTGTACGTGGTATAGAACTGTACAGGGGATCAATGCCTTCATCTAGCAACCAGGACTGGTTCTCCACTGCCAAGCGAGTGGGTAAAACTGACTGGGACAAGTACAAATGTCTCTTCTTCGATCCACAAGGGGTTCTCTATGCAGCTACCAAGAATGGGGAGCTCTACAAGGGTCCAGCTCCAAGCAATGAGAACGTGTCCTGGCTTTATGGTGAAGCCACCAAGGTGGGAACTGGTGGCTGGAATCTGTTTGCCCTTTTCTTTGACCTTAAAGGCATCCTGTATGGCGTGACAGATAATGATAAGCTTGTGATGAGAAGCCCACCAACGAAACCCGACGATGACTGGCTTAGTTCAAGCACAACCATTGGTAACAGTGGCTGGCGGGTTCTCTCCCACTTCATCGCTGTCAGCCCTGACAATGACCTGTGGTGTGTGGATTCCAGGAACGGCAGCATCTATAAAGGGCCAATTCCAACCAAGGATGATCCCAACTACCAGAAGAAAGCCGTGCAACTGGGCTGGGGCTATAATGCCTATCCCTTCATGTCCTTCACCCTTGACAAAATCATGGAGGGCATTGTGAGCTTTGAATTCCTTCCAGATTTGGGTAAAATCCTATCCCAGAACGTAGAGGTGGTGCAGAGCCAGATCTACAATAACAAGAGCAGCTCTCCACTAAAACACACCTTCACGTAAGTTGCGCTGTGTAAATGGCTTCATGTTTGCAAGATGTTGCTGTACCCATTCCCTTCACCTACAACTGGTTTACTCAAAGACATGCGCACATACACCTTCGCTAACTCGTGTGTCTATTGTGCTGTATTAACCAGGGCCGGCGCTAACATAAGGCGGCACAGGCAGCCGCCTTACTGTCTGGCGTCCTGCCAGTGTGAGGGGTGCTGGCCCGGGGCGGAATCAGATGACTGAGAGGACTCGAGGTGCGTTCGGATCAGAATGAGAGAGCAGGCGCAGCCTCCGAGCATGGCCAGCCCATTGGCCGCTCGCCTGGGAGGGGAGTGGTGGGACAATGAGAGGGAGGGGACAAGCAGTGCCACCACGTGGTTCCCTTGCTTCCCAAATCCAATCACAGGTGAGGCGAGCGGGAAAGGTGTGTGCATCACATGCCCAGCAGCCGCTCGCAGTCGCCTCGTCACGTGTCACACGAGTTCGGACTCTGTCAGAGTAGCCGCTTGCCCGCTTGTTACATTCAGACGCGATGCAGTGCCACTGCCTACTACCTAGCTAAACTTGCTTGCTGCTATTAAAAAAAAAAACTCCCCTGTCTCTGGTCTGGTCTCTCTCACTCCCTGAGTGAGTAGAACTTAGAGCAACGGGGCCTGGCAGGCTGAGGCTGAGCAGTGCTGTGCACACTGTCAGTCAGCAGAGCAGAGAGGTAAGACTCGCTGGGGAAAATATACCATACGCATGATGAGCTGGGGGCTGCAAATATACCCATATGTGGGCATGATCTGACATCTATTATATATTGTGCAATGCATGATCTGAGGTCTATATGTATCTGTGGGCTCGCATGATCTGGTCTGTATATGTATCTGGGCTTGATAGTATTCTGATTTAAATTGGCAGTAATTTACATGTATTTTATTCAATAGACATTTTCTAGATGGATCATGGGCATAATGTATCAGTGCGGTCAGGCGGCTGATATAAGTGGAGTGTATAGACCTTGCCTATAAACATGCGCTTTGTGAAAATAAAGTTTTGGCATGTTACAATGTAATTTAAGTTGTTTTTTTTTTTTTGAAATGTGCTTTGCTTCATTTGCTGAGAAACAAACATTTCTCTATTTTGATCTGCAAAGTATTGGATTCCTGTCCATTGCGGAGAGAAGCAAACGTGATCCAGTGTAGACTGACTGCGAGGCGGAGCGGAGTGAAATCAAATCAAGCCTCCAAAATCTTTGCTTTGCTACGCTGTGCGTAGCTACACCCTCAGTGCGTCTCAGGCTTTAAAGTTAGCGTAGCGAAGACAGCAGTATATATAATTGACACAGGGAGTGAGAGTGCAAAGTATTTTTTTTTTTTTTTTACTGAGCACCGATACGTTTAATGTCATGTGACGCTTTCCAATAATTTAGGATTAAACCTGTGCAGTTTGTTAATATTGAAATGTATGGCTAGACACCCCATTTACCCACTATACAGCCTGCACACAACCTGATGGGGTATATATACCCCCCTACAGACATCTGATACTACTGTCTTTTTATGACATACTGACAAATGTAACTACTGCCTTTCCAGAAGAGAGACAGTGTTTATAGAAGTCCATAAAGACAGCACTGGTGGCTGTCCCCAATCAGTGACTCTCAACGCTGCTAAAGGTTGTCCTTGCAAGACCAACGTTAAGCATCCTTTAATCTCTGCGTGACGACACCAAACACTCACGATAGAGATTATTATGCATCTCTATCCTGATTGGCTTGACATGACGGGGCACCAAAACACACCTTCGCCTGACTAGGCAAAAAAGCTTGCACCGGCCCTGGTATTAACCACGTGTGAGCTGGATAAGGCTGTACGGCAGGTTCTCAGTGCTCACTCATGGGTATAATGACAGACCACCCAACAGCATGGCATCATAGACCCCTGAATGGTTGGCCTAAGCTATTGGCATTCTATGCTTAACATGAACTTTTTTGTGAACATAATCACAAAAACCCTGTAACACTAACATGGACACATTGGATAATTCCTTGGCGTTAACTGAAAATACCTGCTAGTCTTCACACCTTGTGGATACTGAGCTCCCTATATAGTCGCACTTTGTTCCATAAGTATCTGTACAAGGTGAGCAACTACCACTTGGGCTACAGATGTTTTGGCCCCTCACCTGAAGCAGCGTGAGGGTCTGTCAATATCTACAGGAGAGGCTTCCGTATGGTTATATATGCACAAGACTTGCTAGTTTAATGGCTTCAAGGCTATTGTGGCTTTATTACTTGGTTCAGTGATGGTGAACCTTGGTACCCTGTCGGCACTACATGTCTTGTGATTTTATAATTTTAAGGTTTGGAATCATGGGATATGTAGATTTGTTGCCATGGTTCATCATAACTGATGGCGGGTACGTTAGTTTAAACTCTCCTTGTCGTCCTAGTTTCTCCACGACCATGACTGAGACCAGCACCTTCTCCCAGGAGCATGGCCTCACCTTGGCAGTCGGTGCAGAGATGACCTTTAAAGCTGGAATCCCACTTATAGCAGAAATAGGACTCACGATATCTGTAAATGTGAGCACAACCCATACCTGGAACTTCACAAAGACCAATACCACTGAGGTAAAAGGGGTTGGGTGAATGCTTGGTTCCATATACACATCACTGGCTCCCCCACAATGCAGTCTGCCACACTGCGTAGGGGTGCAAATCCTTCCCTGGTATCATTACAATAGGGAAGAATGGAATTTTCCTAGGTCACAAGCATGCTGGGTATTTAGAGATGGGCTTGGGGGGGTGGTATTTCTCCCATAACTCCTACTCCCCAAGGAGCTCAGTTACCATATGCCACCTGATCATAAACTAAAATGACTTTCAGAGGCTGCATGGTTTGAACTCTTGCTAGTTGTTCTAGTGGAGCTGTGGGATTCTGGGTAATGGCTCTGACGCAGCCACTGCTATTGTAATCTTTATAGGAACTCTATACCTCATACAGGATCCTGATGCTTGGTTTACATATCCTCACACTAGTTCCTCCATGGCAACTTATATAAACTAATGAAATGTTCACATGTATCTAGCTTTTAATGTTACTCCCCTCTTACCTGTGCTTGTGTGTACACAACTACTTGTCACTCATTGTGTCTTAACCTTTCTTTTGCTGTTCTTTTGGACCTTTAATTTGCTTCTAGTCTCTTCATGGCCACTGAGGCTTAATGAAGATGCTTGAACTGGTTCAAACGTTGACATCTAGGTCTACTCTCACTCGTTAGGTCCTCCATTTCTAACCCAAAGATGGGCCATGCAGCCCAGTTAGATACAAGGTAGATGTTAAACACTTTCACATGGAGGAAAGGATTGCAATACAGTTCCTCCAGTGTTGGGGCAGTCTAGATGACTTTATTGTGGTGAGGTCCAGGGGACACAAATAAATATAATTTACTGTCATTAAAAGCGCATTATCTAGGCATGGCTTACTGGTTGGTCTGAAATGGAAGGCTGCTCTCCAGTGGCAGCATAGGTGTCACATTGCATGATACCCCCAATAGCAACACATTGAGAAACAGGAAAGACCCAATCAGCAGTCCCCTTTCTGCTGATCTCCCATAGTTCTCCAGCTCTTGCATTCAACATCTCTTGGGATTTTATAGGCTAAAGGCCCATGTTCTTCCCTGTTCTAGAATGTGTGCTGTCACTAGACTGAGCTAGTGTCCTGTTATCCCACAATGAGGTCTGTAATGGATCAGAACTCTAGCCACAACTCCTATAATCCCTACTAAAGACTAGCCCTTAAACTGCTTTCATAACGTTGTGACATGCTGACCTTGACATGATCTCCACAATCACTGCTGTAACGTGACTCGCTCTTTTCTGCAGACCACCTTCTCCAGCAGCACAGATGTGGAGGTGCCACCCATGAGATGCATACGTATGATGGCCTCCGTCACTAAAGCCGAGATGGACATTCCATACACAGCCGTGATCCGCACCAGGTTTGGCTATACCTCCACCATCAAGGGAACATGGAAAGGTGCCACTCACTACAACCTGATGGTCACTCAGGAAGATTACAAATGCTGAGATGGCTACACGGTTCCAGTAAATTCCTGCATGGATCACTATGGCCCGGCTCTACCAAATCTGTCCTGAATGTGCTCAGTCTGTAACCTGTACAAGCAATAAAATATTCATTTTCTCTGTCCCTGCTGTGTTTCAACAAGTGTCGTTTTTTTAGGGTGAACATGCCTTGTAACTGCCCCTAATAGTGCACACCCCCCACAATGCTCCCGCTCATCCTAAATCCGTGTCTGCAGGGTGGGGGGGGGGGAATAGATTAGGGCAGTAAACTTTACACATGGTTCCTCTAAAATAATTAATAGTCCACCCTGGGGAAGATGAGGGAATCTTGGTCCCAACTAACAGCAGTGGCCTCAGTCAGATTGAATCCCCTCAGATTTACTTCAACTGCATTAAATGCAAACCCAAAAAATCCAATATTAAAACCCAATACATGTTTACTTCAGGATATTGTGTACAGCACATCTTACCCTGATGACCTGAAGAGGACTTGTATTAAACCCATAGTGAAGTGGCATATTTAACATTAAATGTACCCCCTGCTGTATTTACATTTCTGCGCTGTTTGTTGAACTCGTGTTCCATAAACAAGTGGAAAATTCATTATAGAAAGTCCATCTTGATAGCAAAAGGAGTTTTAACCATACATTTTTAAACACTAATCACCAAAAAGACTCTGCTAAACCAGTATCAAATGTTGTCCTATAAATCTTACTTTATACAGGTTTCTGCTGATCCACTTCACCTGTGAATTTTGACTGGGTTTTGTTAATACCCACATTTGTACACCAAGACATGACCCTCTAGCGGCCACTAATCAGATACAGGGTACCAAGGATTCCACTTGACAAGGGTTTAACTGACGTTGTCATACATATGGCAATGTCAGTGGGTGGGGTTGACCCAGAGGCTTGGCTGACATCCAAGATGGAGGGACTTTCCCACAGGATTTACAATAGGTCAATGGTCCTTAAGGGGTTAATGATTTCAGGAAACATTTCATGTTTCTAGAAGGTGTTTTGGTGTTTCTAAAACTTGTTCTAATGAGTTTGGTTAAACTTGAGGGCGGTAGTGACATCACAGGATGTGGGAATCTTCCCACACATTGTATTAGCTGGAAAGAACTCGACAGGTCAGCATTTTAGGACATTTTGCAGAACTAAAGCAGTAGCAGCAAATTGAACTAAGCCCTCCTGCCACAAGGGGTTAATTCCTACACCCCATGCTGGTGGCACAAAGCACTAGCTATGGAGTAACCTACCCACAGAACTAGAACTGAAAAGGACCACCAGGCTTCTCCTGTAGGTTACTATTCTTTCAGCATTGGATACAACACATTAAATGTCACTTCAACTGAACTACAGGAAATAAACTTCAACAGAAACTAGTGGAAATTTGCCAAATGGTGAATCCTTTTTGCTTCCCTTTCTCACCCCCCCCCCCCCGGGAGCCTGATTTGCAGTGATCGTCCGTAGGGTTGGGAGTTGCCAGAGAGCTGTGGACTGGGCTGTACAATCTCTTGGCGTTCAGGCCCACCTGCTGCTGGGATAGCATAACATAGAAAATGTCAGCCGATAACCTTTTCGGCCCATCTAGTCTGCCCAATTACATGGATACTTTACCTGGATTTATCTTTTGTTTAGGATAGCCTTATGCCTATCCCATGCCTGCTTAAATTCAATCACTGTTTTGGCCTCTACCACTTCAACTGGAAGACTGTTCCATGTATCCACCACCCTCTCAGTAAAATAATGCTTCCTGATGTTACTTTTAAACCTTTGCCCCTCTAATCTAAGACTATGTCCTCTTGTTTTGCTACTTTTTTTCCTTTTTAAATATACTCCCTTCCTCTACTTTGTGGATTCCCTTTACGTATTTAAATGTTTCTATCATATCTCCTGTCTTTTTTCCAAGCTGTACATGTGGACGGGTGAACTTTCTATTCATGTGGTTTCTTCGTCTCTAAGGACTGCAGTGCTGATGGTTGTTTCAATGAGGTCGAGCTATTGCACCTAGATGGACTGTATAGGGTTAGTAATCTGGAATAGAGGTGTTTTGTTCTGAATTTCAGAAGCCGTTCTGAAATAACAAATCAGTTCCGTCCGAATCGAAATACAACAAATACGTAAACGAGCGGAATCTCCATGTATCCTTCCTGGTAAAACACTTTCTAAAATATTCAGATTTTACAAATCGTTATACCGTGTCCCTATCCACTGGCCGTGGTGCTGAATCTGTTGTAAGTGTGAAAGGCTGAACTCGATGGATGCATATGTATATATGCAGCGGCGTAGCGTGGGTTGTCAGCGCCCGGGGCAAGGCAAGAATTGTGCGCCCCCCCCCCAACCTGTGGACACAGTAACACACCCTTATTCCTTTCTACCAGTAGAGTATTGACCCTCTTACCCCACAAGCACTTCTATTGTATATTAACAAAATACTGATATAATAAAAAAATGAAACACATGCCCCCCATGCTACACCACTGTTACCAGTCACCCTGTCCCAGTACACACTAGCATAGTTCCACTCTCACACTATACCCAGTCACACTCTCCCAGTACCCCAGTCACCCTCTCCCTCAAGTACCCCCAGTCACTCAAAGTACCCCCACTTTTTCCCAGTACCCCCAGTCACGCTCTTCCAGTACCCCCAGTCACTTTCTCTCTCCAAGTTCCCCCACTTTCTCCCAGTACCCCCATTCATCCTCTCCCCGTACCCCCCAGTACACCCTCACTGTGTGTGTTGGTTACACTGCTCTGGTGTCACAGTGTCGACTACCTGCATGGAGTTGCTGGTGGTCAGGGGGGTGGGTTGTCCAGGGTTCTTAGTGGGGACCGGATTTTAAATGTGCTGCAGGGCAGGCGCCTCCCTCCCCCTCCCTGTTCAGCAGCCGCAGGCTGCTAGCGGTGGGGTGCTGGCACAGGGCTTAAAGGGGGGCTGACAAGCGTGATATAGGGTGTTCCATCAAATAATGCTGCACTGCTTCACGTGACTCATGTCAGTGTTGAGTCAGGACAGGACCAGAATTTTATGTTCTGCTCCTCCCTTCCGGATGCTGAGTGCTAAGTCACCGCCGGCACTGCAAAACCTGGCGGCTGCATGTGCTAGAGCCTCTCACGGACACCAGTGTCTGTGAGTGGACACCTTGCTGATCCCTGCTGGAAAATTATTAGTGGTTCAAATTTCTTTTGAAATTTTGCACCCCCTAAGAAAATTGCGCCCGGGGCGACCGCCCCCGAGGCACCCCCCCACGCTACGCCACTGTATATATGTGTCACTGCTATAACAAAGACCCATGGACATGAACCTGCTCTACAGCCATTGCTTTATTTTTTTTAATCAGAAGGTGGCACATTGGGTAGATGTTGTGGAACCAGATCACTTGTTTTCCCCCCTCTATGCTTTTACTTAAAATGGATTATTCCACTTTTCCTGTATAAATCGCATGGTTTGGCCCAGCTCCACTTCCTCCTTCGCAAAGCCTGCCTTCCTGTCAAACTTCCACAGTGGCATGTGAGTGAATCTCCTGCACTGTACTGGTAGTTGCATCCTGTTTTTACCTTCTCCCCATCACAAAGCCCTCTCTACCCACAAGACATCTTTTATTTGTTGTTGCTTTTCCAATAAAGTGAAGAAAATATAAAGGATTGTGTGCTTTCAAAAGGTGATGTGTTTAAAGCTATCTGACTTCAATCATATCCTGCATGTGACATTTACTTCTTTATTGGGAAAGCAACAGCAAATAAAAGGTGTCTTTTAGGAAGAGAGGGCTTCTTGGATTTACCTTGTTATGGGAGGACGGTAAAACCAGGATGCAATCACCCAGTGCAGACAGATGCTTGCTGATTGCCTTTATGGTTAGACTGGGAACTAGCAGCTGCAGAAGCAGGATATGGGGCTGGATCAAACTAACAATGAGGGTTAGACAGGGAGAGTGGACTGATCCATTTTAAGTGAAAGCATAGGGGGAAAACAAATAAGGATGTTCCATAATACATATATTCAGATGCTTACAAGGTCTAAAAATTTATGATCCTCAGACTTTCGAGCACTATTGTTCCCGGTTGACTAGCTAAACGCTAGTAATCCACACAACAAGCTCTTAGATAAACAATATTAGCTAAAGAGCGCATCAAATCGGTGAGTGATCCTAGCAGTGTGACGTTTCTAAAATATCTGCGCTGCGGAATCTGCTGGCGCTTTATAAATAAAGAAGAATAATAATTATGTCACCATGAGAGTTCCACCAGGGCCGGCTTTTGGGGTGTGCAGGCTGTCCAGGCGCAAGGCAACCACCAACACAGCCGGCACTTTTTGTCCCCAAAGGTCGTAGTAGGACCCCGCCGTGGTGGTGCGGTTACTTACTGCGGACGGTACTACAGTGTGTGGCTGGGCGCTGCCTGCAGTGAAGGCGCAGCTGGCGCCATAAGGGTGAGCCTGCCAGTGGCGTGCAGAGGGGGGGCAGCGGTGGCCCCAGGCATCCAGTTCGGGGGGCACCCAAGCACTCCTCCCGAGAAGATCCTTCCGGCGGCCACGTGCTTTTCCCTCTCGCGAGATTGCAGCCGGCTGGTGTATAGAACCCGAGGCGAGCGGCAGATATTCATGCTGGCGGCCACATGTAGGAGGGAAAA
Organism: Leptobrachium leishanense; assembly: GCA_009667805.1. Classification (NCBI taxonomy): domain Eukaryota; kingdom Metazoa; phylum Chordata; class Amphibia; order Anura; family Megophryidae; genus Leptobrachium; species Leptobrachium leishanense. The sequence goes on from CM019063.1 coordinate 546,773,391, forward strand.
GCACCCAGCCTCCAGCAGGATCTAATCGGGGGGGAGCAGACAGGAGGTGAGACTTGGGCAAATATACCCATATGAGCTGGGTGCAAATATATCCACGTGTGAGCTGCTGGGGCAATATATTAATGGGAGCTGGGAGGGGGGTACCCTGGGCCCATGGTATGGAAAGGGTTCACAGGGCTTTTCTCACATGTCTTACTACTAGATCTTATACTTGATTGGGGGGGGGGCATGCAATCAAAAGGGTTGGCCCAGACAACAAAAGCCCTCTGCACGCCACTGGAGCCTGCTGACTGTGAGTGAGTCACCAAATTAATCCAGTGACGGGGGACCAGAAAGAGTGCTGTGCTGCAGTGAGCTGTGAATGACGCCGGGACTGATCTGCCGCCCGCCATCTCGAGACTCGAGTCCGTCACATCAGTTAAAGTAGGCACTGTGTGGGCACATTGTCACTGCTGCCAATGGCTGTAAATATATTAACCCTTTCACTGCTGAGGACGTGTGGGGAGCGTCCTGATTGACTCCTAAGGAGAGATGGGGTGGAGATAGGGGGTTCCTTTGAACCCCAATATCTCCTGACTGTCTACAGCTAGCAGGATCATGTCTGGTACCATTAGAAAGGCCAGAGCAAGGCCTTTCTAATGATATCAAACATGACCATGTTTAAAGTAAATAAAAAAAAAAGAACGTGTTTTTTTTAAGACGTGAAATAGCTCAGCAGTGAAGGGGTTAAGGTGGGCACAGACAGACACAAGCTTTTGTGCTCTGTTTTTTGTTTTTATGTTTCTAGATGTACTTGGACAACCTGACACTTTATTTTCTAGACTATTTTAGTTTGACATTTATGGTTTAGCGCTTGATTGTCTACTGTTGTTTTATTTACGAATACTTATATTGTGCTTATAAATTTAATACCTTTTTGAATAAAAGTTTTATTTTTATCATGCCTGTAATGTGTTTCTTGGATTTAACCGAATGGGAGGCTTTAAATGGAGTTGGTATTGGAGAGATGGGTGTGGCCACTGAAAGGGTGTGGTTACTGAGGGGTGTGGTTACTAGGGGCTCTGTGAAGCTTTCTCGCACAGGGCGCCTAAAGGCCTAAGGCCAGTCCTGAGTGCCGCCTCTCTGTATCTTGTACTTATTCTGAGATTTCTACACAAAGGGAGCGCCACCCTCTACTTGGCCATACGCGTTCCACCCTAGAGCCGGGATTTATCAGCTCTAGTAAATGTGAGTGTTTAATCGAGCAATAGACCTGTTTTTTGAAATTTTCACTGAAACAATTGTGGTTTATATTTTCCCTTTTGTCTTTGAGAAACATTGGAAAAGACAGGAGGACTAAGTGCAACCTCTCTTTTTTTGGAGAATAGTGGACATTATCAGGGTTATTCAAAGAGAATTGAAAAGTCACCGCACGTTAGGTGACTTTTCAATTCGGGCAGATTCGGCGATCCCATTTCGGCGACCCTGCGGTGTATTCAGCAAGCACCACAGGGCCATCGAAGTGCAGGGAAAAGCTGCCACAAACCTGCCGAACACTCACCGCAAAACCCGGCGAATGCACGCCGAAAACCCGCAAAAACATCTGGATTAACCCTGTCGAACACGACTGAGAAACCCGAGCAGGAGCCAATCAGAGCGCAGAGCAGCCGCCGGAAAAACCCAATACCGCATATGAATGGAGTGAAAAAAAAAAAAGCAGTTTGCTTGAATGTTTTAAAATTGAAACGCTGTTTGCAAAGAAACTCCTGCGCGAAAATGTGTGAAATTTACATATAAGATCCAATGAATGATAATAAAAAGGGCTGTTACAGAAAAAAGAACAAACGATTAAAAAAATCGGCATTCATTTTTTTTGGCCGAAAAATGCTTAAAAGAGTCTAAAAAATCTAAAAATAAAGAATCTTTTTACTGCAGAATATTATAATAAACTGTTTATTAGATTTTGAATTAAAACGGGAATATTTTAGAAACATTGAAGCCTATAGGATTCGCCTGAATAAATCTGCCACAAAAAGCCACCGAATGGCTGGGCAATTCGGCAACTTTTCACTGCTGGTTTTTGTTCTCTGAATAGCTGAAGCTATGGGGATTTCACTGCCCTCGAACAGGCACCGTATGTGCAGGCAATTCGCCAACATTTGGCAAATTGTCTGCTCTCTGAATAGCCGAACGGCCAAGAAAAGTAACCGCTGATTTTCAGCGTTCGGTAACCTTTCGGCAGCCTTTCGGATCTCTTTGAATAACCCTGAAAATGTAATATCTTTTTTTACCGAACTTTGTCCACACTTGGGTTAGGATTAGGTCACCACTGCATGTTATGTGACCTTATCACTATTACGCTTGTTCTGTATATTTACAGGATTCGCCTTATTTATTGCATTGTATATGTTATTCAAGTGCTTGTTATAGCATAACCTTTAGAATCACACTTATTTGTGTTCTATCACTTATCTCCATTATTATTGTATGTGCCATTGTTGGATACCTTGATGCCCTATTTATCATAGACAAACAATAACTAGGTACCGATAACCAACGCTATCCGGCAGACAGTCCTAATAATTACCTCAGCAGTAAAACCCCTGCTTACAATTACCTCAAAACACATGTAATATGTCCCATAGAAAAGCTGTATAACATTTTGTGCCCTACTCCCCCCCCCCCCCCACAGTTCTTCGAGGGCAACTGCCAGCCGGGCCTGCACGCTGCCTCACGCTTTTTCCCGGCCGCATTGGCCAGCTGGAACACGAACCCTCGAGTGGCGCGAGGCGAAATGTGCCCAATGACCTGTCCAGGCCTCACTCTCACACAACAACACACGGGGTCTAGTCACAAAGCACTGCAATTGAACGCAATTTCTGCGCTTTCCATTTCGGCGATTCCATTTGGTTGAAAATTTGGTGAATTCACTATTAATAGAATGTTCACCGTATTTTTGCTGAAATTTGGGTCTCTGAAGCAGACTTCGGCGAATAGCACTGAAATTGCCTCGGCAAATTCCACCAAAGTGAAAAAAAAAATAGGAAGACTCCTCTGCTCGGAACAGACGCTTAAACCAATAAAAATGTAGTAAAAATGTGTCTAAATAATGAAAAAGGTCCTTTACCCCTGTAAGGACCAAGGATGTACCTGGTACATCATATGAAAACGGTCACTTAAGGACCAAGGATGTACCTGGTACATCATGGGCTTTAACCCCTTAGTGACCGAGCGGTTTAATAAAACTCCGTCCGAAAGTGCCCGCTGCTGTTTTTACGTTTCTGCGCTGTTTGTGTTTAGGTCAAATTTCCTTCTTAATCGTTTATGCAACCCACACATATTATACACCGTTTTCCCGCCATTAAATGGACTTTTTAAAAATACCATTATTTCCATCATATCGTATAATTTACTATAAAAAAAAAAACAAACACGATGGAAAAAACCACAAACCGTTTTGAAGTTTTGTCCCAGGATTAGAAAACCCAATTTTACATGGTTTTGCTTTTTAGGCCCGTGTCAGATGAACGCAGTGATCACGTCCGTGTTGCCGCACAGTTTAATGTCCGTCGTAGCATAGAATCATGATCAATAGAGACCCACACACGAAGTACATACGCACCGAACTGCGCACGCACAATGCACGTGGCAAATGGACACAAGTTAGGCAAGAACATAAAACTGCTAGACGGATGTGCAGAGTGCGCCACGTCTGTGTAGCGTTCTGTGTGAGTGATGAGAAGATGTCAGACGCAGCGCATTTGCGACGTCCAGCACCTTGACGCACAAAATTCCTTTTCATATCCTTTTCAAATTTTTATCATTTTTCATATTAATTTTTATTTCCCATAATTCCCTTTTTTGTTCTACGTCCGTCAACAAAAAAGTGGTGTCTACAGTATCTTCCGTCAGTACGTCCATCCGTTTTGCTGCACGCAGAGTGCACTCTGACTGCGTTCGTCTGACATTAGCCTAAACCCCTTCACTGCTGAGCTATTTCACCTCTGTGCGCTGAGCTCATTCTGACCGTTTTATGCTCATCATTTTTAGATGCCGGCTTAAGTCCTATTTAATGAATCCCCCAGACAAATTTGTTTTTAACCCCCCCCCCATTTTTTTATTAGCTGCCACGGATCGGGAGATAGGGGGATCCAAAGGATCCTCCTATCTCCACTTGGTAGCTAAGGGGTTAACTGGCCCACTAACGTCCTCACACATATGGTGAGGATGTCAGTGGGTTGGAGGTGACCCAGAGGCTTGGCTGACATCCAAGATGTCAGCCAAGTCTGTGTTTGAAATGCGATTCAGCTCCAAGTCGCGATCCCACAGCGAAATGGTTATTTCTTTGCACCGCTGCAAAGGGGAGACTCTCCCCTATCTAGCGGTGCAATTTGTTTTCTGTAGCTTTAACCATTGGGGAAATAGAGGGCTCTTCCTCATTGTCACGGGGGGGGGTGGTGCCTGGCGATGACATCGTAATGCACCATGATGATGTCATCACACCTGCTGGGCCCCCTGAAAAGGCGGGCAGGCTTCCAGCCTACCAGACCACCGCGGGAGCCCAGCGAGGAAGGTGAGTATCAGGAGGGAGGTAGGTTAGGAGATCCTGACGTACCATGTGCGTCTGCAGTCTAAGAGAGACTTCCCGTACGGGCGTACATGGTACATCAGCGGTCGGGAAGGGGTTAAAACTCCTCCCTCCCGATACTCACATCTCTTCCTTGAAGTCAGACCACAACTACAATGGACCCCAGCAGTTGCAAGGCGTGATGACGTAAGGTTCGGGTGACCCCATGGCACAGCTGCAAGAGTGCCTGAAAGGGAGGGGGGTCTTTGTCTTCTTTCCCTCCCAGTCGGCAGGGAATTAAAAAAAAGAGAGGCATCACTGGAAAGGACATAATGTGACCTTTCCAGCAATGCCTCTCTTTAGGCCCGTGTCAGACGGGCGCACTGATCACGTCTTTGTTGCCGCACATTCGTACGTCCGTTATAGCATAGAATTATGACCATTGGAGCCCCACACACAAAGTAGGACGCATAACGGACGCGACAAATGGACGCAGGTTAGGCAAGAACATAAATCCGCTAGAATGGACGCACAGAGTGCGCTGCGTCCGCAACGTCCGCATAGCTTTGTGTGTGATTGATGGAACGAAGTCAGACGGACTGCATTTTTGACATCCAGCATTTTGATGGACAAAATGTTTTTCATATTAATTTATTTTCTACATCAAGTCAAAAAAAATTCAGTCACCAAAACGGACTGTATGACCACTACCTTGTTGTCAATCAGAAAGTACGTCCGTTGGGCACGGACGCACAGAATGCGCTCGTCTGACCCTAGCGTAAACCCCAGAGGTGCCGGTCCGTGATGATACCAAACATGACCAGTTTCAGCATAATTTTTTTTTAGAAAAATTCATATATAATTAAAAATAAAAATATATATTTTTCTTTCATTTTTAATGCAGTAGCACTATTGTTCACTTATAATGAGAACAATGATGCGGAACTAACAAAAAATTTTGTTTTTTTAATTTTTAGTTTAAAATCGCGTTCTTCTACAGTAACGAGTTCCCATTTCTAATTCTTTTAACAAGGGTACCCCATAGAGTACATAAACGTAAAGGCTTGGATGGTAGAATGAGAAAAAAACATTTTTACACACTGTAGATGATTGACATTTTATTTGAAACATTTTCTTTCCATTTTTTGTTATTGCATTCTGGCAGGGCATTACGTATACATATAATAATAATGATATATTATGAGTCTGCCGAGTCTGCCGTAAAAAAGGATATATAACTTGTCTGGGTCGTACAATAAAACATGATTTCAAATCGCGTTTAAATATGATGAGCACAAAATTGTAAAAATGAGCTCAGCAGTCACACAGAGGTGAAATGGCTCAGCAGTGAAGGAAGGGGTTAAAAAAAGGAAATTAAATATTTTTGTATTGTTTATATTTTACTCTACTTTTACACAGACTCTGATGTTTCTAATGAGGCCTCACATGACCCTGTGGGGTCTATGGTTACAGAGATAAGGTGGTTCCACAGACCCCTGTATCCTCTGTAATTGGAGTTCCCTTTCCAGGAGGGGGAAGCCATGTTTATGACATCATCACTCACACCCATGCTTGATGACATCATTTGGAGGGGGCAGTCGCACAGCGAGGGCTGAATTCAAGAAGTCATTCCACTGAGGGAAACACCTGTGAACGCTGGCAGGAGAAAACTGCGCTGCAAGAAACAGGCGACAATATACAGACACAACTTATAAATAAAATTATCCCTAAAATGACGCTTTTTAACCTTTAAAGAGAATTACCATATCAGCCAACTTCTAGAAGCATGAACAGGTTTTAACCCATTCTCTGCCAGATCCCCCAGCAGCCATTGCTCACAGTGTGCTGATTAAAGCAGGTACAGCTGAGTTTCGGGAGGCTCCGGCCTATAAACATAATGGATTGAATGGGCTGAATTTACAGAGAGGAATCTGGAGATCCTGACTGAGTAACACAATCCAGAAACCAAACCAAGAGCAACCAAAGCTTCCTGCTCCCTCTGTAACGATGGACACACCAGGTACAGCATGTTATGTGGCTTTTCTGGTTCAGCGCTGAAGTCCTGGGTTTTCCATAGTATTTAGCCGTGTGAGTGTGTCTCCCATAGCAGGAGAGGAGTTGTATTTTCTGTTTGTAGAGGAAGCTCTCTCTACACTTTTAGCTTTAAGATGTCTACCTTTGTTTTGATAAGCTGAATTTTTTTTTTTATTTTTTTTTTTGGTCATCAATCCATCTGCATGAAAAGGAGCTGATGGTAACATGTCATTGCAGGAGGATTTTATTCCTTCCTGCCTCCAAGGTTTGGGGGGGGGCCTAATTAAAGCCTGGTAGCAGTTCTTGGACTAGTTTTGTAATGTGACCTAAGGCTTGTTTTGGTTATAATTTGGTCTGTTGGGTTAAACCTACAGTTCAGTCCTTGGCTTCACTGTTCGTGTTGTGCTGCAGTATGATTGCTGCAACATGTCAGGTCTAGGAGGGCTTTAAACTGGGGGTAACTGAATGTGCTGTACTCTGCCGTGGTATTTTTGTTAAACCCCCCCCCCCCCCCAGTGTGTTCCTGATTCTTGGTGGTCTTCTTCTCTAAATATTCTTGGTTCTGTTTTCGTTTTTATTCCCTGTACGGTTATTGTATTGATTTCTAGATTTCTGCATCTTCTCCCTGTGGGTTCAGTGCTTGTCTTGTATTCACACCTCCCTTGGCTTTTTAATACTGGCCATTAGAAGGACTAGCTTGTCTAAGGATTTCCTCGCCTAGTGTCAGGTCAGTCGCCCAACTGAGATGGCATTAACTGGTCTCCTATACAACACAATGTTACCGTTCTAAAACCTGTCCCCTTGCCTTGCAGATGCCATCCTGTTTGTTGTGAAGGACTACATTGCCAAAGCTGGATTACCACCCAAGAGCATGCAGGATAATTTTGATGTCAGATCCACTGTCCTAGGGAACATGAATGCTGTCACCAAGATCGTGTTCAACCCAGCAGGGGATCTCTATGCTGTACGTGGTATAGAACTGTACAGGGGATCAATGCCTTCATCTAGCAACCAGGACTGGTTCTCCACTGCCAAGCGAGTGGGTAAAACTGACTGGGACAAGTACAAATGTCTCTTCTTCGATCCACAAGGGGTTCTCTATGCAGCTACCAAGAATGGGGAGCTCTACAAGGGTCCAGCTCCAAGCAATGAGAACGTGTCCTGGCTTTATGGTGAAGCCACCAAGGTGGGAACTGGTGGCTGGAATTTGCTTGATGCCCTTTTCTTCGACCTTAAAGGCATCCTGTATGGCGTGACAGATAATGACAAGCTTGTGATGAGAAGCCCACCAACAAAACCCGACGATGACTGGCTTAGTTCTAGCACAACCATTGGTAACAGTGGCTGGCGGGTTCTCTCCCACTTCATCGCTGTCAGCCCTGACCATGACCTGTGGTGTGTGGATTCCAGGAACGGCAGCATCTATAAAGGGCCAATTCCAACCAAGGATGATCCCAACTACCAGAAGAAAGCCGTGCAACTGGGCTGGGGCTATAATGCCTATCCCTTCATGTCCTTCACCCTTGACAAAATCATGGAGGGCATTGTGAGCTTTGAATTCCTACCAGATGTGGGTAAAATCCTATCCCAGAACGTAGAGGTGGTGCAGAGCCAGATCTACAATAACAAGAGCAGCTCTCCACTAAAACACACCTTCACGTAAGTAGCACTGACTAAATGGCTTCATGTTTGCAAGATGATGCTGTACCGATTCTCTTCAACTGACATGCATGCGCAGACTGCTTTCCTCAATGTAGGTTTGGCAAAGCTAGAAAGCTTCAACCACTGTTTGCTAGTTCAGCTTAACTACTCATGTTGTGGCTGTTTGAGCTGCATTAACCAGGCTCAAGTAAGTTCACACATGGTTAAGTAAAGCTGTACAGTGTTTCTGCACTATGTCTCGGATTTAATAACTAAAGCTTGGCGTCATGGGACATATAGCTCACAATTTGTTGCCATGGTTCATAACTAGTGTAGGGAACATTAGTTTAAACTCTCTCCTTATCCTCTAGTTTCTCCAAGACCATGACCGAGACCAGCACCTTCTCCCAGGAGCATGGCTTCACTTTGGCAGTAGGTGCAGAGATGACCTTTAAAGCTGGAATTCCACTTATAGCAGAAATAGGACTCACAATATCTGTGAATGTGAGCACAACCCATACCTGGAACTTCACGAAGACCAATACCACTGAGGTAAAAGGGGCTGGGTGTATGTTGGTGAATGCTTAGTTCCATACACACATAACTGGCTCCACAATGCAGAAGATCTACAGATCAAGCATTTGGCCTACTTTACCACACTGTATAGTGGGTTATTTAGGGGTGCAAATCCAGGGCGGACTGACCCGTCTGTCACTCAGGCACTGCCCGTGGGTCGGTAGGGGCCCAGTTTGGCCAGGCATAGTGGGGCCTCGCTAGTTTCCCTCAGCTCCAGGAAAAGGCAGCCGTGTGTGTTCAGCGGTGCACACTCTAACCACCACTACAGCGTGCCTGCCATGCTTCCCACATTCGACTGGAGCATTGGTGCCACCCCCTCATGTGACAGGGGTCGGCACCAATGCAACGTGCGCCTGCTGCAGTAGAATGTGGGGGCAGGCACAGTTTTGAGTGTGCTGCTGGAACACACATTGCTGTGGACTACCTGTTCCCGGAGCTGAGGGAAACCGGCAGGGCCCCACTGTACCTGGCCAACCCGGGGCCCCTACACCAGTGCTTCCTGTTATATTGCTGTAGATTCTGTGCCTGCTCATACACCCCAGTGCTTCCTGTGAGTTTATTATTGCTGTGAAGCTCTATTGTAACGTATCTTAATGTGATTGGCAGTTTCCCACAGGGACATTCTGTGCAGCCTTGGCTGTAGCGAGTTGGTGATTGCTGCTGCAGCAGGGTGGTGGCCAGCATTAAGTCTGGAGGGGGCACAATGGCTTCCCCCCCCCCTTTGCTGTTGGATCCAAGTGGCTTTTCACAATTTTCGTTCTTTTAAGGAGTAATATGATTTCTTTAGCACTATACATGGGTGTTTTCTTTGTGGGTGCAGAACAAGGGGCCCCATAAGTTGTCAGTCCCCCCCCCCCCCATGCATATCCTTCCCTGGCAGCTCATGGGGGGTAGCATTACAATGGGCAAGAAATTTGCCTATTAATGGCTGACGCAGCCACTGTTACTGTAATCTTTATAGGAACACGCTCTATACCTCATACAGAAACGTGATCGTGATGCTTGGTTTACGTTTCCTGACACTAGCTCCTCCATGGTATCTTGTGAAATGACAACCTGTCATGCTCACATGTATCTAGCTTTAATGTATGTTACTCCTCTCCTACCTGTGCTTCTGTGTACACAACTTTTCACACCTCCTTGTGTCTAACCCGTTTGCTGTCCTTTTGAACTTTCTTCGCTTCTAGTGTCTCATCCGTCATGGCCACTGAGGTTTAATGCAGACACATTAACTGGTTCAAAGGTTGACATCTGGGTCTACTCTCACAGTCCTCGCATTCTAACCCAATGATGGGCCATGCAGCCCAGACGGATACAAGATGGAGGTTAAACACTCCCACATGGAGAAAGGATTGCAATACAGTTCCTCTAATGTGGGGGGGGCAGTGTCCTCTAGATGACTATTGTGGTGTGAGGTCCTGGTGACGCAGACTAGCTAAATTTGCTGTCATTAAAAGCGCATTACCTGGGCATGGCTTACTGGTTGGGCTGAAATGGAAGGCTGCTCTCCAGTGACAGCATAGGTGTCACATTGCATGATACTCCCATTGGCACAACACCTTGTGGGGTTGCTCAGTCTGCAACTGGTAATGATCTAGAACCGTAATCACTGGCCCCTCTTTCTGCTGATCTCCCATAGTTCTCCAGCTCTTGCATTCAACATCTCTTGGGATTTATAGGCTACTAAAATCTAGGCCACCCTGTTCTAGAAGGTGGCAGCAGAATATGTGCTCACTAGACTGAATGGGTCGGTGTCCTGTTATCCCACAATGAGGTCTGTAATGGATCAGAACTCAAGCCACAACGCCTATAATCCCTACTAAAGATTAGCTCTTAAACACTGCTTTCATAACGTTGTGACATGCTGACCTTGACATGATATCCACAAACACTGCTGTAACGTGACTCGCTCTTTTCTGCAGACCACCTTCTCCAGCAGCACAGATGTGGAGGTGCCACCCATGAGATGCATACGTATGATGGCCTCCGTCACTAAAGCAGAGATGGACGTTCCATACACGGCCGTGATCCGCACCAGGTTTGGCTATACCTCCACCATCAAGGGAACATGGAAAGGTGCCACTCACTACAACCTGATGGTCACTCAGGAAGATTACAAATGCTGAGATGGCTACACGGTTCCAGTAAATTCCTGCATGGATCACTATGGTCCAGCTCTACCAAATCTGTCCTGAATGTGCTCGGTCTGTAACCTGTACAAGCAATAAAATATTCCTTTTCGGTCCCTTATGTTTCAACAAGTGTCGTTTATAGGGTGAACATGCCCTTTAACTGCCCCTCATGGTGTGAACCCCACAATGCTCCCTCAACTGTTGCGCCCCCCCCACCCAGCAGACACTGGTTTAGGCAACACTTTAGGGGAGTAAAGGTTAATCTTGGTCCCAACTAACAGAGCAGTGATTTCAGATTGAATCCCCTCAGATTTACTTCAACTCCCTTTAAAAAAAAATCTACATTAAATGCAAACCCGAAAAATCCAGTAACATTAAAACCCAAGACCTGTATACTTTGGGTCTGCCATGAGGGTTAAAGATGTGCTGTACGTAATATCCCAAACAGGACTTGCATTAACCCCATAGTGACCAGGCGGTTTAAACACTCACTGTACCCACTGCTGGATTTACATTTCTGCGTTGCTTGTGTTGAACGCTTTTCCGCTTACTCGTTGATGGTATATAATGTGTGGGTTCCATAATTTTTCTTGCCATTAAATGGACTTTATACACAGTCCAGCCATCAAATTCCGGGGCCCCTTACTGGCCCGAATTCCCCTCTTCCCATAGGAAATACAATACAGGGTTATTCAGAGGAGAGAACCATGATTTGCCAGGAGAATGAACAATTTGGAAAGTGAGATGAGTGGGAGAATTCTTGTTTGCCTATTTTTCACCTCTGACCCTGGTGTGAATCATGATCGCATTAGGCCTGTATCAGAGCGCACTGACAACTGTGTCGCCGCACATTTTTATGTCTGTTACAGCATATAACTATGACCAATGGAGCCCCACACACGAAGCATGTCTGCACCCAACTAGAGTGCACTGCATTCCCCCACCGTCCGTATAGCTTTAAGTGATGGAATGTAGTCTGACAAAATGGTTTCCATATTTATTGACTGCTACATGAGTTGGACTGGCCACTACTGAATCTTCCATCAGTGCACCTGTACTGCACGGGCGCACAGTCTGTAGAAAGCACGTTTATCTGACGCCTTGGAGTGTTGGTCCCAATATCTTCTCCACACATGATGCTCGCACAACAGCACATTTAACGTATGTAATACGATATTTTAAATCGCTATTTCAGAATTGCTCCCAAGATACAATTGGATAATTCCACTGGTTAAGCATATCTGAGCACCACAGCAATATAGCTCACAGTAAAAGCGGAGTATGAACGTACACAGAATCCACAGCAATAGACTGCGGCAGCCTGTATGAAAAGAGACCGGGGTAGCTCCGGTACATTGTGCTTATACTGCAGGGGTAGCTCCGGTACTCAGTTTCAAATGATACCCAACATGACGAGGTATAAAGTAAAAGAAAATAAAACATGTATTTTTGTGTTATTAATGCAGCAATATTGTTCACATTTCAATTATAATGTGAACGATCATGCACTAAAGTCCCCATTTCTAATTTTTGTAAAAGCGCACCCTATAGAAAACAAAACCGCAAATGCTCATGTGCTAAAATGTGAAAAAAAACACTTTACACACTACAGATAATCAAAAATTCAATATTTATTGCATATTTTTTGTCATAATGTACAGGCAGGACTTGACATACATAAAAATGATATCGTTCTTTCCGGCAGACTCATAATATATCTAAAATGGCTTCAAATCGCATTTAAACATCATGAGTTAAAAATGAGCTGAGCACACAGCAGTGATATGCAGCATATTAGAGGAAGATTTTAGAGAATTTAACACTTCTCAGAAGCAGACACCACACCCTCAGTATACTCTACAATGTATCAAATTCATTACACCAGACTAAAAACACCTGTTTACAACTTTGATAACACAGGTCATTTAGAGGTGAGAATCTTTGCACTTAGACATTAGTTTTTAATTCAATATCTAATAAACCATTGCTCATTCTGCAGTAAAAAGTCTTTTATAGATTTTTTTTTAAGATATATATATATATATTAAAAAAATTTAAGCATTTTTATACTTTAATTTTTGAAAATCTTTTTCCGAACTCGAACCGAACACGCCAAAAAAGTTTGAAGTTCGCGAGCTTGCGAACGGCCAAAGTTCGAATCGAACTCCGAACTGATCGAACAGCTCATCCCTATTAAAGACATGGCAGAGTTTTCCCCTTTTCAGCAGTGCCTTTTCTTTTATCCAGTTTCATTCCCAGTTGACGGCCATGGCCCCATTAAACATCAGGCCTTTTTCAAAAGTCAGTCTGGCACGGGACCCCCACCCGGAGAAGGACCATGATGTTCATAGTATGTTCTTGGTCCGTAAGGGGACTTTCCCCCTGGATGTACTGTCATTCTTCCTTAAGGGGTTAAAGTTGATGGAAGAGGTGGGACTCGCTGTTGTGTACACCCAAGATGGCTTATTTCACTTTACAATCTCCCCTTATTTTATGTTACAAGCTGAGACTCTTCTCCCCCCACACACTTTATGTAATCTGAGGACACTTGATTTTCTACTGAGTTTTCTCTTATCTTTTACCAGATGACAATTTTTTTCATGTCAGTTTTTATTTTACTCTTTTTATTATATGCTGTGTACTTGATGTCATGTTTTGGCCCTGCTCGGCCCTTTATCACTTGCAGTTGCCCTATTGTGATTGTTGAAAGACTTTAAAGAATAAATAAAAAAAATTGTGTCTATTCTTAATGCATTTTTCTAACAGGTTCCCATTTAAATTTTTTTGTAACAAGAATTCCCTACAGAATATACACTATATTGCCAAAAGTATTGGCTCACCTTCCTTGACTCGCATATGAGCTTAAGTGACATCCCATTCCTAATCCATAGGGTTCGATATGATGTCGGTCCACCATTTGCAGTTATAACAGCTTCAACTCTTCTGGGAAGGCTGTCCACAAGGTTTAGGAGTGTGTTTATGGGAATTTTTGACCATTGTTCCAGAAGTGCATTTGTGAGGTCACACACTGATGTTGGACAAGAAGGCCTGACTCTCAGAACACCTTTGGGATGAATAGAGCGGAGACTATCGGGTTGAGGTCAGGACTCCGTGCAGGCCAGTCGAGTTCATCCACACCAGACTTTGTCATCCATGTCTTTATGGACCTTGCTTTGTGCACTGGTGCACAGACATGTTGGAAGAGGAAGGGGCCAGCTCCAAACTGTTCCCACAAAGTTGGGAGCATGGAATTGTCCAAAATGTCTAGGTATGCCAAAGCATTCAGAGTTCCTTTCACTGGAACTAAGGGGCCAAGCCCAGTTCCTGAAAAACAACCCCACACCATAATCCCCCCTTCACCAAAATTAACACTTGGCACAATGCAGTCAGCCAAGTACAGTTCTCCTGGCAACCACCAAACCCAGAGTCGTCCATCAGATTGCCAGATGGAGAAGCGCGATTCGTCACTCCAGAGAATGTGTCTCCACTGCTCTAGAGTCCAGTGGCGGCGTGCTTTACACCACTGCATCCGACACTTTGCATTGCACTTGGTGATGTATGGCTTGGATGCAGCTGCTCGGCCATGGAAACCCATTCCATGAAGCTCTCTGCGCACTGTTCTTGAGTTTATCTGAAGGCCACATGAAGTTTGAAGGTCTGTAGCGATTGACTCTACAGAAAGTTGGCGACCTCTTCGCACTATGTGCCTCAGCATCCGCTGACCCCGCTCCGTCAGTTTACATGGCCTACCACTTTGTGGCTGAGTTGCTGTCGTTCCCAAACACTTCCACCTTCTTATAATACAGCTGACCGTTACTGTGGTATACTTAGGAGCGAGGAAATTTCATGACCGGATTTGTTGCACAGGTGGCATCCTATCACAGTTCCATGCTGGAATTCACTGAGCTCCTGAGAGCGACCCATTCTTTCACAAATGTTTGTAAAAACAGTCTGCATGCCTAGGTGCTTGATTTTATACACCTGTGGCCATGGAAGTGATTGGAACACCTGATTCTGATTATTTGGATGGGTGAGCGAATACTTTTGGCAATATAGTGTATGTGATGGAACGGCAGCTTCAAAGTTTATTTGCATTTATTTTTCTTTACAGTTTATTGTCTCTGTATATAGTGTAGAGTGTTGTGTGATGTGCGATGCCGTTGTCAAAGTGTGTATCTGTATGTTACAGTAGGAGAAGACCCTGCTCAAGAGCTTGCAATCTAACCCTTTGTCTGCTTCCACCGCCCCCTGTAAGTAATAGATTCCTTTGTTCCTTTCTGTGCCCATGCTTGCATTACCCTTCCCCCAGTTCTGGTTTGAACCACAGCCCTCATCAGTTCCATTTGTTAGACCAGGAGGTAGTGTGGATTTTACGTTTGAATGTGTCTGTACCTGAAAACCTGTAAATAAAGCATTCTTCATTTGGATTTTGAATCAGCAACAACTCCACAGTTTATGTGTCGGCTATTCTGTGTGTCTGGATACAAATATTTCCTGTGTTTCAGCGGAAAGGGGCACCTGGGGTACCAGGATCCTTAACAACATATATTCACAAAGGTTTGGATAAAAAATGGAAAAAAAAATTTCCACGCTGTAAATGATTGAAATCTGAATGGAAATTTCCTCACACAGTATCTGCCTGGTTAGATATACCCGTATCTGCCTGGTTAGATATACCCGTATCTGCCTGGTTAGATATACCCGTATCTGCACTATTAAATAACCTAAAATATGTTTTAATTTCACTAAATTCCAAAAAAAGCCACCAAAATCTTCAGCTCCAGGCCCATAGAGATCATAATCCAGCCCGGGTGGCTCTAACAAAAAATGTTGTTTTTTCATTTTTAGCTAAAATCGCATACTTTCTCAGAAAAATACAGTTACGAGTTCCTATTTTTAATTTCTTTAACAAGCGTAACCCATAGAGTATATAACCACAAAGGCTTGGATAATAAAATGTGAAAAAATAATTTTACACGCTGTAGATGGTTGAAATTTTAATTGAAATTCCATTATTTTTTTTCTGGCAGGGAATGACGTATACATATATTAATGATATATTATGAATCTGCCGAGTCTGCTGTAAAAAAGGATATATAATTTGTTTGGGTCGTACAATAAAACGTGACTTCAATTTGTGTTTAAACACGTTGCGCACAAAACTGTAAACACGAGCTCAGCACAGAGGGGTGAAATGGCTCAGCAGTGAAGGGGTTAAAAAAATTAATATTTTTGTATTGTTTATATTTTACTCTGTACTTTTACACAGACTCTGATGTTTCTAATGAGGCCTCACATGACCCTGTGGGGTCTATGGTTACAGAGATAAGGTGGTTCCACAGACCCCTGTATCTTCTGTAATTGGAATTCCCTTTCCAGGAGGGGGAAGCCATGTTTATGACATCATCACTCACACCCATGCTTGATGACAACATTTGGAGGGGGCAGTCGCACAGCGAGGGCTGAATTCAAGAAGTCATTCCACTGAGGGAAACACCTGTGAACGCTGGCAGGAGAAAACTGCGCTGCAAGAAACAGGCGACAATATACAGACATCGCCTGCACCGCAGCGGCAAAAAGCAACGCGTCTGTATATCGACGCCTGCACTGAATGGGTTAAGGAGCAATCCAATCTGAAAATGATCCTGTGCTCACTCGAAATAAAACACTCAAAGGGTAAAAAAAACTTAAAATGAAAACTGGGATTAAAGTTAACCCTTTCGCTGCTGAGGCATTTCCCGCCTCTGTGCTGAGGTCATTTTTACCGGTTTTGCTCATCATGTTTAAACGTGTTTTTAAGGCTTATTTTATTATATGACCCAGACATATTATATATCGTTCTTTCCGTCAGACTCGGCAGATTCATAATATATCATTATTATATGTATACGTCATGTCCTGTCTGTATATTATAACAAAAAATGCAATAAAATATGAATTTTCAATAATTTACAACGTGTAAAGTGTATTTTTTTCACATTTTAACATGCGAGCAATTGCGGTTATATTTTGTATGGGGTGCGCTTGTTAAAGAAATTAGAGATGGGGTCTCGTTACATTTTTTTTTGGGGAAAATTACGTGATTTTTAACAAACGCACCGCATACAAAAATCGTTAGTGCAGCATCATTGTTCACATTATATATGAAATGGGAACAATATTGCTGCATTAACAAAACAAAAAAAAGAAAAAAACTTGTTTATTT
Source organism: Leptobrachium leishanense (assembly GCA_009667805.1). Lineage (NCBI taxonomy): Eukaryota > Metazoa > Chordata > Amphibia > Anura > Megophryidae > Leptobrachium > Leptobrachium leishanense. The sequence continues at coordinate 546,790,525 of CM019063.1, forward strand.
TTTGGAAAAAAAAAATTTAAATATTTTTTTATTTTTATTTTTTATTAAAACTTTTTTCATAGTCATGTTTGGTATCGTTGGAACGGCCATGCTCTGGCCGATCCAACAGGTCACTGCTTGTCTATTTGTAGGCAGTGAAATTTATCCTAAAATAGGGATCTTGGAATCTGGAAACAATTTATAAATAAAATTATCCCTAAAATGACGCTGTTTAACCTTTAAAGAGAATTACCATATCAGCCAACTTCTAGAAGCATGAACAGGTTTTAACTCATTCTCTGCCAGATCCCCCAGCAGCCATTGGTCACAGTGTGCTGATTAAAGCAGGTACAGCTGAGTTTCGGGAGGCTCCGGCCTATAAACATAATGGATTGAATGGGCTGAATTTACAGAGAGGAATCTGGAGATCCTGACTGAGTAACACAATCCAGAAACCAAACCAAGAGCAACCAAAGCTTCCTGCTCCCTCTGTAACGATGGACACACCAGGTACAGCATGTTATGTGGCTTTTCTGGTTCAGCGCTGAAGTCCTGGGTTTTCCATAGTATTTAGCCGTGTGAATGTGTCTCCCGTAGCAGGAGAGGAGTTGTGATGTTGTTTTTCTTTAGTGTTTGTAGAGTTCGTTCTTCATACTCTTCTTCTTGTGCCTTTTTTTTTTTTTTTTTTTATATTTGCACATAAGAATTTTGACCCCTTTTTTGGGTCTTTAGCCTGTGTTCTCTAATACTGTACGTAGAGGGTGGGTGCACATGTTTGGGTCTGCATTGTAACCTGTAGTTCCTGTGGGAGGAATTTTCCTTACTACCTTAACGTTCTTGGTCAATGCCTTCCTCTTGCTGTATCCTAACTTTTTTTTTTTTTTTTTATTCATAATGGTGTACTTGACCTAGGGTTCTAACAGATCTGCAGTGAATCTGTTGCTCCTTGGTTTCAAGCCACACCATTCCTTCCCTATGACTTTGGCTTCAGTGTTCCTGGTGATGTGGGAGTACTGAGATGACACCCTGATTAACTGGTCTCTTAAACCCAATGTTGCTAGTCTAAAATGTTCATGTCCCCTCGCCTTGCAGATGCCATCCTGTTTGTTGTGAAGGACTACATTGCCAAAGCTGGATTACCACCCAAGAACATGCAGGATAATTTTGATGTCTGATCCACTGTCCTAGGGAAGATGAATGCTGTCACGAAGATCGTGTTCAGCCCAGCAGGGGATCTCTATGCTGTACGTGGTATAGAACTGTACAGGGGATCAATGCCTTCATCTAGCAACCAGGACTGGTTCTCCACTGCCAAGCGAGTGGGTAAAACTGACTGGGACAAGTACAAATGTCTCTTCTTCGATCCACAAGGGGTTCTCTATGCAGCTACCAAGAATGGGGAGCTCTACAAGGGTCCAGCCCCAAGCAATGAGAACATGTCCTGGCTTTATGGGGAAGCCACCAAGGTGGGAACTGGTGGCTGGAATCTGTTCGCTGCCCTTTTCTTCAACCATAAAGGCATCCTGTATGGTGTGACAGATGACAAGCTTGTGATGAGAAGCCCACCAACAAAACCTGACGATGACTGGCTTAGTTCTAGCACAACCATTGGCAACAGTGGCTGGCGGGTTCTTTCTCTCTTCATCGCTTTCAGCCCTGACAATGACCTGTGGTGTGTGGATTCCAGGAACGGCAGCATCTATAAAGGGCCAATTCCAACCAAGGATGATCCCAACTACCAGAAGAAAGCCGTGCAACTGGGCTGGGGCTATAATGCCTATCCCTTCATGTCCTTCACTCTTGACAAAATCATGGAGGGCATTGTGAGCTTTGAATTCCTACCAGATGTGGGTAAAATCCTATCCCAGAACGTAGAGGTGGTGCAGAGCCAGATCTACAATAACAAGAGCCGCTCTCCACTAAAACACACCTTCACGTAAGTAGTGCTGTGTAAATGGTTTCATGTTTGCAAGATGTTGCTGTACTCCTTCCCTTCACCTACAACTGGTTTACTCAATGTAGGCTTGGCAAAGCTAGAATTTCAGACATGCGCACATACACCTTCACTAACTCCTGTGTCTATTGTGCTGTATTAACCATGTGTGCGCTGACTTGAGGCTGGATAAGGCTGTATGGCAGGTTCTCAGTGCTCACTCATGGGTATAATGACAGACCACCCAACAGCATGGCATCATAGACCCCTGAATGGTTGCCCTAAGCTATTGGCATTCTATGCTTAACATGAACTTTTTTGTGAACATAATCACAAAAACCCTGTAACACTAACATGGACACATTGGATAATTCCTTGGCGTTAACTGAAAATACCTGCTAGTCTTCACACCTTGTGGATACTGAGCTCCCTATATAGTCGCACTTTGTTCCATAAGTATCTGTACAAGGTGAGCGACTACCACTTGGGCTACAGATGTTTTGGCCCCTCACCTGAAGCAGCGTGAGGGTCTGTCAAGATCTACAGGAGAGGCTTCCGTATGGTTATATATGCACAAGTCTTGCAAGTTTAATGGCTTCAAGGCTATTGTGGCTTTATTACTTGGTTCAGTGATGGTGAACCTTGGTACCCTGTCGGCACTACACGTCTTGTGATTTTATAATTTTAAGGTTTGGAATCATGGGATATGTAGATTTGTTGCCATGGTTCATCATAACTGATGGCGGGTACGTTAGTTTAAACTCTCCTTGTCTTCCTAGTTTCTCCACGACCATGACTGAGACCAGCACCTTCTCCCAGGAGCATGGCCTCACATTGGCAGTTGGTGCAGAGATGACTTTTAAAGCTGGAATCCCACTTATTGTATAAATAGGACTCACAATATCTGTGAATGTGAGCACAACCCATACCTGGAACTTCACGAAGACCAATACCACTGAGGTAAAAGGGGTTGGGTGAATGCTTGGTTCCATATACACATCACTGGCTCCCCCACAATGCTGTCTGCCACACTGCGTAGGGGTGCAAATCCTTCCCTGGTATCATTACAATAGGGAAGATTGGAATTTGCCTAGGTCACAAGCATGCTGGGTATTTAGAGATGGGCTTGGGGGTGGTATTTCTCCCATAACTCCTACTCCCCAAGGAGCTCAGTTACCATATGCCACCTGATCATAAACTAAAATGACTTTCAGAGGCTGCATGGTTTGAACTCTTGCTAGTTGTTCTAGTGGAGCTGTGGGATTCTGGGTAATGGCTCTGACGCAGCCACTGCTATTGTAATCTTTATAGGAACTCTATACCTCATACAGGATCCTGATGCTTGATTTACATATCCTTACACTAGTTCCTCCATGGCAACTTATATAAACTAATGAAATGTTCACGTATCTAGCTTTTAATGTTACTCCCCTCCTACCTGTGCTTGTGTGTACACAACTACTTGTCACACTCATTGTGTCTTAACCTTTTATTTTGCTGATCTTTGACCCTTTAATTTGCTTCTAGTCTCTTGTATTTCATCTCCACTGAGGCTTAATGCAGATGCTTGCACTAGTTCAAACGTTGACATCTAGGTCTACTCTCACTCGTTAGGTCCTCCATTTCTAACCCAATGATGGGCCATGCAGCCCAGTTAGATACAAGGTAGAGGTTAAACACTCCCACGTGGAGGAAAGGATTGCAATACAGTTCCTCCAGTGTTGGGGCAGTCTAGAGATGACTTTATTGTGGTGTGAGGTCCTGGGGACGCAGATCAATATAACATACTGTCATTAAAAGCGCATTATCTAGGCATGGCTTACTGGTTGGTCTGAAATAGAAGGCTGCTCTCCAGTGGCAGCATAGGTGTCACATTGCATGATACCCCTAATAGCACAACACCTTGTGGGGTTCCTCTTGTTGCTCAGTCTGCAACTGGTAATCTAAAACCGTTAATCACTGGCCCATCTTTCTGCTGATTACCCATAGTTCTCCAGCTCTTGCATTCAACATCTCTAGGGATTTATAGGCTAAAGGCCCATGTTCTTCCCTGTTCTAGAAGATGATTGCAGAATGTGTCACTAGTGTCCTGTTATCCCACAATGAGGTCTGTAATGGATCAGAACTCAATCACCACTCCTATAATCCCTACTAAAGACTCTCTTAAACACTGCTTTCATAACATTGTGGCATGCTGACATTGACCTGATCTCCACAATCACTGCTGTAACGTGACTCGCTCTTTCCTGCAGACCACCTTCTCAAGCAGCACAGATGTGGAGGTGCCACCCATGATATGCATACGTATGATGGCCTCCGTCACTAAAGCAGAGATGGACGTTCCATACACGGCCGTGATCTGCACCAGGTTTGGCTATACCTCCAGCATCAAGGGAACATGGAAAGGTGCCACTCACTACAACCTGATGGTCACTCAGGAAGATTACAAGTGCTGAGATGGCTACACGGTTCCAGTAAATTCCTGCATGGATCACTATGGTCCGGCTCTACCAAATCTGTCCTGAATGTGCTCAGTCTGTAACCTGTACAAGCAATAAAATATTCCCTTTCTCAGTCCCTGCTGTGTTTCAACAAGTGTCGTTTATAGGGTGAACATGCCCTGTAACTGTACCTCATAGTGCACCCCCCCCCCACAATGCTCCCCTCATCCTAAACTAGTGTCTGCAGGGTGGGGGGACAGATTAGGGGAGTAAAGGTTAGACATGGTTCCTCTAAAATCCTTGTTACTAGTCCACCCTGGGGCAGATGAGGGAATCTTGGTCCCAACTAACAGAGCAGTGCCCTCAGTTTGTCAGATTGAAAACCCTCAGATTTACTTAAAATCCATTAAATGCAAACCCCAATACCTGTTAACTTCAAGATATTGTGTACAGCACATATCTTACCCTGATGGCAGACCCAAAGAGGACTTTAACGCCACAGTGAACAGGCAGTTTTAACATTAAATGTACCCACTGCTGTGTTTATTTCTGCGCTGTTTGAACTCGTGTTCCATAAACAAGTGGAAAATCCATCTTAATAGCGAAATAGGAGTTTAAACACTAATCCCCAAAAAGACTCGGCTAAACCAGTATCAAATGTTGTCCTATAAATCTCCATTTTATACAGGTTTCTGCTGATCCACTTCACCTGTGAATTTTGACTGGGTTTTGTTAATACCCACATTTGTACACCAAGACATGACCCTCTAGCGGCCACTAATCAGATACAGGGTACCAAGGATTCCACTTGACAAGGGTTTAACTGACGTTGTCATACATATGGCAATGTCAGTGGGTGGGGTTGACCCAAAGGCTTGGCTGACATCCAAGATGTCAGCCAATTCCAGGAGGGACTTTCCCACAGGATTTACAATAGGTCAATGGTCCTTAAGGGGTTAAGGATTTCAGATTATGGTGAACATGCAATTTTTTTTTTATTTTTTTTTGTTTGCTTCTCCAAACTTGTTCTATTGAGTTTGGTTAAACTTGAGGGCGGTAGTGACATCACAGGATGTGGGAATCTTCCCACACATTGTATTAGCGGGATAGAACTTGACATGTCAGCATTTTAGGACATTTTGCAGTAGTAAATTAAGCCCTGCCACAAGGGGTTAATTCCTACACCCCATGCTGGTGGCACAAATCACTAGCTATGGACTAACCTACCCACAGATCTAGAACTGAAAAGGACCACCAGGCTTCTCCTGTAGGTTACTATTCTTTCAGCAATAGATACAACACATTAAATGTCACTTGAAATAAACTTCAACAGAAAAGAGTGGAAATTTGCCAAATGGTGAATCCTTTTCTTCCCTTTCTCCCCCCCCCCCCCCCAGCCTGATTTGCAGTGATACTCCGTAGGGTTGGGAGTTGCCGGAGAGCTGTGGACTGGGCTGTACAATCTCTTGGCGTTCCAGCCCACATGCTACTGGGATGGCATAGCATAGAAAATGTCGGCAGATAAGAACCTTTCGGCCCATCTAGTCTGCCCAATTACATGGATACTTTACCTGGATTTATCTTTTGTTTAGGATAGCCTTATGCCTATCCCATGCTTGCTTAAATTCAATTACTGTTTTGGCCTCTACCACTTCTACTGGAAGACTGTTCCATGTATCCACCACCCTCTCAGTAAAATAATGCTTCCTGATGTTACTTTTAAACCTTTGCCCCTCTAATCTAATCTATGTCCTCTTGTTTTGCTACTTTGTTTCCGTTTAAATATACTCCCTTCCTCTACCTTGTGGATTCCCTTTACGTATTTAAATGTTTCATATATCTCCTGTCTTGTCTATTTTTCCAAGCTATACATGTGGACGGGTGAACGTTCTATTCGTGTGGTTTCTCCGTCTCTATGGACTGCAGTTCTGATGGTGGTTTCAATGGTAGAGCTACTGCACCTAGATGGACTGTATAGGGTTAGTAATCTGGAATAGAGGTGTTTTGTTCTGGATTTCAGAAGTTCTGAAATAACAAGCCGGTTCCGTCCGAATCAAAATACAACAAATGCAGAATCTCACTTTATCCTTCCTGGTATAAACGCTTTCTAAAATATTTAAATTTTACGAATCGTTGATATACCGTGTCCCTATCCAATGGCCGTGGTGCTGAATCTGAGTGTGAAAGGCTGAACTCGATGGACGCATATGTAAATGTCACTGCTGTAATGAAGACCCATGGACATGTACCTGCTCTACAGCCATTGCTTTCATTATTTTAATCAGAAGGTGGCACATTGGGTAGATGTCGTGGAACCAGATCACTTGTTTGTCCCCCTTTTGCTTAAAATGGATTATTCCACTCTTCCTGTATAAATCGCATAGTTTGGCCCAGCTCCACTTCCTTCTTGGCAAAGCCAGCCTTCCTGTCAGACTTCCACAGCGGCATGTGAGTGAAGATCCTGCTCTGTACTTGTAGTTGCATCCTGTTTTTACCTTCTCCCCATAACAAAGCCCTCTCTACCCCCGACATCTTTTATTTGCTTTCCCAATAAAGTGAAGAAAATCTAAATGATTGTGTGCTTTCAAAAGGTGATGCGTTAAAGCTATCTGACTTCAATCATATCCTGCATGTGACATTTACTTCTTTATTGGGAAAGCAACAGCAAATAAAAGGTGTCTTTTAGGAAGAGAGGGCTTCTTGGATTTACCTTGTTATGGGAGGACGGTAAAACCAGGATGCAATCACCCAGTGCAGACAGATGCTTGCTGATTGCCTTTATGGTTAGACTGGGAACTAGCAGCTGCAGAAGCAGGATATGGGGCTGGAGCAAACTAACAATGAGGGTTAGACAGGGAGAGTGGACTGATCCATTTTAAGTGAAAGCATAGGGGGGAAAACAAATAAGGATGTTCCATAATACATATATTCAGATGCTTACAAGGTCTAAAAATTGATGGTCCTCAGACTTTCGAGCACTATTGTTCCCGGTTGGCTAGCTAAACGCTAGTAATCCACACAAGCTCTTAGATAAACTATTAGCTAAAGAGCGCATCAAATCGGTGAGTGATCCTAGCAGTGTGACGTTTCCAAAATATCTGCGCTGCGGAATCTGCTGGCGCTTTATAAATAAAGAAGAATAATAATTATAATGTCACCATGAGAGTTCCACCAGGGCCGGCTTTTGGGGTGTGCAGGCTGTGCAGGCGCAAGGCAACCACCAACACAGCCGGCACTTTTTGTCCCCAAAGGTCGTAGTAGGACCCTGCCGTGGTGGTGCGGTTACTTACTGCGGACGGTACTACAGTGTGTGGCTGGGCGCTGCCTGCAGTGAAGGCGCAGCTGGCGCCATAAGGGTGAGCCTGCCAGTGGCGTGCAGAGGGGGGGCAGCGGTGGCCCCAGGCATCCAGTTCGGGGGGCACCCAAGCACTCCCCCCGAGAAGATCCTTCCGGCGGCCACGTGCTTTTCCCTCTCGCGAGATTGCAGCCGGCTGGTGTATAAAACCCCAGGTGAGCGGCAGATATTCATGCTGGCGGCCACACGTAGGAGGGAAAAGCACACAGACTCCGGCAGGATCTAATCGGGGGGGAGCAGACAGGAGGTGAGACTTGGGCAAATATACCCATATGAGCTGGGTGCAAATATATCCGTGTGAGCTGCTGGGGCAATATATTAATGGGAGCTGGGAGGGGGGTACCCTGGGCCCATGGTATGGAAAGGGTTCACAGGGCTTTTCTCACATGTCTTACTACTAGATCTTATACTTGATTGGGGGGGGGGCCATGCAATCAAAAGGGTTGGCCCCAGACAACAAAAGCCCTCTGCACGCCACTGGAGCCTGCTGACTGTGAGTGAGTCACCAAATTAATCCAGTGACGGGGGACCAGAAAGAGTGCTGTGCTGCAGTGAGCTGTGAATGACGCCGGGACTGATCTGCCGCCCGCCATCTCGAGACTCGAGTCCGTCACATCAGTTAAAGTAGGCACTGTGTGGGCACATTGTCACTGCTGCCAATGGCTGTAAATATATTAACCCTTTCACTGCTGAGGACGTGTGGGGAGCGTCCTGATTGACTCCTAAGGAGAGATGGGGTGGAGATAGGGGGTTCCTTTGAACCCCAATATCTCCTGACTGTCTACAGCTAGCAGGATCATGTCTGGTACCATTAGAAAGGCCAGAGCAAGGCCTTTCTAATGATATCAAACATGACCATGTTTAAAGTAAATAAAAAAAATAATAAAAAAAAGAACCGTGTTTTTTTAAGACGTGAAATAGCTCAGCAGTGAAGGGGTTAAGGTGGGCACAGACAGACACAAGCTTTTGTGCTGTTTTTTGTTTTTATGTTTCTAGATGTACTTGGACAACCTGACACTTTATTTTCTAGACTATTTTAGTTTGACATTTATGGTTTAGCGCTTGATTGTCTACTGTTGTTTTATTTACGAATACTTATATTGTGCTTATAAATTTAATACCTTTTTGAATAAAAGTTTTATTTTTATCATGCCTGTAATCTGTTTCTTGGATTTAACCGAATGGGAGGCTTTAAATGGAGTTGGTATTGGAGAGATGGGTGTGGCCACTGAAAGGGTGTGGTTACTGAGGGGTGTGGTTACTAGGGGCTCTGTGAAGCTTTCTCGCACAGGGCGCCTAAAGGCCTAAGGCCAGTCCTGAGTGCCGCCTCTCTGTATCTTGTACTTATTCTGAGATTTCTACACAAAGGGAGCGCCACCCTCTACTTGGCCATACGCGTTCCACCCTAGAGCCGGGATTTATCAGCTCTAGTAAATGTGAGTGTTTAATCGAGCAATAGACCTGTTTTTTTAAATTTTCACTGAAACAATTGTGGTTTATATTTTCCCTTTTGTCTTTGAGAAACATTGGAAAAGACCGGAGGACTAAGTGCAACCTCTCTTTTTTTGGAGAATAGTGGACATTATCAGGGTTATTCAAAGAGAATTGAAAAGTCACCGCACGTTCGGTGACTTTTCAATTTGGGCCGGTTCGGCAATCCCATTTCGGCAACCCTGCGGTGTATTCAGCAAGCACCACAGGGCCATCAAAGCGCAGGGAAAAGCTGCCACAAGCCTGCCGAACACTCCCCGCAAAACCCAGCGAATGCACGCCGAAAACCCGCAAAAACATCTGGATTAACCCTGTCGAACACGACTGAGAAACCCGAGCAGGAGCCAATCAGAGCGCAGAGCAGCCGCCGGAAAAACCCAATACCGCAGATGAATGGAGTGAAAAAAAAAAAAAGCAGTTTGCTTGAATGTTTTAAAATTGAAATGCTGTTTGCAAAGAAACTCCTGCGCGAAAATGTGTGAAATTTACATATAAGATCCAATGAATGATAAGAAAAAGGGCTGTTACAGAAAAAAGAACAAACGATTAAAAAAATCGGCATTCATTTTTTTTGGCCGAAAAATGCTTAAAAGAGTCTAAAAAATCTAAAAATAAAGAATCTTTTTACTGCAGAATATTATAATAAACTGTTTATTAGATTTTGAATTAAAACGGGAATATTTTAAAAACATGGAAGCCTATAGGATTCGCCTGAATAAATCTGCCACAAAAAGCCACCGAATGGCTGGGCAATTCGGCAACTTTTCACTGCTGGTTTTTGTTCTCTGAATAGCTGAAGCTATGGGGATTTCACTGCCCTCGAACAGGCACCGTATGTGCAGGCAATTCGCCAACATTTGGCAAATTGTCTGCTCTGAATAGCCGAACGGCCAAGAAAAGTAACCGCTGATTTTCAGCGTTCGGTAACCTTTCGGCAGCCATTCGGATCTCTTTGAATGACCCTGAAAAGGTAATATCTTTTTTTACCAAACTTTGTCCACACTTGGGTTAGGATTAGGTCACCACTGCATGTTATGTGACCTTGTCACTATTACGCTTGTTCTGTATATTTACAGGATTCGCCTTATTTATTGCATTGTATATGTTATTCAAGTGCTTGTTATAGCATAACCTTTAGAATCACACTTATTTGTGTTCTATCACTTATCTCCATTATTATTGTATGTGCCGTTGTTGGATACCTTGATGCCCTATTTATCATAGACAAACAATAACTAGGTACTGTTAACCAACGCTATCCGGCAGACAGTCCTAATAATTACCTCAGCAGTAAAACCCCTGCTTACAATTACCTCAAAACACATGTAATATGTCCAGGGCCGGCGCTAACGTAAGGCGGCACAGGCGGCCGCCTTACTGTCTGGCGTCCTGCCAGTGTGAGGGGCGCCGGCCTGGGGCGGAATCGGATGACCGAGAGGACCCGAGGTGCGTTCGGATCAGAATGGGAGGGAGAGCAGGCGCAGCCTCCGAGCATGGCCAGCCCATTGGCCGCTCGCCTGGGATGGGAGGGGAGTGGTGGGACAATGAGAGGGAGGGGACAAGCAGTGCCACCACGTGGTTCCCTTGCTTCCCGAATCCAATCACAGGTGAGGCGAGCGGGAAAGGTGCGTGCACGTGTGCATCACATGCCCAGCGGCCGCTCGCAGTCGCCTCGACACGGACGTCACGTGTCACATGAGTCGGACACTGTCGGAGTAGCCGCTTGCCCGCTTGTTACATTCAGACGCAGTGCGGTGCTACTGCCAACTACCTAGCTAAACTTGCTTGCTGCTAAAAAATAAACCTACTACCCTGTCCCTGGTCTGGTCTCACTCTCTCACTCCCTGACTGAGTGAGTAGAACTTAGAAGAACGCCGGCAGCGGGCGACGGGGCCTGGCAGGCTGAGGCAGCAGCCAGTGAGCTGAGCAGTGCTGTGCACACTGTCACACAGTCAGCAGAGCAGAGAGGTAAGACTTCCTGGGGGAAAATATACCATACACATGATGAGCTGGGGGCCGCAAATATACCCACATGAGCTGGGGACCGCAAATATACCCATATATGAGCTGGGGGCCGCAAATATACCCATATATGAGCTGGGGGCCGCAAATATACCCATATATGAGCTGGGGGCCGCAAAATATATACCCATACATGAGCTGGGGGCCACAAATATACCCATATAATATGAGCTGGGGGCCACAAATATACCCATATGTGGGCATGATCTGACGTCTATTATATATATCTGTGGGCATGATCTGAGGTCTGTTATTTATTATGTGCAATGAATGCATGAT
>CM019063.1:546802124-547019624 GCA_009667805.1 Leptobrachium leishanense
ATTTACATTTCTGCGCTGTTTGTTGAACTCGTGTTCCATAAACAAGTGGAAAATTCATTATAGAAAGTCCATCTTGATAGCAAAAGGAGTTTTAACCATACATTTTTAAACACTAATCACCAAAAAGACTCGGCTAAACCAGTATCAAATGTTGTCCTATAAATCTTACTTTATACAGGTTTCTGCTGATCCACTTCACCTGTGAATTTTGACTGGGTTTTGGTAATACCCACATTTGTACATAAAGACATGACCCTCTAGCGGCCACTAATCAGATACAGGGTACCAAGGATTCCACTTGACAAGGGTTTAACTGACGTTGTCATACATATGGCAATGTCAGTGGGTGGGGTTGACCCAGAAGCTTGGCTGACATCCAAGATGGAGGGACTTTCCCACAGGATTTACAATAGGTCAATGGTCCTTAAGGGGTTAATGATTTCAGGAAACATTTCATGTTTCTAGAAGGTGTTTCTAAAACTTGTTCTAATGAGTTTGGTTAAACTTGAGGGCGGTAGTGACATCACAGGATGTGGGAATCTTCCCACACATTGTATTAGCTGGAAAGAACTCGACAGGTCAGCATTTTAGGACATTTTGCAGAACTAAAGCAGTAGCAGCAAATTGAACTAAGCCCTCCTGCCACAAGGGGTTAATTCCTACACCCCATGCTGGTGGCACAAAGCACTAGCTATGGACTAACCTACCCACAGAACTAGAACTGAAAAGGACCACCAGGCTTCTCCTGCAGGTTACTATTCTTTCAGCAATAGATACAACACATTAAATGTCACTTCAACTGAACTACAGGAAATAAACTTCAACAGAAACTAGTGGAAATTTGCCAAATGGTGAATCCTTTTTGCTTCCCTTTCTCCCCCCCCCCCCCCCCCCGGGAGCCTGATTTGCAGTGATGGTCTGTAGGGTTGGGAGTTGCCGGAGAGCTGTGGACTGGGCTGTACAATCTCTTGGCGTTCAGGCCCACCTGCTGCTGGGATAGCATAACATAGAAAATGTCAGCCGATAACCTTTTCGGCCCATCTAGTCTGCCCAATTACATGTATACTTTACCTGGATTTATCTTGTTTAGGATAGCCTTATGCCTATCCCATGCTTGCTTAAATTCAATTACTGTTTTGGCCTCTACCACTTCTACTGGAAGACTGTTCCATGTATCCACCACCCTCTCAGTAAAATAATGCTTCCTGATGTTACTTTTAAACCTTTGCCCCTCTAATCTAAGACTATGTCCTCTTGTTTTGCTACTTTGTTTCCTTTTAAATATACTCCCTTCCTCTACCTTGTGCATTCCCTTTACGTATTTAAATGTTTCTATCATATCTCCTGTCTTTTTTCCAAGCTGTACATGTGGACGGGTGAACTTTCTATTCATGTGGTTTCTTCGTCTCTAAGGACTGCAGTGCTGATGGTTGTTTCAATGAGGTCGAGCTATTGCACCTGGATGAACTGTATAGGGTTAGTAATCTGGAATAGAGGTGTTTTGTTCTGAATTTCAGAAGCCGTTCTGAAATAACAAATCAGTTCCGTCCGAATCAAAATACAACAAATACGTAAAGAAGCGGAATCTCCATGTATCCTTCCTGGTAAAACGCTTTCTAAAATATTCAGATTTTACAAATCGTTATACCGTGTCCCTATCCACTGGCCGTGGTGCTGAATCTGTAAGTGTGAAAGGCTGAACTCGATGGATGCATGTGTCACTGCTATAACGAAGACCCATGGACATGAACCTGCTCTACAGCCATTGCTTTCATTTTTTTAATCATAAGGTGGCACATTGGGTAGATGTCGTGGAACCAGATAACTTGTTTCCCCCCCCCCCCTATGCTTTTACTTAAAATGGATTATTCCACTTTTCCTGTATAAATCGCATGGTTTGGCCCAGCTCCACTTCCTCCTTCGCAAAGCCTGCCTTCCTGTCAAACTTCCACAGTGGCATGTGAGTGAATCTCCTGCACTGTACTGGTAGTTGCATCCTGTTTTTACCTTCTCCCCATCACAAAGCCCTCTCTACCCACAAGACATCTTTTATTTGTTGTTGCTTTTCCAATAAAGTGAAGAAAATCTAAATGATTGTGTGCTTTCAAAAGGTGATGCGTTAAAGCTATCTGACTTCAATCATATCCTGCATGTGACATTTACTTCTTTATTGGGAAAGCAACAGCAAATAAAAGGTGTCTTTTAGGAAGAGAGGGCTTCTTGGATTTACCTTGTTATGGGAGGACGGTAAAACCAGGATGCAATCACCCAGTGCAGACAGATGCTTGCTGATTGCCTTTATGGTTAGACTGGGAACTAGCAGAAGCTGGAGCAAACTAACGATGAGGGTTAGACAGGGAGAGTGGACTGATCCATTTTAAGTGAAAGCATAGGGGGAAAACAAGGATGTTCCATAATATATAGATATTCAGATGCTTACAAGCTCTAAAAATTCATGGTCCTCAGACTTTCGAGCACTATTGTTCCCGGTTGGCTAGCTAAACGCTAGTAATCCACACAACAAGCTCATAGATAAACAATATTAACTAAAGAGCGCATCAAATCGGTGAGTGATCCTAGCAGTGTGACGTTTCCAAAATATCTGCAATATGTCACCATGAGAGTTCCACCAGGGCCGGCCTTTGGGGTGTCCGGGCTGTGCAGGTGCCAGGCAACCACCAACACAGCCGGCACTTTGTCCCCAAAGCTCGTAGTAGGGCCCCGCCGTGGTGGTGCGGTTACTTACTGCGGACGGTACTACAGTGTGTGGCTGGGCAGTGCAGGCGCAGCTGGCGCCATAAGGGCAAGCCTGCCAGTGGCGTGCAGAGGGGGGTGCAGCCGTGGCCCCAGGCATCCAGTTCAGGGGGCACCCAAGCGCTCCCCCCGAGAAAATCCTTCCGGCGGCCACGTGCTTTCCCTCTCATGAGATGGCAGCTGGCTGGTGTATAAAACCCCAGGTGAGCGGCAGATATTCATGCTGGCGGCCACACGTAGGAGGGAAAAGCACACAGACTCCGGCAGGATCTAATCGGGGGGGAGCAGACAGGAGGTGAGACTTGGGCAAATATACCCATATGAGCTGGGTGCAAATATATCCGTGTGAGCTGCTGGGGCAATATATTAATGGGAGCTGGGAGGGGGGTACCCTGGGCCCATGGTATGGAAAGGGTTCACAGGGCTTTTCTCACATGTCTTACTACTAGATCTTATACTTGATTGGGGGGGGGGCGTACAATCAAAAGGGTTGGCCCCAGACAACAAAAGCCCTCTGCACGCCACTGGAGCCTGCTGACTGTGAGTGAGTCACCAAATTAATCCAGTGACGGGGGACCAGAAAGAGTGCTGTGCTGCAGTGAGCTGTGAATGACGCCGGGACTGATCTGCCGCCCGCCATCTCGAGACTCGAGTCCGTCACATCAGTTAAAGTAGGCACTGTGTGGGCACATTGTCACTGCTGCCAATGGCTGTAAATATATTAACCCTTTCACTGCTGAGGACGTGTGGGGAGCGTCCTGATTGACTCCTAAGGAGAGATGGGGTGGAGATAGGGGGTTCCTTTGAACCCCAATATCTCCTGACTGTCTACAGCTAGCAGGATCATGTCTGGTACCATTAGAAAGGCCAGAGCAAGGCCTTTCTAATGATATCAAACATGACCATGTTTAAAGTAAATAAAAAAAAAAGAACGTGTTTTTTTTAAGACGTGAAATAGCTCAGCAGTGAAGGGGTTAAGGTGGGCACAGACAGACACAAGCTTTTGTGCTCTGTTTTTTGTTTTTATGTTTCTAGATGTACTTGGACAACCTGACACTTTATTTTCTAGACTATTTTAGTTTGACATTTATGGTTTAGCGCTTGATTGTCTACTGTTGTTTTATTTACGAATACTTATATTGTGCTTATAAATTTAATACCTTTTTGAATAAAAGTTTTATTTTTATCACGCCTGTAATCTGTTTCTTGGATTTAACCGAATGGGAGGCTTTAAATGGAGTTGGTATTGGAGAGATGGGTGTGGCCACTGAAAGGGTGTGGTTACTGAGGGGTGTGGTTACTGAGGGGTGTGGTTACTAGGGGGCGCTGTGAAGCTTTCTCGCACAGGGCGCCTAAAGGCCTAAGGCCAGTCCTGAGTGCCGCCTCTCTGTATCTTGTACTTATTCTGAGATTTCTACACAAAGGGAGCGCCACCCTCTACTTGGCCATACGCGTTCCACCCTAGAGCCGGGATTTAGCAGCTCTAGTAAATGTGAGTGTTTAATCGAGCAATAGACCTGTTTTTTGAAATTTTCACTGAAACAATTGTGGTTTATATTTTCCCTTTTGTCTTTGAGAAACATTGGAAAAGACAGGAGGACTAAGTGCAACCTCTCTTTTGGAGAATAGTGGACATTATCAGGGTTATTCAAAGAGGATCGAAAAGTCACCGCACGTTAGGTGACTTTTCATTCTCTTCAATTCGGGCAGATTCGGCGATCCCATTTCGGCGACCCTGCGGTGTATTCAGCAAGCACCACAGGGCCATCGAAGTGCAGGGAAAAGCTGCCACAAGCCTGCCGAACACTCCCCGCAAAACCCAGCGAATGCACGCCGAAAACCCGCAAAAACATCTGGATTAACCCTGCCGAACACGACTGAGAAACCCGAGCAGGAGCCAATCAGAGCGCAGAGCAGACGCCGGAAAAACCCAATACCGCAGATGAATGGAGTGGAAAAAAAAAAAGGTTTGCTTGAATGTTTGAAAATTGAAATGCTGTTTGCAAAGAAACTACTGCGCGAAAATGTCTGAAATTTACATATAAAATCCAATGAATGATAATAAAAAGGGCTGTTACAGAAAAAAGAACAAATGATTAAAAAAATCGGCATAAATTTTTTTGGCCGAAAAGAGCCTAAAAAAATCTAAAAATAAAGAATCTTTTTACTGCAGAATATTATAATAAACTGTTTATTAGATATTGAATTAAAACGGGAATATTTTAAAAACATTGAAGCCTATAGGATTCGCCTGAATAAATCTGCCACAAAAAGCCACCGAATGGCTGGGCAATTCGGCAACTTTTCACTGCTGGTTTTTGTTCTCTGAATAGCTGAAGCTATGGGGATTTCACTGCCCTCGAACAGGCACCGTATGTGCAGGCAGTTCGCCAACATTTGGCAAATTGTCTGCTCTCTGAATAGCCGAACGGCCAAGAAAAGTAACCGCTGATTTTCAGCGTTCGGTAACCTTTCGGCAGCCATTCGGATCTCTTTGAATGACCCTGAAAAGGTAATATCTTTTTTTACCAAACTTTGTCCACACTTGGGTTAGGATTAGGTCACCACTGCATGTTATGTGACCTTGTCACTATTACGCTTGTTCTGTATATTTACAGGATTCGCCTTATTTATTGCATTGTATATGTTATTCAAGTGCTTGTTATAGCATAACCTTTAGAATCACACTTATTTGTGTTCTATCACTTATCTCCATTATTATTGTATGTGCCGTTGTTGGATACCTTGATGCCCTATTTATCATAGACAAACAATAACTAGGTACTGTTAACCAACGCTATCCGGCAGACAGTCCTAATAATTACCTCAGCAGTAAAACCCCTGCTTACAATTACCTCAAAACACATGTAATATGTCCAGGGCCGGCGCTAACGTAAGGCGGCACAGGCGGCCGCCTTACTGTCTGGCGTCCTGCCAGTGTGAGGGGCGCCGGCCTGGGGCGGAATCGGATGACCGAGAGGACCCGAGGTGCGTTCGGATCAGAATGGGAGGGAGAGCAGGCGCAGCCTCCGAGCATGGCCAGCCCATTGGCCGCTCGCCTGGGATGGGAGGGGAGTGGTGGGACAATGAGAGGGAGGGGACAAGCAGTGCCACCACGTGGTTCCCTTGCTTCCCGAATCCAATCACAGGTGAGGCGAGCGGGAAAGGTGCGTGCACGTGTGCATCACATGCCCAGCGGCCGCTCGCAGTCGCCTCGACACGGACGTCACGTGTCACATGAGTCGGACACTGTCGGAGTAGCCGCTTGCCCGCTTGTTACATTCAGACGCAGTGCGGTGCTACTGCCAACTACCTAGCTAAACTTGCTTGCTGCTAAAAAATAAACCTACTACCCTGTCCCTGGTCTGGTCTCACTCTCTCACTCCCTGACTGAGTGAGTAGAACTTAGAAGAACGCCGGCAGCGGGCGACGGGGCCTGGCAGGCTGAGGCAGCAGCCAGTGAGCTGAGCAGTGCTGTGCACACTGTCACACAGTCAGCAGAGCAGAGAGGTAAGACTTCCTGGGGGAAAATATACCATACACATGATGAGCTGGGGGCCGCAAATATACCCACATGAGCTGGGGACCGCAAATATACCCATATATGAGCTGGGGGCCGCAAATATACCCATATATGAGCTGGGGGCCGCAAATATACCCATATATGAGCTGGGGGCCGCAAAATATATACCCATACATGAGCTGGGGGCCACAAATATACCCATATAATATGAGCTGGGGGCCACAAATATACCCATATGTGGGCATGATCTGACGTCTATTATATATATCTGTGGGCATGATCTGAGGTCTGTTATTTATTATGTGCAATGAATGCATGATGATCTGAGGTCTATATGTATCTATGACTTTGGGCATGATCTGAGGTCTATATATGTATCTGTGGGCTGGCATGATCTGGTCTGTATATATGTATCTGGGCTTGATAGTATTTGGATTAAATTGGCAGTAATTTACATGTATTTTATTCAATAGACATTTTCTAGATGGATCATGGGCATGATGTATCAGTGCGGTCGGGCGGCTGATTTAAGTGGAGTGTATAGACCTTGCCCATAAACATGCGCTTTGTGACAATAAAGTTTTGGCAGGTTACAATGTAATTTAAAAGTTTTTTTATGAAATGTGCTTTGCTTCATTTGCTGAGAAACAAACATTTCTCTATTTTGATCTGCAAAGTATTGGATTCCTGTCCATTGCGGAGAGAAGCAAACGTGATCCAGTGTAGACTGACTGCGAGGCGGAGTGGAGTGAAATCAAGCCTCCAAAATCTTTGCTTTGCTACGCTGTGCGTAGCTACACCCTCAGTGCGTCTCAGGCTTTAAAGTTAGCGTAGCGAAGACAGCAGTATATATAATTGACACAGGGAATGCGAGTGCAATGTAGATACCTTTTTTTTTATTTTTTATTTTAACTGAGCACCAATACGTTTAATGTCATGTGACGCTTTCCAATAAATAATTTAGGATTAAACCTGTGCAGTTTATGTTAATATTGAAATGTATGGCTAGACACCCCATTTACCCACTATACAGCCTGCACACAACCTGATGGGGGGTATATATACCCCCCTACAGACATCTGATACTACTGTCTTTTTATGACATACTGACAAATGTAACTACTGCCTTTCCAGAAGAAAGACAGTGTTTATAGAAGTCCATAAAGACAGCACTGGTGGCTGTCCCCAATCAGTGACTCACAATGCTGCTAAAGGTTGTCCTTGCAAGACCAACGTTAAGCATCCTTTAATCTCTGCGTGACGACACCAAACACTCACGATAGAGATTATTATGCATCTCTATCCTGATTGGCTTGACATGACGGGGGGGGGGGCACCAAAACACACCTTCGCCTGACTAGGCAAAAAAGCTTGCACCGGCCCTGAATATGTCCCATAGAAAAGCTGTATAACATTTTGTGCCCTACCCCCCCCCCCCACAGTTCTTCGAGGGCAACTGCCAGCCGGGCCTGCACGCTGCCTCACGCTTTTTCCGGCCGCATTGGCCAGCTGGAACGCGAACCTTCGAGTGGCGCGAGGCATAATGTGCCCATTGGCCTGTCCAGGCCTCACTCTCACACAACAACACACAGGGGTCTAGTCACAAAGCACTGCAATTGAAAGCAATTTCTGCGCTTTCCATTTCGGCGATTCCATTTAGTCGAAAATTTGGTGAATTCACTATTAATAGAATGTTCACCATATTTTGCTGAAATTTGGGTCACTGATGCAGAAATCGGACGTCAGTGAATATCCCTGAAATTGTCTCGGCAAATTCCACCAAAGTGAAAAAAAATAGGAAAACTCCTCTTCTCCGAACAGAAGCTTAAACCAATAAAAATATAGTAAAAATGTGTCTAAATAATGAAAAAGGTCCTTTACCCCTGTAAGGACAAATGACGTAGCAGGTACATCCTATGAAAACGGTCACTTAAGGACCAAGGACGTACCTGGTACATCATGGGCTTTAACCCCTTAGTGACCGGGCGTTTGTACAAAAGTCTGTCTGAAAGTGCCCGCTGCTGTTTTTACGTTTCTGCTCTGTTTGTGTTTAGGTCAAATTTCCCTCTTACTCGTTTATGCAACCCACACATATTATATACAGTTTTCCCCGCCATTAAATGGACTTTTTAAAAATACCATTATTTCCATCATATCGTATAATTTACTATAAAAAAAAAACCAAACATGATGAAAAAGTGGAAAAACCACAAACCGTTTTGAAATTTTGTCCCAAGATTAGAAAACCCAATTTTACATGGTTTTGCTTTTTAGGCCTATGTCAGGTGAACGCATTGATCACGTCCGTGTCGCCGCACAGTTTAATGTCCGTCGTAGCATAGAATCATAATCAATATCAATCAATTTTGAATGATTATTTTTCTTCAGTATTTATCAAAGAGAAACCTATAACAGGAGACATGAAATTCATTAATAAAAACTTACTAATACAAAGTGACTGGTTGACTCAGGACAAGGTTTTGCAGAAATTAAACAATGTGAATGTGAATAAAGCCCCAGGGCCAGATGGAATTCACCCGCGAGTACTGAGAGAGCTATGTGTTGAAATATGTAAACCTCTGTTCTTAATCTTTCAAGATTCTTTTCTTTCAGGAATAGTACCAGAGGATTGGAGAAAAGCTGACTTGGTCCCTATATTTAAGAAAGGTTTAAAATTTGTGCCTGGGAATTATAGACCTGTGAGCTTAACATCTGTGGCTGGGAAAGTATTTGAGGGGTTACTAAGGATAATATTCAGGAATTTATTGGGAGGTATAATGTAATTGGCAAAAATCAGCATGGTTTCATGAAACACAGATCATGTCAGACTAACCTAATTACGTTCTATGAGGAAGTAAGTAGAAGTATAGATCAGGGGGTCGCAGTGGATGTGATTTACTTAGATTTTGCCAAAGCTTTCGACACAGTTCCACACAAAAGGTTACTATTCAAATTGAGAAAATATGGTCTAGATGAAAATACTTGTTCTTGGATAGAAAACTGGCTAAAAGATAGGGTACAGAGAGTGGTCATAAATGGTACATTTTCAAGATGGACACCAGTGGTAAGCGGTGTCCCTCAGGGGTCTGTTATAGGACCAATACTATTCAATTTATTTATAAATGACCTTGAGATAGGCATTGAAAGTCATGTATCAGTGTTTGCAGATGACACAAAACTAGGAAAAGTAATACAATGTGAGCAGGATGTTACTTCGCTGCAGAGGGATTTAGATAAATTGGGGGACTGGGCACTTAAATGGCAGATGAAATTTAATCTAGATAAATGCAAAGTTATGCACTTTGGAGTGAAGAACACACAAGTAATTATACCCTAAATGGTACGGAGTTAGGGAAATCCAAGCAGGAGAAGGATTTGGGAATAATCAAAGACTTCAAACTAAGTAACAATGTGCAATGTCAAACAGCAGCTGCCAAGGCAAGCAAAGTATCGGCATGCATTAAAAGGGGAGTTCACTCACGGGATGAAAACATAATTTTGCCTCTGTATAAATCAATGGTCAGGCCGCACCTTGAATATGCCGTGCAATTTTGGGCACAGGTCTTAAAAAAAGATATTATAGCGTTAGAAAAAGTGCAGAGACGGGCAACTAAATTAATTAGGGGAATGGAAGGGTTAAGTTATGAGGCAAGACTAACAAGCTTAAACCTGTTTAGTTTAGAGAAACGGCGCCTTAGAGGGGATCTGGTAACCTTATATAAATATATACAGGGCCATTATCAACCATTGTCTGATAACCTATTCATTAACAGGACTATACACAGGACACGAGGTCATCCATTTAGACTGGAAGAAAGAAAATTTAGCTTAAAGCATAGGAAGGGTTATTTTACGGTGAGAACAATAAAGCTGTGGAATTCTCTGCCTGTTGAGGTGGTTGGGTCAGAGTCTGTACAGACTTTTAAAAAACGACTGGATGACTTCCTGCAGACGCAGAATATTAAGGGTTATAATATTTAATATGTGGGTAAAAGCTTCTTGATCCAAGGAGAAATCTGACTGCCATTCTGGGGTCAAGAAGGAATTTTTTTCCGGTATGTTGCATATTGGCAAGCATTTCAGACTGGGTTTTTTGCCTTCTTTTGGATCAACAGCAGTAGGTTATGTGGGAGAGGCTGAACCCGATGGACGCATGTCTTTTTTCAGCCTATATAACTATGTAACTATGTAACTATGTAATAGAGACCCACACACGAAGTACATACGCACCGAACTGCGCACGCACAATGCACGTGGCAAATGGACACAAGTTAGGCAAGAACGTAAAACCGCTAGACGGATGTGCAGAGTGCGCCACGTCCGTGTAGCGTTCTGCGTGAGTGATGAGAAGATGTCAGACGCAGCGCATTTGCGACGTCCAGCACCTTGACGCACAAAATGCCTTTTCATATCCTTTTCAAATTTATATAATTTTTCAGATTAATTTTTATTTCCCATAATTCTGTTTTTGTTCTACGTCCGTCAACAAAAAAGTGGTGTCTACAGTATCTTCCGTCAGTACGTCCATCCATTCTGTATGCACGCAGAATGCACTCTGACTGTGTACGTCTGACAGTCTAAACCCCTTCACTGCTGAGCTATTTCACCTCTGTGCGCTGAGCTCATTCTGATCGTTTTGTGCTCATCATTTTTAGATGCCAGCTTAAGTCCTATTTAATGAATCCCCCAGACAAATTTCTTTTTAACCCCCCCCCATTTTTTTTATTAGCTGCCACGGATCGGGAGATAGGGGGATCCTTTGGATCCCCATATCTCCACTTGGTAGCTAAGGGGTTAACTGGCCCACTAACATCCTCACACATATGGTGAGGATGTCAGTGGGTTGGGGGTGACCCGGAGGCTTGGCTGACATCCAAGATGTCAGCCAAGTCTGGGTTTGAAATGCGATTCAGCGCCGAGTCGCGATCCCAGAGCGCAGGGGCTACCTCGCTGGTGCTGGGGGATCGGGACAGTGACCCTGCAGAGACCTGTCTATACCCACGCTGCGATCAAGGCAAGCAGAGGACCCGAGTGAGGAGTACCGCAAGTCCATTGGATGGGAGAGCAGGCGGTAGCTGGACAAGTCCGGGTGGGAGCAAGGAAAGCCAGACAACGGATCCAGTAGCCAGTATCACAGCCAGGCATTAAGCGGAGAGACGTCCTGGGTCAGCGGAGCCTTGGTGATCGAGCGGATGGGTGAGAGGCCTCCAAGGCCGGTTTATAAAATCAAGAAAGCACGCTGCTGTTTGTTTCAAAAAACCCACAGGGCCCCAACTTGACTAGTCGAAGACATCGTTATAAGTAATTCACTGGCCAGTTGAATAGTACCCGGGTACCATATACACACACGTACACACCCTTTACATTCCGGGACTTAACCTGTGCGGGACTCATTTGTTACGAATCGGAACAGGGGTTAAAGATACGTTCCGAATATATTTTTCTCTTTTCCGCTGCGCGTTTATCGTAATACGAAGAGATTGTATTTTTGGGTTTCGCTACGTGTCTCTGTTTTTCTGAACTATCGGGAAATTGCATTTCTTTTCTGTTCGGTTGCGAATATTTTATTTTTCCGAAATACGAAGCCTCGTGTTTCGTTTCTTTTCCGCTACGCGTTTTATCGTGATACGAAAATACTGTAATAATATTTGTGAATACCGTGTCTCAACATCTGCTTATTATTTTAGTAAACTATTTAAATGATAAAAACTCACAACTGTGTTGGAGTATATTTATTCCCTAGTGCGGGGAGACTGACCCGTGGTTCATTTTCAGCGGCTCCTCCGGGACTGAGCGCTACACGTGGGGGCTCGTCCGGGATCTCAGTCTCTGGAAAAACCACATTTAAAGGGTTAAATATGGATCCAGATGAAGCAGCAGAGTGGTGTAAAGCACAGGGTGGCCAGTTAGAGTTGAGTGTAGTAATGGATATTCCTGTAGGCACCTGGGCAGAAGAGCAGATCCGCCTGGCCGTGGCAGCGTTGGCACCTGACCAGCAGGGTTTCTAGCGGACATTAAAGTGAACCCAGAGACTTCTCACACGTATGTTCTTTTTGAGTGGAGAAAGGGTGTTCCTGTGTGTTTTCAGGACGTGAGTATAGCTAACCGACGACGTGGAAGTTCGTCTGATCCAGCCAAGTAAGCCACGTGGTGATTCAGCGAACATTCCTGCATCCAGCCCGCTGGCCATGATCGGGCCGGAGTTCATTGCTGCTATTGGAGACCTCGTGGTTAAGTGTCAGAGGGCTCACCCTTCTTACATCAGCTTCGGATATCGGAAGTTGGAAAAATTTTCAGGAAACTTGCCAACTCCGGCGGGGAGAAGAAACCTTCGAAGAATGGTGTGGAACAAGCGATGCAGGCTCTGGATGAGTGGGACGTCTCTGAAGCGCAGAAGAAGCAAAGAATTACTGAGAGCTTAAAGGGACCTGCGTCAGAGGCTGTCAGGAATCTGAAGCTGAGTAAGAGAGACTGTACTGCTCTAGATTACCTGAACATATTACAGGAAGTCTTCGGGCGAACGGAAAAGGCTGCTGAGCTAATGTACCAATATGAGCATACTTACCAGAAAAGGGGTGAGAAGATGACAGAATACATGAGGCGCCTGGATAAGATACTGTACCAAGTACTGTTGAAGAAAGGAACAGACCCCACTACAGTAGATCAGGTTAGAATGCGTCAGATATTGAAGGGTGCCTTACCTTTAGATCCTGTGATGTTGCAGCTGAGGACTCGAGAAGGTAATAAAGAGTTAAATTACCTAGAACTGATTCGAGTTGTTCGGGAGGAAGAAGCCCTTCTGGAAGAGAAGCTTGGAAAAAGGGGAGAAAAGGTCTATGCGCAACCCATAGAGTATAACGAGTGTTCATCAGATGAGGAAGATCCGGAAGAGACATATGAGCCGGAGATAACTCAAAAGTCGTCAAACCAGGTGTATGGTGAGATACAAAAGACTCTCGCGAGAGTACAAGAAGCCCAAGTTAAGATGGAACAGACACACACGGACCTATGCCGGACAATCTTGAAAGTAGTAGAAATGCAGACTGAAATACTGAAGTCTCTCTCAGATATACGAACAGCAGCGGTTGCTGTGGTCTCCGACAGAGGATTTTCAAATGAGCCACAGGAAGAAAGTGTGCCCTCATCCTCGTGGGGAAGATGTTTTGCCTGTAGAGAATTCGGTCATTTCAAGGCTCAGTGCCCAGAAAGGAGACAGGGAGGGTCTCTATATATGTGCCTGCTAGACCTAGAAGATCCTCTCCCTGGAGGTCTGATCCTATGTCACGGGAGGAAAATGTATGCCCGCAGTCACCACGTATGAGGACAAGGGTTAGAGTACAACAGACTGGGTCTACCTCTCCTGCTGCTACGAAAAAGTTCCCTGACAAGTTGATAGGTCCTTCGCCCATCATCCCGGTTCAAGTGGAAGGAGTCTATACTAAGGCTCTTCTAGATTCGGGTGCTCAAGTAACGCTGATTTACCGAGACTTCTATCAGAAATATCTGAAGCATATACCCCTGAAGAAATTGAAGGATCTCGAAATCTGGGGTATGGGAATGGAGAAGTTTCCCTATGATGGATATATACAGGTGAAGCTAGAATTCAGTTCGGAAATCGCTGGACAACCGAGAGTATGTGACACGTTGGCAATTGTGTGTCCTCGTCCCTCGGGAGCTAATCGAAGTTCTATGATAGTGGGGATGAACGCTGATGTGTTGAGACACCTCTTAACCCCACTGGTCACGGAAGAGAATCCTGCTCCTAAGAAGGCACACTCGATGTCACGACCGGCCTGTCCACGGAGGGTCAAGGAACAGAGAACCACTACAGAAATAAGAAGGCTGAGGAGAACGGAAGGGACAGAGAAGGCCCTACGTTCAGGAAAGACTGTACAAGTACCGATTGGAGACAAATTATCTGTGCCTGGTCTGCCTATATCCCGTCCGACTCCTACTATTCGGTCTCATCAGTTCCGTTCCGTTAGAGAGAGTGAAGAAGACAGTGAAGAAGAAGGCTGGTGTCTGAGCTGGGTGTGGGCACCTGAGTCCCAGAGCGTCAAGCCGGTTTCTGACTGGGGTGAGAGTGATTTAGGGTCTGATATCTCTGAAGTTATGACTCGAGCACCTGCAGTACCTGAGACCTGGGAAGTTCCTGAAGTTTTAGAGGAAATATCCATAGATTACAGTTCTATGCCTTCACTGGAGGGCTCATATTCCGAGGAAGTGTTGGCTCCGATGGTTGATGAGAGAATTGAGCCTGTAGAGTCAGCTCTCCTGACTGAAGAGGTTCTTGAAAAATTTGAACCTAAACGTTCAGTACGACCCCCTCAGAGACTCACATTTGATTCACCAGGACATAGCACAGAGGAGGCTGTAACAACTGGGCGGAGGTTTCCAGAAGTGTCAGCTCTAATTGCCAAGGTGTCTAAGGGTTTGGGGGAGATTGAGGAAAATTGCTGCCTGTTGTCAACCCTGAATATGTAGGCTAAAGTTAGAAATGTTAAGTAGAAATGTAATGCAACTGTTGTTATGTTATGTATGACCGACACATGTACCCGTTACACGCCCTGGGAGGACCAAGAGTTTAGGGGGGGAGAGTGTAGCGATGTGTTTAAAAAGACTGTTCTGCTGCATTTACTTGCAATGGCCACCAGAGGGAGACAGAGACCATGGAAAGTTATGCTGGACAAACACAAGGCACTAAACTACCTTTTCCATGATGCTTTGCGTAAGGACAGGAAGTGGGTGTGTAGGAAAGGAAAGGCATCACCAGCCTCGTGGAAAGCATGCTCAGAGTGAGCTGGGAGCTGAAAGGAGAAGGAAGCAGGCCGAGCTGTGGAGGATCGTGACCAGGCCAGAGCGCAGGGGCTACCTCGCTGGTGCTGGGGGATCGGGACAGTGACCCTGCAGAGACCTGTCTATACCCACGCTGCGATCAAGGCAAGCAGAGGACCCGAGTGAGGAGTACCGCAAGTCCATTGGATGGGAGAGCAGGCGGTAGCTGGACAAGTCCGGGTGGGAGCAAGGAAAGCCAGACAACGGATCCAGTAGCCAGTATCACAGCCAGGCATTAAGCGGAGAGACGTCCTGGGTCAGCGGAGCCTTGGTGATCGAGCGGATGGGTGAGAGGCCTCCAAGGCCGGTTTATAAAATCAAGAAAGCACGCTGCTGTTTGTTTCAAAAACCCACAGGGCCCCAACTTGACTAGTCGAAGACATCGCTATAAGTAATTCACTGGCCAGTTGAATAGTACCCGGGTACCATATACACACACGTACACACCCTTTACATTCCGGGACTTAACCTGTGCGGGACTCATTTGTTACGAATCGGAACAGGGGTTAAAGATACGTTCCGAATATATTTTTCTCTTTTCCGCTGCGCGTTTATCGTAATACGAAGAGATTGTATTTTTGGGTTTCGCTACGTGTCTCTGTTTTTCTGAACTATCGGGAAATTGCATTTCTTTTCTGTTCGGTTGCGAATATTTTATTTTTCCGAAATACAAAGCCTCGTGTTTCGTTTCTTTTCCGCTACGCGTTTTACCGTGATACGAAAATACTGTAATAATACTTGTGAATACCGTGTCTCAACATCTGCTTATTATTTTAGTAAACTATTTAAATGATAAAAACTCACAACTGTGTTGGAGTATATTTATTCCCTAGTGCGGGGAGACTGACCCGTGGTTCATTTTCAGCGGCTCCTCCGGGAGTGAGCGCTACACACCTGTGAACGCTGGCAGGAGAAAACTGCGCTGCAAGAAACAGACGACAATATACAGACACAACTTATAAATAAAATTATCCCTAAAATGACGCTTTTTAACCTTTAAAGAGAATTGCCATATCAGCCAACTTCATGAAGCATGAACAGGTTTTAACCCATTCTCTGCCAGATCCCCCAGCAGCCATTGCTCACAGTGTGCTGATTAAAGCAGGTACAGCTGAGTTTCGGGAGGCTCCGGCCTATAAACATAATGGATTGAATGGGCTGAATTTACAGAGAGGAATCTGGAGATCCTGACTGAGTAACACAATCCAGAAACCAAACCAAGAGCAACCAAAGCTTCCTGCTCCCTCTGAGTGGGGAGCTCTATATACACACAGATACACTGCTGGGGAGCTCTATATACACACAGATATACTGCTGGGGAGCTCTATATACACACAGATATACTGCTGGGGAGCTCTCTATACACACAGATACACTGCTGGGGAGCTCTCTATACACACAGATATACTGCTGGGGAGCTCTATACACACAGATATACTGCTGGGGAGCTCTATACACACAGATATACTGCTGGGGAGCTCTATATACACACAGATACACTGCTGGGGAGCTCTATATACACACAGATATACTGCTGGGGAGCTCTCTATACACACAGATACACTGCTGGGGAGCTCTATATACACACAGATATACTGCTGGGGAGCTTATACACACAGATATACTGCTGGGGAGCTCTATATACACACAGATATACTGCTGTGGAGCTCTATACACAGATACACTGCTGGGGAGCTCTATATACACACAGATATACTGCTGGGGAGCTCTCTATACTGCTGGGGAGCTCTATACACACAGATACACTGCTGGAGAGCTCTCTATACACACAGATATACTGCTGGGGAGCTCTATACACACACAGATATACTGCTGGGTACTGCTGGGGAGCTCTATATACACACAGATATACTGCTGGGGATACATAAATATACAGAAATATTGCTGGGGAGGTTTATATATACAGATATACTGCTGGGGAGCGCTAGATATACAGATATACTGCTGAGGAGCTCTAGATATACAGATATACTTCTGGGGATACATAAATATACAGATTTACTGCTGGGGATACATAAATATACAGATAAACCACTGGGGATAGCTAAATATGCAGATATACTGCTGGGGATACATTAATATACAGATAAACCACTGCGGATACATAAATATACAGCTATACTGCTGTGGATAGCTAAATATACAGATATACTACTGGGGATACATAAATATACAGATATACTGCTGGGGAGGTCTAAATATACAGATATACTGCTGGGGATACCTAAACATACAGAAATACTGCTGGGGAGCTCTAGATATACAGATATACTGCTGAAGATACCAAAATTTACAGATTTACTGCTGGGGATACATAAATATACAGCTATACTGCTGGGGATACATAAATATACAGCTATACTGCTGGGGAGGTCTAAATATACATATTGTGATCATGGGCATCCGCAGAATTTTTTCCCGGGGGGGGGGGGTAAAGTTTTAATGGCATCCATATTCTACCTTTTTGAGAATGTCATGAAGGGGACAGTCATAAAATAAAGCGTAGTAATACAGAGGCTGCGAAACATGATGCAAGTCCAATAGGAGAGCCCAGGAACTGCAGCGTGCAGTGAATAAATTATCATAATTTAAGCCTGTTGATCCAGGGGGTGGGTCGAGTGCCCCCCCTTGCCCCATGCTGTGGGCGCCCATGATTGTGATGTATTGCATGGATGGGTCTGTGTATTCCCCTTGTATTTTGTTTAACGTTGTAGGCATTAACCCCCAGGAGGGAATGTGTTTTGGTTTTGCTGCAGGTGTCCCTGCAATTAAGGGCATAAATTGCTCCTGCTTGGGGGAGGGCCCCAGATAAGAATGATTCCCACACAGGGGAAAGATGAGACTGAGACACACACAGGGAAAGGCACTAGAGAAACTCAGAGGTTGATAAGCACAGGATGGTGGCAGAGTCTGCAGTTGATGCAGCAGAGAGAGAGAGTGTCTGCAGTGGATGCAGCATAAGATACCAAAGGTTGGTGTAACTTTTGGCTAGGATCCCTGCTAGTGAGAGAGGGACTTTCAAGTGAGTCAGTCAGTGTTCAGGTGAACCAGGATTTTGTTTGTGTTATGTTTTATTTGATGCTGTTGCTGCAATAAAAGGAGCAAGATTTTACCGTTTAAGGCTAGGGTCAGACGAGCGTGATTTCTACGGACTGTACGTCCGTGCACACGGACGTACGTCAGTACGGAAGACACAGTGGTGGCCACACAGTCCGTTTATTCACTGATGTATTTTTGTAGAAGGGAAAATAAAATAAAAAGCAAAACCATTTTGTCCGTGAAAAATGCTGGACGTATAAATGCAGTCCGTCTGACCACGTTCCATCACTCACACACAAAGCTATGCGGACGTTGCGGACGCAGCGCACTTTGTGCGGCCGTTCTAGGGGTTGTACGATCTTGCCTGCCTTGCGTCCGTGGGCCGCGGCCGTTGTGCGTCCGCAGTTCAGTGCGGACGTACTTCGTGTAACGGCTCCGATGGGCTTCCTGTCATGCTATCACGGACGTACTTTTAGGCGCAATCACGGACGTGAACACTACGCTCGTCTGACAGCAGCCTTAAGAGACTGTGTGCATGTTTTGACCTGGAGGACTACGCTATAGCGCCCCCCTGTGACAATATATACTTCTGGGGAGGTCTAAATATACAGATATACTGCTGGGGGAATACATAAATATACAGATATACTGCTACTGGACTGGAGATCCCCAAAATATACAGACATACTGCTGAGGAGGTCTTTATAGATATATTGCTGGGAATACATAAATATACAGCTATACTGCTGAGGAAAACAAAATATACA
Source organism: Leptobrachium leishanense (assembly GCA_009667805.1). NCBI lineage: Eukaryota > Metazoa > Chordata > Amphibia > Anura > Megophryidae > Leptobrachium > Leptobrachium leishanense. Next base: position 546,821,064 of record CM019063.1, read on the forward strand.
GATATACTGCTGGGGATACCCAAAAATACATATTCTGAAACCCCATTGTCATTATGCAAGAAGTGAATGTCACATGCAGGATATAATTGAAGTCAGATCGCTTTAACTCCTCTTTTGAAAGCACACAAAGTCCTTTATATTGTCTTCACTTTATTGGGAAAGTAACAGCAAATAGAAGGTGTCTTGAAGGAAGAGGGGGATCCTCAGGTGTACCTTGTTATGGGAGGACGGTAAAAACAGGATGCAATCACTCGTTACAGATGCTTGAATGCTGACTGCCTCTGTGTTAAAACTGGAGATTAGCCTGCAGAAGCAGGAAATGGGGCTGGACCAAACTAACTGAGGGTTAGACAGGGAGAGTGGACTGATCCATTTTAAGTAAAAACACACGGTGAAAACAAATAAGCAAAAACCTTGACCTTCATTTTGCCTGTTTGAACAAACTTTGGCCCTGTGTCCTATTGGCTGCAGTTGTAACCAGGTTAGAGTTGTCTTTCACTGTGAATCTTGGAGTTGCATTACTCACTTTTAACACATTATCATCATTTGGACTAGTGTAGTGCGGTGTTTTTCATTACGCTCCAGACTTCTCAGTTGTGTCTTAAACTGTGAAAAAGTCACTTTTCCATCACCCTGGGTAAGGTGGATGGCAAACCGTTTAAGTGATACAGGCAATTCATTCAAAATCCTTGCAATCAGTAACCTACCATCACGTCTTAGGCTGGGGTCAGACTAGCGCACTTTTAACGTGCGTTCTGGCGCACTTAATTACGGCCGCACTAGCAGCAAATGACGGGCAATGACGGCCAATATACGAAGTACGGTCGCACGAAAGTCCGGCTGCGCGACGCAAGTGGCAAACGAACGCATTTTGTCGAGAACATCAAACCGCTAGTACGGATATACAGAGTGCGCTGCGTCCGCTAGCGGCGTGTGTGCGTGATTTGGAGATGTCAGACACTGCTAATGTCCGGCCAACATAACGTCCAGACGCAAAAAGTGTTTTATTGATGATCCGTACAAAATCACGAACGCAAATGCGCATAGTATGACCGCTATCGCGTACTCCGTGAAAAAATGCGTCCATTCGTTCGAACGCACTTTTTCACAGACAACGCGAAAATGCGTTCGTCTGACCCTAGCCAGGGCCGGCGCTAATGTAAGGCGGCACAGGCGGCCGCCTTACTGTCCTGGCCTGCTGCCAGTTTGAGGGGTGGTAAAATCAGATTTGCGGCGGCGCTGCAGTGTGTGTGTCTGTCTCAGTCCCATCCCACGTTCTTAACACGAGCAGGCACACTGTGTAATTTGGCGCCGCCCCCACACGTGATCCACATAGCCCAGGAAAACAACTGCAGGAGGAGCCACCAGCCCGCGTGCTTTCACTCTGCTGTGATGGAGGAGCCACCAGCCCGCGTGCTTTCACTCTGCTGCGATGGAGGAGCCACCAGCCCGCGTGCTTTCACTCTGCTGCGATGGAGGAGCCACCAGCCCGCGTGCTTTCACTCTGCTGCGATGGAGGAGCGAGGCAGAGAGGAGATTTATTACCAGGTGTGAATAAACTAATGGGAGGGGGGTGTAGATTAATATACTGGGGGGCTTTAAATTGCTGCACTGGGTCTGGGGCTGTAAATTGCTATACTGGGGGGCTGTAAATGGATATACTGGGTCTGGGGGCTGTAAATAGATATACTGGGGGGGGGGGCTGTAAATTGCTATACTGGGTCTGGGGGCTGTATATGGATATACTGGGTCTGGGGGCTGTAAATAGATATACTGGGGGGCTGTAAATTGAAATACTGGGTCTGGGGGCTGTAAATAGATATACTGGGGGGCTGTAAATTGCTATACTGGGTCTGGGGGCTGTAAATTGATATACTGGGTCTGGGGCTGTAAATAGATTTATTGGGGGGCTGTAAATAGATATACTGGGGGGCTGTAAATTGATATACTGGGTCTGGGGGCTATAAATAGATATACTGGGTCTGGGGGCCGTAAATAGATATACTGGGGGGCTGTAAATTGCTATACTGGGGGGCTGTAAATTGATATACTGGGTCTGGGGGCTGTAAATTGATATACTGGGTCTTGGGCCGTAAATAGATATACTGGGGGGCTGTAAATTGATATACTGGGTCTGGGGCTGTAAACTGATTTACTGGGGGTGTAAATTGCTATGCTGGTGGGTGTAAAATCATGTACTGGGGGTGTAAAATGATATGCAGGGGGTTTGAATAAACTGATATTGGTACATTACCTTTTTTTATTGCTGTGGAGCTCTGTTATACACTCATTCACACTGCAGATTACTGTGAGTTTTATTGCTGTGGATTCTGTGATACGCTCATACACACCGCACATTACTGTGAGTTTTATTACTGTGGAGCTCTGTGATACGCTTTTACACACTGCACATTACTGGAAGGTTTATTGAAGTGAGCTCTGTAATGTGCAGTGTGTATAAGTACATCAATAAGGTAGACGTATCTTATAAACCTGAATTGCTCCTGGTGAGGGTATAAATAAAACCCACCAGTTTCTCTCATGGCTGAGAAGCCGCATGAGGACATGTGGTTGCTTAGAAAGCAGCTTTTGGTTTCATTAGGAAGGACTAGCCTGACCCAGAGGTGTCGTGATGCGGCAGAAGAGCTTACACTTTAATGACCATTCAAATAAACCAAAACCTCTGTGTTTTGTTTAACATGGAGCTACAGGGGTGAGCAGGGCTGGACTGGGACAGAAAATCAGCCCTGGATGTCATCCAGACCGGCCCAATTTAATTATGCAAATACGCACAAAAATAGTATATAATCCAACTGGATCGCTCAACCAATCGCTCTACAGATACTGGAGTTGCTGCAGAGCGATTGGGTAAAGCACCGCAGTGGCACTGAGGTCAAGTGTGCACCATGCCTTAAGGTGAGGCGGATGCGCAGAGGGTCTCACCGGCACGGTGGCCGCAATATGAGACTGCATCTGTTTTGCAGTGTGGAAGTTCTCACCTCACCCATTAAGGGCAGCGCGAGCCACGCGGTGAACCAGCATTCACACTGGCCCACAGAGCCATCGGCCCACCGGGAATCTCCCTGTAGTCCCTATGGCCAGTACATGCCTGGGGGTGAGCGCAAATGACAACTTATTTTCTTGGTATGTTTTAGAGATTATTATGCATCTCAATGCTGATTGACATGGCATGGTAGGGATGGGGGGGGCACCAAAACGCACCTTCGCCTGAGTAGACAAAAATGCTTGCACCGGCCCTGCCTCTGTAACGATGGACACACCAGGTACAGCATGTTATGTGGCTTTTCTGGTTGAGCGCTGGAGTCCTGGGTTTTGTCTCTTCTCCATAGTAATTAGCCGTGTGAATGTATTTTTTTTTGTTTGTAGATTAAGCTCTCTATACACTTAGCGTTATCTGTGTTTTTTTTTTTTTTTTTTTTTAGCTGAACGTCCCTTTTTTTAGGTCTTGAGCCGAAGTCATTGCTAATCCTCCATTTGCATGAAAAGGAGCTGGTTTGTAACCTGTCATTGCAGGAGGATTTATTTTACTTCCGGCCTTGGTGGTGGGGGGGGGGTGGTCTACCTAAAGCCTCGTAGCAGTTCTTGGACTAGTCTGTAATGTGCATTGGTTGCAATTTATCTGGGCTAAATCCACAATTCATTCCCTATGACCTTGGCTTCAGTGTTTATGTTGTGCTGCAGTGAGGTTTCCTGGGAACAGGGTGCCATTCTAGTATCTGTTTGCTGCAACAGGTCTAGAAGGGCTTTAAAACTGGGGTAACTGAATGCGCTCTGTTCTCTATGGTTTCTAGTGACCCCCCTCCCCCAGTGCATTCCTGATTCTTGGTGTTCTTTATACTTCTGATTTTTGTTTTCTATTCCCTGTGTGGTTATTGTATCGACTTCTAGATTTGCTCTGCATGTTTCTTGTCCCTGTGGGTTCAGTGCTTGTAATGTATTGTGCACACCTCCCTTGGCTTTAATACTGGTCACTAGCACGACCAGCCTGTCAGATTAGGGGTTTCCTCGCTTAATGTCAGGTCAGTCGCCCAACTGACCTGCGAGTACTGATATTAACTGGTCTCCTATACAACACAATGTTGCCGTTCTAAAACCTGTCCCTTTTGCCTTGCAGTCGCAGATGCCATCCTGTTTGTTGTGAAGGACTACATTGCCAAAGCTGGATTACCACCCAAGAACATGCAGGATAATTTTGATGTCCGATCCACTGTCCTAGGGAAGATGAATGCTGTCACGAAGATTGTGTTCAACCCAGCAGGGGATCTCTATGCTGTACGTGGTATAGAACTGTACAGGGGATCAATGCCTTCATCTAGCAACCAGGACTGGTTCTCCACTGCCAAGCGAGTGGGTAAAACTGACTGGGACCAGTACAAATGTCTCTTCTTCGATCCACAAGGGGTTCTCTATGCAGCTACCAAAAATGGGGAGCTCTACAAGGGTCCAGCCCCAAGCAATGAGAACGTGTCCTGTCTTTATGGTGAAGCCACCAAGGTGGGAACTGGTGGCTGGAATCTGTTGCCCTTTTCTTCGACCTTAAAGGCATCCTGTATGGCGTGACAGATAATGACAAGCTTGTGATGAGAAGCCCACCAACACAACCCGACGATGACTGGCTTAGTTCTAGCACAACCATTGGTAACAGTGGCTGGCGGGTTCTCTCCCACTTCATCGCTGTCAGCCCTGACAATGACCTGTGGTGTGTGGATTCCAGGAACGGCTGCATCTATAAAGGGCCAATTCCAACCAAGGATGATCCCAACTACCAGAAGAAAGCCGTGCAACTGGGCTGGGGCTATAATGCCTATCCCTTCATGTCCTTCACCCTTGACAAAATCATGGAGGGCATTGTGAGCTTTGAATTCCTACCAGATGTGGGTAAAATCCTATCCCAGAACGTAGAGGTGGTGCAGAGCCAGATCTACAATAACAAGAGCAGCTCTCCACTAAAACACACCTTCACGTAAGTAGCGCTGTGTAAATGGCTTCATGTTTGAAAGATGTTGCTGTATCCGTTCCCTTCACCTACAACTCACATGCATGCGCAGACTGATTTCCTCAATGTAGGTTTGGTGTAACCATTTGCTAGGTCAGCTTAACACCTCATGTTGTGGCTGTTTGAGCTGTATTAACCAGTATTCAATCTGAGGTTGAGGAAGGGAGTATAATCAACCTAGAGGAAGGGGGTGCCAGTGATGACACACAAATAACTGGCACTCATGTTGCAGCTGCAGCATACTGCCAAGTTGGCTCCAGTGACGAGATGGGGGGGTGATGATGACAATGATGATGTCACTGACTCCACCTGGGTGCCTGATCGAACAGAGGAATTAAGTGAGGAAGAGGGGGAGGAGGAAGCACAGCAAACACGAGGCACAACATCCACTGTGACTAACTGTAGCACTAGCCAGTCCAAGGCATCACATGTCAGAGTTGCTCCGGTGCAGAGCGCTGTTGTCTCAAAGAACACATGCAGGAACTCTGTCTGGGAGTTCTTTAAGAAATGTGCAGTAGAGAGCAGCGTTGCTATTTGTAATCTATGTCAGATGAGGCTTAAAAGCGTGGGAAAGATACCAACACTTGGATACCACGTGCTTGAGGTGACAAATGAACAACTGCCACACATCCCGTTGGCGCAAAACGTTGCGTAGGTCCTCCTCATCTGTCTCTACCCCCACTGTATGTCCTGCCATGTCATTGCCTACAACCTCCACTGACAGGGATGATGCTACAGTAATGGATGTACCAGGTCCTTCCTCACAATGTGACATCATCCCAGCAGCTGAAGATTTATGCAGTCAGATTACGTTGCCACAGCTGCTGCAGCGAAAGAAAAAATATAGTCCCAACCATCCCCAGGCACAGGGTCTAAATGCCAGCTTAGCAAAATTACTCGCATTGCAGCTGCTGCCTTTCCAGCTGGTGGACTCTGCTCCCTTCTGCGAATTTGCTGAATGTGCTGTACCACAGTGGCAGGTTCCAAAACGCCATTACTTTTCACGCAAGGCCATTCCAGCACTATACCAGCACGTGGAAGACAATGTTATCCAGTCATTGGGAAAGGCAGTCAGCAGCAAGGTGCATGTGACTTTAGACATGTGGTCCAGCAAGCATGGACAGTGTCGTTACATTTCCTTCACGGCACACTGGGTAACTCTGATCGCAGCTGGGAGGGATCCAAGACAGAGTTCTGTGCTGGAGCTTGTTCATCCACCACGCCTCCAGAAAGCTGCTTGTATGAGGTCTGTCTGCTCCACCACCTCTCCCTCTTCCTCCTCCTCCTTCTCTGTCTCTGGCGAAGTGGCAGTTAAACCGATGCCTGACAGGGTCTACGCAATGGCTAAAGCAAAAAGATGCCATACTGTGCTTGAGCTGGTTTGTTTAGGGGACAGGAGCCACACCGGGCCAGAAATTCTGTCAGCTCTGCAGGGGCAGGTGCAGAGATGGTTAACACCACGCCAGCTTCAGCTGGGAATGATCATCTGTGATAATGGCAGCAACCTTCTCTCCGCCCTACGCAAGGGTAAATTGACGCATGTACCATGCCTAGCACACGTCCTAAATCTAGTTGAAAAGCGTTTCCTAACCAAGTACCCAGGGCTGCCAGAGCTTCTCATCCAGGCCAGAAAAGTCTGCAGCCACTTCAGACGGTCATTCCCAGCAAGCGTTCGCCTGGCAGAAATTCAAAGAGAATTCCACCTTCCCACAAACCGTCTGATCTGTGACATGCCCACCAGGTGGAACTCGACAGTAGCAATGCTGCAGCGTCTTCACAAGCAGCAGAGGGCCATCAAGGAGTACCTGTGTGAGTATGGCACAAGGACAGGTTCAGGTCAACTTGTTTTTTTTCCCCCCCGCAGTGGCTGATGATCAAAGATGCATGCACTGTACTGTCACCATTTGAGGAGACAACGAGGATGGTGAGCAGGGACAGTGCATGCATCAGTGACACAATTCCTTTAGTGTTCCTGCTGGAGCACACTCTGCGGGGAATTATAGATGTGGCTCTAGAGGCAGAGCAGCAGGAGGAAGAGGAGGCCTTCCCTAGCTCTCAAGGCCCCAGTCTTTCCTCAGACAGCATTCCAGCGAGTCCTACTCAGATCAGACAGGAGGAGGAGGAGGCAGAATATTTAAGTAGTGGGGGCATTGAAGGTGGGGATTCCTCAAGGGAGGGTTTCGTGTGCCCAGAAACACAAGGGCTAGTGCGTGGCTGGGAGGAGGAAGTGCACGATACGGTCATCCTCATTGACCAGGAAGACTCGGAAGCTAATGCCACCTCCAACCTACGCTGCATGGGCTCCCTAATGATGCAAAGCCTGCTAAAGGACCCCAGGATTCGTGCTATCAAGGAGAGGGATCATTACTGGTTGGCAACCCTTCTTGATCCACGATACAAGGGGAAAGTTGCAGAGCTCATCCTGCCCGCACAGAGGTAGCACAGGATGAAAAAACTTGAGGACGCTCTAAAGCGACACTTGTGTAACACCTTTCCAGGCACTGGTAGATTACCAAGTGCTGACACACGTGCTTCTGAGGCTGCGGATGATCAGAGGAATAGTGGTGAAGGCCAGGGCCGCTTGACTGATGCATTTTTAAATTTTTTTAGTCCTCGATGCCCAGGGACGTCAAATGTAGGCACCCATTGCCAGCGTCTTCACCATATGGTGCAGGACTACCTAGGGGCAAGGGCAGACCTGCATACCTTTCCAGCAGATGATCCACTGCCTTATTGGGTGTTGAGATTGGATCACTGGCCAGAACTTAGCCAATATGCTATGCAGCTACTAGGTTGCCCTTCATCTAGTGTGCTTTCCGAAAGGACGTTCAGTGCCGCTGGAGGTTTTGTCACAGACAAAAGAGTGCGTCTGTCCACCGACTCTGTAGACCGGCTGACATTTATAAAAATGAATCAGTCCTGGATCAGCAGCTATCAATCCCCTGATGCTGAAGTAATGGAATAGATCGGGGATGTCCTCTTCTGCATTCACAAAACCTCCAGCACTGAACTCTTCCACAATACCACAAAAGGGTTACTGTGTGAAGGCACTTGCTGCCATGAAAGGCACAATATTTGGCTGCACTGACGCCTGTGCCAGATTTATATCATTTTAATTTTTTGAACCGCAGGGTCCAACCCTGCACTCTTCCACAATACCACAGAGGAGTTACTGTATTATGATGGCACTTGCAGGCCTGGCACCAAAAGCACAATATCTGGGTGCACTGGCGCCTTGACCAGAATCATATCTTTTCAATATAGGACCACATGGTCCACCCCTGCATTCTTCCACAATACCACAGAGAGGTTACTGTATGATGATACTTGCTGGCCTGGCACCAAAGGCACAATATCTGGGTGCACTGACGCCCATTACCAGATAAAAAACTTTTCCATATAGGACCGCAAGGTTCACCCCTGCATTCTTCCACAATACCACAGAGGGGTTACTGTATGATGATACTTGCTGGCCTGGCACCAAAGGCACAATATCTGGGTGCACTGATGCCTTGACCAGAATCATATCTTTTCAATATAGGACCACATGGTCCACCCCTGCATTCTTCCACAATACTACAGAGGGGATACTGTATGATGATACTTGCTGGCCTGGCAACAAAGGCACAATATCTGGGTGCACTGACGCCCATTACCAGATAAAAAACTTTTCAATATAGGACCGCAAGGTTCACCCCTGCATTCTTCCACAATACCACAGAGGGGTTACTGTATGATGATACTTGCTGGCCTGGCACCAAAGGCACCATATCTGGGTGCACTGACGCCTTGACCAGAATCATATCTTTTCAATATAGGACCACATGGTCCACCCCTGCATTCTTCCACAATACCACAGAGGGGATACTGTATGATGATACTTGCTGGCCTGGCACCAAAGGCACAATATCTGGGTGCACTGACGCCTTGACCAGAATCATATCTTTTCAATATAGGACCACATGGTCCACCCCTGCATTCTTCCACAATACCACAGAGGGGTTACTGTATGATGACACTTGCTGGCCTGGCACCAAAGGCACAATATCTGGGTGCACTGACGCCCATTACCAGATAAAAAACTTTTCAATATAGGACCGCAAGGTTCACCCCTGCATTCTTCCACAATACTACAGAGGGGTTACTGTATGATGATACTTGGTGGCCTGGCAGTCTTGCACCAAAGGCAGAATATCTGGTTGCACTGACGCCTTGACCAGAATCATATCTTTTCAATATAGGACCACATGGTCCACCCTGCATTCTTCCACAATACTACAGAGGGGTTACTGTATGATGATACTTGCTGGCCTGGCAGTCTTGCACCAAAGGCAGAATATCTGGGTGCACTGATGGCTTGACCAGAATCATATCTTTTCAATATAGGACCACATGGTCCACCCCTGCATTCTTCCACAATACTACAGAGGGGTTACTGTATGATGGTACTTGCTGGCCTGGCACCAAAGGCAGAATATCTGGGTGCACTGACGTCTTAACCAGATGCATATCTTTTTAATATAGGACCGCAAGGTTCACCCCTGCATTCTTCCACAATACCACAGAGGGGTTACTGTATGATAGTACTTGCAGGCCTGGCACCAAAAGCACAATATTTGGGTGCACTGCCACTGACGCCTGTATCAGATTCATATCCTCAGAGGGGTTACGGTGTGACGGCACTGTTGGGGACGCTAAATGACCAATTTTGAAGCACCTATTGTTACTTTCATCCAAAGCCTGCATAAGTTTCACAATAATTTAGCCAAAAAAATCGGTAAACTTTTTCTGCGTGTGCGAATATGTCTCCTCTTTTCATACAGACTGCCGCCCCAAGCAGTTGTTTTTGGATAGATTAACCCTTTCGCTGCGGTGGACGCGCTCAGCGCGTCCAACCGCATGTCACGTTGCGTGCGGAGGACGCGCTCAGCGCGTCCAGCCTTTGGGGTCAGCGTTTGGCCGGGTTCCGGCCGATCGCTGGCCCCCCCGGTGCGGGCTGACATCCTCGATGTCAGCCCATCATCCGGAACCGCCGCCGGGCTAATTAGGTGTCATCGCGGCGGCGTGATGACACCTAATTCAGGCGCCCCCCCCGCATGTGCGGAGGAGGCGCCTGAAAGGGAGGGGGGGAGGTCCTTCGGACCTCTCTCCCTCCCGATCAGCGGCGTTGCAGGGGTTAACCCAGTCACCATTTGGAAGGGCACAGCCTGCCCTTCCAAATGGTACCTGGCATTAACCCCTGGGGAGACGGATCACGAATCGGCGCTGAAAAGCGCCGGTTCGCGATCCTTTCCCGAAGCTGGCCGACATCTTGGATGTCGGCCAAGCCTCCGGGAACTCCCCGTGAGGACTGGCGTCATTGTGCATAGCACGATGACGCCAGTCCTGGAGTTAACCCCTAGCTGCCACCAATGGTGGAGATAGGGGATTCCAATGAATCCCCTATCTCCCGATCCGTGGCAGCTAGGGGTTAAAGTTTGGTATTGTTGGATCGGCCAGAGCATGGCCGTTCCAACGATACCAAACTCGAATGTGAAAAAGTTAGTAAAAAAAAAAAAAAAAATTAAAAATAATAAAAAAAAATGTTTAAAAAAAAATTATAAAAAAAAGATAAACAAGTTTTTTTTCTTTTTTTGGTTTGTTAATGCAGCAATATTGTTCCCATTTCAATTATAATGTGAACAATGATGCTGCACTAACGATTTTTGTATGCGGTGCGTTTGTTAAAAATCATGTAATTTTCCCCAAAAAAAAATGTAACGAGACCCCCATCTCTAATTTTTTTAACAAGCGCACCCCATACAAAATATAACCGCAATTGCTCGCATGTTAAAATGTGAAAAAAAACCACTTTACACATTGTAAATTATTGAAAAATCATATTTTATTGCATTTTTTGAATATAATATACAGACAGGTCATGACGTATACATATAATAATGACATATTCTGAATCTGCCGAGTCTGACGGAAAGAACGATATATAATATGTCTGGGTCATATACTAAAATAAGCCTTCAAAACGCGTTTAAACATGATGAGCAAAACCGGTAAAAATGACCTCAGCACAGGGGCGGGTAAAGCCTCAGCAGCGAAAGGGTTAAAGGAAAAGCATTTACCGTCATTTGAAAAATCATTTTTTTGTTTTTAAGTGTTTCTATACATCCTAGAAATCCGCCACTTCACGGGCAGGTTATGGGGAACTCCTAGGCACGATATTTGAAGGAATTTTTCGTTTTTATTTTTAACCTTTATTTCATTGAAAACTCACTGTCACTTTAAAAACGTTTTTTTTTACTTTTTGTCCTTGTTTCCTGTCCCCCAGGGCACTACCCGGACCCCCATACACATTTTATGGCAAATATCTAGCATATATGCCCTCTTGGAGGGCACTCTAAAAACCGAATTTTCAGCCCCATTGACTTGCATGGAGTTCAAGTTCGGGTTCGGGTTCGGACCGAACATATGGGAAGTTCGGGTTCGGGCCCGAACCGAACTCGGGGGTGTTCGGCTCATCCCTAACAAGGATAGGCAAATGATGACATGGACATAGGAGCAGGTGGGAGGAGAATAGGACCTATCAAACCCCACAGTCCCACGCCTCCAAAAAAAGCAATCTTGGGCTCAGAACCTCAGTTCCAAGTAAGAGACACGGAGCAATAGTCAAAGGCCCCGTTCACACTGTGCGATTTGAAAGTCGTGCGACTTTCCGCGTGATTTGCAAATTCGCGACATGGTGTGATAATGTCGTGCGTCATCGCTGTTTTGTGCGATTTTTTTATTTTTTTTTAAGCACCACCAATACAAAATCGCAGATAGCAAATCACAAAAAAAGGGTCATGTACCAGCGACATGCTTCTGCGACGCGTGACATGATGTGAACAGCTCCATTGGAGAAGCTACATAGTACGACGTCGCTGCAAAATCCGCGCGATAAATCGCACAATGTGAACGGGGCCTAAGGGTGTTTCAAGAACACAGAATAGAAGGGAGTGTGGTCAGCCAAGAAGTCAGACTTTTAGCGTGATGGTCTTGCATGGTGAACCATAGATGTTAGACATGCTGTAGGCATGAGAACAAGCAAAGTGTTAAGTCGATTAAATCTTATGTTCCACAGCTTTAAAAGGTCAGCCTTGTGTTCAGAAGTGGTTAATTATGGACTTCATTAGCAAAAGATCAATATGCCTCATGGACCTGATTGTCAAAGTTGAGCGTTGTTGCGCTCTCTTGCTTTGGAAAATAAGACCTTGTTTTGCTATTGTGCAAATGATTTTATGGTCTACACCAGTGGTTCCCAACTACAGTCCTGAAGTACCCCTAAGAGGCCAGGTTTTAAGGATTGTCTCGGGGAAATACAGACTGAATCCTGCAATCACTAAGCAGCAAATCATATCACCTGTGCAGTGCTTCAGCTATCTGGAAAATCAGACCTGTTGGGGGTACATGAGGAATGTGGTTGGGAACCACTGGTCTACACAATGCGGCAGTAAATAAATAATTGCTCTTGTCTAAGAATTCTGTTTTCTATTGTAGCGATGTGTTAAATTTTACTGTGGCAGTACCCATTTTTGGCCACAAGATGGAGACAATCACGATTAAAGACCCTGGACACTCGAACTACATGTCCCGGCATGCTTTGTGAAGAAACAGGAAGTGGGTGGGTTTGTGGAGACGCTGTACATCCTGCACCTCGTGGAGAACAGGCAGAGCGCGCCAGGGAGCAGAGGAGAGCGGATGCACACACACAGAGAAGGAGAGACCAAAAGATAGGCCGGAGCGCAGACAGAGTGGATCGGGCCTTAGGATTGGGTCACCCAGCCTTGCGGGAGACAGACATCACCATCTATATTATCCGAGTGCAGTGCTGAGGAGAGAAGACCCCTCGAGTAAGGAGTACCGCGGTCGATTGAAGCGGGGAGCAGGCGGTAAGCTGGCTGAGTCGCGGCTGACAGACAGAAGGCCAGACAACAGATCCGGTGGTCGGCGTCCCCAGTCAATATCGAGCGGAGAGACGTCCTGGGTCAGCGGAACCTCAAGCTTGCGCTGGATGGGTGAGAGGCCCCCAAGGCCGTATGTAAATAAGAGCGTACGCTGCTGTTTTCCTTCTAAAACCCACAGGGCCCCAACTGACTAGTCGAAGACATCGTTAAAGTAAACTCACTGGCCAGTTGAAAAGTACCCGGGTACCCTACACACACGAATACATACCACTTCACGTTCTGGGACTTAACCTGTGCAGGACTCAGTTTCCTTTTTCCAAATCCATACAAGGGGGCAAAGTTAAAGTTACATTCTGAACAATTTTTCCTTTTTTTGTTCCCGCTGCGCGTTTACCGTGATACGAGAACTGTGTATTTTATTGTGTCCCGCTACGCGGTTTTTCCTCGAATTTCGTATCTTTTAATTTTCTGCTCGGTCGGGGTTTTTTTTTTTCCGAAAATACGAAGCCCTCGTGTTTTCGTTTCTTTTACCGCTACGCGTTTATCGTGTTACGAAAGTACTGTAAATCTTCCTGCATATACCGTGTCTCAAGAGCTGCAAACCTTTTAGTAAACCTTTTAACTTGTAAAACTTACAGCGTGTTGGAGTATATTTATTCCCTAGTGCGGGGAGACTGACCCGTGGTTCATTTTCAGCGGCTCCTCCGGGAGTGAGCGCTACACGTGGGGGCTCGTTTCCGGGATTCAGTCTCTGGAAAAACCGCATCTAAAGGGTTAAATATGGATCCAGACACTGCTGCCGAATGGTGTGGGGAGCACAGTAGTCAGTTAGCATGTTGCATAGTCATGGATATTCCCGCAGACACTTGGGCCGAAGGTCAGATTCGCCAGGCCGTGGCCACGCTAGCACCAGATCATCGGGGGTTAATTCTGGACATTAAGAAAAACCCAGATACCTCTCACACGCATGTTCTTCTTGAATGGAGAAAAGGTATTCCAGCATGTTTTCGGGGCGCGAGCGTGGAGCTGGAAGATGAGGTGGAAGTCCAACTAATTCAGCCAAGTGCACCACGTGGTGAAGCCGAAAGTGTTCCCGCGCCCAGTCCGTTGGCCATGATCGGGCCTGAATTTATCGTGGCTATTGGAGATTTGCTGGCCAAATGTCAGAAAACAAGCCCTCCTCACACTAATTTCGGTTATCGACGGTTAAGGAACTTTACAGGAAATGTACCAACTCCGGCGGGAGAAGAAACCTTTGAGGAATGGGTGGAACAGGCGATGCAGGCACTGGATGAGTGGGACGTCCCTGAGGCCCAGAAAAAGCAAAGGATCACCGAGAGTTTAAAGGGACCTGCGTCAGAAGCGGTGAGAAACCTAAAACTGAGTAGAAAAGATTGTACTGCGTTGGATTATCTGAACGTTCTTGAAGAAGTGTTTGGGCGAACAGAAAAGGCAGCGGAACTAGTATATCAGTACGAACACACCTATCAGAAGAGAGGTGAGAGAATGATTGATTACATGAGACGCTTGGATAAGATTCTGCACCAAATACTCCTCAAGAAAGGGGCCCCTCGACCAATTCCGAAGAGATTCAACAGTTATTTCTCCCCACTAAACACAGGGAGAGTGTGTTGCGATCATTACATGATGAGCATGGACATTTGGGTGCTGAGAGAACTTTTAAGTTGGTGCGAGATAGGTTTTATTGGCCTTGCATGAGGGCTGAAGTTGAGAGTTATTGCCATTCCTGTCTGAGGTGCATTCAGAGGAAAACTCTACCAACCCGAGCTGCTCCAATGAGCCATCTACAGAGTCAGGGACCCTTGGATTTGGTGTGCATTGACTTCCTGTGCTTAGAGCCGGATGCTAGTGGGCAAGGGAACATTCTGATAGTGACTGATCATTTCACCCGTTATGCCCAAGCTTTTTCTACAAAAGACCAACGCGCTCCGACAGTGGCGAAGGTGCTGATGGAAAAGTTCTTTGTTCATTACGGCCTGCCAAGAAGAATACACTCTGATCAGGGAAGAGACTTTGAAAGTAGATTGGTCGGGCAATTGCTGGAGTTGTTGGGAATTCAAAAGACTCGAACTACGCCATACCACCCTCAGGGTGATGCTCAGCCTGAAAGGTTTAATCGCACGCTGCTAAACATGCTGGGGACCTTGTCTAATGTAGAGAAGCAGAGTTGGAGTCGTCATATAGCTACTCTGGTGCATGCATATAACAGTACGGAGAGTGATGCAACAGGATATTCACCGTACCGTCTTATGTTCGGAAGAGAAGCTCGACTGCCGGTTGATTTGGCATTTGGGTTATCTCTAGACCAGACGTCGGTAGCTTCTCATAGAAACTACGTGGATAGACTTCGGAAGAATCTGGCTTCTGCGTTTGAACAGGCCCGGTTGACTTCAGGTAACAGGGAGCAAAGGAACAAGAAGAACTATGATTTGAGGGTTCGAATACAGGATCTACAACCCGGTGATAGGGTTCTGTTGAAGAATTTGGGTGCTGCTGCGAGACACAAGCTGGCGGATAGATGGAGTTCTCAGGTTTACATTGTTTGCAAACAACTGCCAGGTCTGCCGGTGTATCAGATTCGCCCTGATGGAAAGGCTGGTCCCCTCAAGAATTGGCACCGAAATCACTTGTTACCTTTGAGAGAGGCTGTGAGGATACCAGTGGAAAACGAACTTCCTCCGGCGAATCCGCATGCTCCACGTGTCCCTCCTGTTACTCGGTCTCAACAGACTCGGGTTGTTGGAGAGAGCGAAAGAGACAGTGACGAAGAGAGTTTCTGTTTAGATTGGATCCGCTCGCCAGAACCTGAAGAGGTTGTCCCAGTTCCTTGTCAATGGGAAAGTAACTTGAGGGCTGAAGCTCCTGAATTTCAGTGGGAATTCCCCGAAAATATGGAACTCCCTGAAACCCTTGAACTTCCGTTAAGGGTCCCGGATACTATTAGAGACCCTGTAGCTCCTGAAGACGAGCCTTACGACTATAGTTCTATGCCTTCCCTGGAGGGATCGTACTCGGAGGAAGTGTCTGCTCCAGTGGCCGACATAAGGACTGAGCCTATACCTATAGTACTTCCACCTGAAGAGGAACGGAAGCAGCCTGAACAAAAACGCTCTATTCGACCGCCCCAGCGACTTACTTATGACTCACCAGGACATAGCACTGAAGAGGCCATCACCACTGTGCAGAGATTGCCCGAAGTGTCTGCTATGTTAGCTGAGGTAGCCCAGAACATGAGTCAGCTTGAGAAAGTGTTTCTAACCCACTGCATGTATGCTGCTGAACCTGTATATGCTGTATAAATTGTGTGCATATTGTAAAAGGATAATGTAATTGTTGTACCTCCTTGGAGAGACCCAAGAGTTCTAGGAGGGGGAGAGTGTAGCGATGTGTTAAATTTTACTGTGGCAGTACCCATTTTTGGCCACAAGATGGAGACAATCACGATTAAAGACCCTGGACACTCGAACTACATGTCCCGGCATGCTTTGTGAAGAAACAGGAAGTGGGTGGGTTTGTGGAGACGCTGTACATCCTGCACCTCGTGGAGAACAGGCAGAGCGCGCCAGGGAGCAGAGGAGAGCGGATGCACACACACAGAGAAGGAGAGACCAAAAGATAGGCCGGAGCGCAGACAGAGTGGATCGGGCCTTAGGATTGGGTCACCCAGCCTTGCGGGAGACAGACATCACCATCTATATTATCCGAGTGCAGTGCTGAGGAGAGAAGACCCCTCGAGTAAGGAGTACCGCGGTCGATTGAAGCGGGGAGCAGGCGGTAAGCTGGCTGAGTCGCGGCTGACAGACAGAAGGCCAGACAACAGATCCGGTGGTCGGCGTCCCCAGTCAATATCGAGCGGAGAGACGTCCTGGGTCAGCGGAACCTCAAGCTTGCGCTGGATGGGTGAGAGGCCCCAAGGCCGTATGTAAATAAGAGCGTACGCTGCTGTTTTCCTTCTAAAACCCACAGGGCCCCAACTGACTAGTCGAAGACATCGTTAAAGTAAACTCACTGGCCAGTTGAAAAGTACCCGGGTACCCTACACACACGAATACATACCACTTCACGTTCTGGGACTTAACCTGTGCAGGACTCAGTTTCCTTTTTCCAAATCCATACAAGGGGGCAAAGTTAAAGTTACATTCTGAACAATTTTTCCTTTTTTTGTTCCCGCTGCGCGTTTACCGTGATACGAGAACTGTGTATTTTATTGTGTCCCGCTACGCGGTTTTTCTCGAATTTCGTATCTTTTAATTTTCTGCTCGGTCGGGGTTTTTTTTTTTCCGAAAATACGAAGCCCTCGTGTTTTCGTTTCTTTTACCGCTACGCGTTTATCGTGTTACGAAAGTACTGTAAATCTTCCTGCATATACCGTGTCTCAAGAGCTGCAAACCTTTTAGTAAACCTTTTAACTTGTAAAACTTACAGCGTGTTGGAGTATATTTATTCCCTAGTGCGGGGAGACTGACCCGTGGTTCATTTTCAGCGGCTCCTCCGGGAGTGAGCGCTACACTATTTTTTAACAAAGAGGATTAAATTCTAAAGAATCAGTGAAGCTTCACATTGTACAAATTACTGTTTTAGATGTTCCTGCTGTGAAGTTCAGAACCTCCTGTCCATCTCATTGGATTACCATCATGAGGCCTTCCAACTCATTAAGCAAATTCCAAGGGTCAAACAATTTGTATGACTGAATAAACTCAGTGTAGGGGATTATCTGATGGCATCTCCCCAGTTTAACCTAGAACAAAAGCAGACAATTCTCTCATGTTACACATTTCCATCTCAGCAAAAGCAATGTATGTTGATAATTAAACTTATTTAATGCATAAATCGGTTTTCTAGTTCCCAATACAATGGGATTTTGACCCAAAAGGAATCATTGAGAATCATCAAATGATGTGCAGCGTGATCAAGAATGTCCTTGGCTGTCATGTCCTTGACAGCCCTCCTACCATGTCCCATGCTTCCCTCTGGAATCTTGGTAATAAACAGAAGAATCCAAAAACCAATCTGTCATGGTCCGGGCATTTTACTTGACGTATCTTCGTCACAATTTTTGTATGCTATTTTTAGATTGTAATTAATACATGATGAGTATCCCTTATCCGAAATTCCAAAAAACGAAATGTTCCAAAAACCACTGAGGGCCAAAAGTGCGCTACAAGTGGTAAATTTCCTCCTGACCTCATGTGATAGGGGACAAAATATTATAAATAGTGTATAAAATGCCCATCAGGCTGCGTGTATAAGGTGTATAGGAAACATACATGGGTTTTGAGTTTAGACTTGGATTCCATCCCTAAGATACCTCATTATTATGCAAATTTGCATGCATTCCACCATTTTCGGTAAGTACTGTGATCGTTCATGGAACCAATACTCTTGAAATTTAAACACAGTGAATCTCTAAACTGGTACATTTGCGTAAGGTCAGCTGTAACCCAAGGGAGATATGCCCCTTTTACTCGCACTTTACGCAGCGGGGCATGGGAATTCCAGACTTGTGACATGTTAAAAGAGCTAAACTGGCCGTCGCTGGAATCCAGCTGCACCCTTCACCTTTCCAAGCTGGTGTTTAAGAACTTTTC
Organism: Leptobrachium leishanense; assembly: GCA_009667805.1. Taxonomy (NCBI): domain Eukaryota; kingdom Metazoa; phylum Chordata; class Amphibia; order Anura; family Megophryidae; genus Leptobrachium; species Leptobrachium leishanense. Next base: position 546,839,630 of record CM019063.1, read on the forward strand.
TGGGAAGCTACCACCCTACCTGAATAGACTGCGTACCCCAGCAGTTCCCTCATCCTATAACCTCCGATCCAGGACCAGCACCTTACTTGCAATACCACAATACAAAAAGAAAGTGGCTCGATCCTCCTTTTCCTACAGAGCACCGCAAATATGGAATAACATCCCAGACGCCATCAAATCTCCCCCCAGTCTAAAGTCCCTTAAGAGCTCCCTATTTACATACCTCGATACAGAATGCACCTGTAAACATGTAACACAGTGACTATATACAGAATGGGCCTGTAAACATGTAACACAGTGACTATATACAGAATGCACCTGTAAACATGTAACATAGTGACTATATACAGAATGCACCTGTAAACTTGTAACATAGTGACTATATACAGAATGCGCCTGTAAACATGTAACATAGTGACTATATACAGAATGCACCTGTAAACATGTAACACAGTGACTATATACAGAATGCACCTGTAAACATGTAACATAGTGACTATATACAGAATGCACCTGTAAACATGTACCATAGTGACTATATACAGAATGCACCTGTAAACATGTAACATACTGACTATATACAGAATACACCTGTAAACATTTAACATAGTGACTATATACAGAATGCACCTGTAAACATGTAACATAGTGACTATATACAGAATGTACCTGTAAACATGTACCATATTGACTATATACAGAATGCACCTGTAAACATGTAACATTTTGACTATATACAGAATGCACCTGTAAACATGTACCATAGTGACTATATACAGAATGCACCTGTAAACATGTAACATAGTGACTATATACAGAATGCACCTGTAAACATGTAACACAGTGACTATATACAGAATGCACCTGTAAACATGTAACATAGTGACTATATTTCCTACATATTTATTTTCTGTGTTAATCTGTATATTTGTGTTTTGTTTTCAATATCTTGCATTTTATTACTTTGTATTTCTGTAACAACTATAACAATTCAATGTTCTTGAACCCAGGACATTCTGAAAACGAAGGAAATCTCAATGTATCCTTACTGGTAAAATACTGTAAAAATAAATAAATATTCCAAAAATGCTAAAAAAAAAATAAAATAAAAAAATCCCGAACCCAAAACACACCTGGACTCAAGCATTCGGGTAAGGCATGTTTAATCTGTAAACGTTCTTTTGGTGCACATCCTCATTATATGGGCTGCAAATGACAATCCTCACACGGGAGATGAATATGTTTCTATGAGAAATTAATTAGGTTAGGGATTTTTACCTCCGTTCGCCCAGATGTTGATGGCCTAGCACTCCCCAGAAATCTCTGATTGCTACTAGGGATGAGCTGTTCGGGTTCGGACGGTTCGGGGTTCGACCCGAACTTAGCCTGTTCGAGCAGATCGCGAACCCCGAACATTTCCGGGTGTTCGCCGCATGTTCGACCACAATGGACCACAATGCATTTTCCCACTGCCTGTAGCTCGTAATTGGCTACAGCCTTGCACCTGACCACAGGTCTGCTGCAAGACTGGTTGAACACTATGCCAATCACCGCTCAGAGTCCTGATTGGGCAAATTTTGCCCAATCATGGGCTCACAGAGTTAAGTTCCCGCACCACACTATATAACGTTTCCACGCGCCGATTCTGCACGCATTTCAGAGGAGATAGTTGTGTCTTGTTACTGCTGGTCTGCCACGCTACTGGGGGGGGTCTCCTCATTTCTACCAAATATCAGGGAATTTAGGTGATGTGTGTCTTGTCACTGTGCCAGCAAGTTTTTTTGGGGCTCACTAATTTCTTTAAAACACTTGGGAATTAAGGTGATCTTCTGTGTCTCGTCACACAGCCAGCAATTTTTTTTGGGGCTCACTAATTTCTTTAAAACACTTGGGAATTAAGGTGATCTGTGTCTCGTCATACATACAGTACCACGCTATTTTTTGGGGCTCACTAATTTCTTTAAAACACTTGGGAATTAAGGTGATCTGTGTCTCGTCATACATACAGTACCACGCTGTATTTTGGGGCTCACTAATTTATTTAAAACATTTGTGAATTAAGGTGATCTGTCTATTGTCACTGGCTGCCAGCTATCAGTGTGTCTCACTGAGTTATACCAGAGTTATTTAAATCTTTATACCAGAGTTTAATCAGAATTCTGTATATATTAATCTATATATCACTCACCATGTCTGAAAGAACAAAAAGGACAGGCAGACGCTCCCAGCCACAGATAAGAGGGCAAGCAGCCCCTGTGTCGGGAGGCTGTGTCTCTGGTCGTGGTGGACGTGGTGCATCCTCTGCAGGGGCACGCTTGTCCTTTCTAACTGGTGCTGGCCGTTTTAAGCAGCAGCAACATACAGAGGACTTGGTGGATTGGCTAACCAGGCCATCCTCATCCTCCGAGTCCTCTGCCAGCCAGGCTTCTAGTGCTTTACAGTCCACCTCAGCTGCCAAAGCATCTAATGCAGCCTCCATGTCCACAGCTACTCCTGCCGTAGCCTCGCTATCACACACGGAGGAGTCAGCTGAATTGTTTGACTACAATGAGAGTGACATGCTGCTTGAGGATGCGCAGCAAGTACAGTGCTCTGATTCAATCTCTGAGGTTGAGGAAGGGAGTATAATCAAACTAGAGGAAGGGGGTGCCAGTGATGACACACAAATAACTGGCACTCATGTTGCCCCAGCAGCTGCAGCATACTGCCAAGTTGGCTCCAGTGACGAGGAGATAGGGGGTGAAGATGACATTGATGATGATAAGGTCACTGACTCCACCTGGGTGCCAGATCGAACTGAGGAATCAAGTGAGGAGGAGGAGGAGGAGGAGGCACAGCAAACACGAGGCACAACATCCTCTGTGACCAACCGTAGCACTAGCCAGTCCAAGGCATCACATGTCAGAGCTGCTCTGGTGCAGAGCGCTGTTGTCTCAAAGAACACATGCAGGAACTCTGCTGTCTGGGAGTTCTGTAAGAACTGTGCAGCAGACCCCACCGTTGCTATTTGTAATCTATGTCAGAGGAGGCTGAAGCGTGGGATAAACACCGGACACTTGGGTACCACGTGCTTGAGGCGACATCTGAACAAGTGCCACACATCCCGTTGGGGCAAAACTTTGCGTAGGACCTCCTTCTCCTCATCTGTCTCTACCCACACTGTATGTCCTGCCATGCAATTGCCTACAACCTCCACCAACAGGGATGATGCTACAGTAATGGATGTACCAGCAGGTCCTTCCTCACAATGTGACATCATCCCAGTAGCTGAAGATTTACGCAGTCAGATTACGTTGCCGCAGCTGATGCAGCGAAAGAAAAAATATAGTCCCAACCATCCCCAAGCACAGCGTCTAAATGCCAGTTTAGCAAAATTACTCACATTGCAGCTGCTGCCTTTCCAGCTGGTGGACTCTGCTCCCTTCCGTGAATTTGCTGAATGCGCTGTACCACAGTGGCAGGTTCCAAAACGCCATTACTTTTCACGCAAGGCCATTCCAGCACTATACCAGCACGTGGAAGACAATGTTATCCAGTCATTGGGAAAGGCAGTCAGCAGCAAGGTGCATGTGACTTTAGACACGTGGTTCAGCAAGCATGGACAGGGTCATTACATTTCCTTCACGGCACACTGGGTAACTCTGATTGCAGCTGGGAGGGATCCAAGACGGGCTCTGTGCTGGAGTTTGTTCATCCACCACGCCTCCAGAAAGCTGCTTGTATGAGGTCTGTCTGCTCCACCACCACCACCTCTTCCTCCTCCTCCTCCTCCTTCTCTGTCTCTGGCGAAGTGGCAGTTAAACCGACGCCTGACAGGGTCTACGCAATGGCTCAAGCAAAAAGATGCCATACTGTGCTTGAGCTGGTTTGTTTAGGGGACAGGAGCCACACTGGATCAGAAATTTTGTCAGCTCTGCAGGGGCAGGTGCAGAGATGGTTAACACCACGCCAGCTTGAGCTGGGAATGATCGTCTGCGATAATGGCAGCAACCTTCTCTCCGCCCTACGCAAGGGTTAATTGACGCATGTACCATGCCTAGAACACGTCCTAAATCTGGTGGTACAGCGTTTCCTAACCAAGTACCCAGGGCTGCCAGAGCTTCTCATCCAGGCCAGAAAAGTCTGCAGCCACTTCAGACGGTCATTCCCAGCAAGCGTTCGCCTGACAGAAATTCAAAGAGAATTCCACCTTCCCACAAACCGTCTGATCTGTGACATGCCCACCAGGTGGAATTCGACATTAGCAATGCTGCAGCATCTGCACAAGCAGCAGAGGGCCATCAACGAGTACCTTTGTGAGTATGGCACAAGGACAGGTTCAGGTCATCTTGGTTATTTTTCCCCCTTCCAGTGGCTGATGATCAAGGATGCACTGTACTGCACTGTGACACTGTACTGACACCATTTGAGGAGACAACGAGGATGGTGAGCAGGGACAGTGCATGCATCAGTGACACAATTCCTTTAGTGTTCCTGCTGGAGCACACTCTGCAGGGAATTATAGATGTGGCTCTAGAGGCAGAGCAGCGGGAGGAAGAGGAGGCCTTCCCTAGCTCTCAAGGCCCTAGTCTTTCCGCAGACAGCATTCCAGTGGGTCCTACTCAGATCAGACAGGAGGAGGATGAGGAGGAGGAGGACTATTTAAGTAGTGGGGGCATAGAAGGTGGGGATTCCTCAAGGCAGGGTTTTGTGTGCCCAGAAACAGAAGGGCTTGTGCGTGGCTGGGAGGAGGAAGTGCACGATACGGTCATCCTCATTGACCAGGAAGACTCGGCAGCTAATGCCACCTCCAACCTATGCTGCATGGGCTCCCTAATGATGCAAAGCCTGCTAAAGGACCCCAGGATTCGTGCTATCAAGGAGAGGGATCATTAATGGTTGGCAACCCTTCTTGATCCACGATACAAGGGGAAAGTTGCAGAGCTCATCCTGCCCGCACAGAGGGAGCACAGGATGACAAAACTTGAGGACGCTCTAAAGCGAAACTTGTGTAACACCTTTCCAGGCACTGTTAGATTACCAAGTGCTGACACACGTGCTTCTGAGGCTGCAGGTGATCAGAGGAATAGTGGTGAAGGCCAGGGCCGCTTGACTAATGCATTTTTAATTTTTTTTAGTCCTCGACGCCCAGGGACGTCAAATGTAGGCACCCATTGCCAGCGTCTTCACCATATGGTGCAGGACTACCTAGGGGCAAGGGCAGACCTGGATACCTTTCCAGCAGATGATCCACTGGCTTACTGGGTGTTGAGATTGGATCACTGGCCAGAACTTAGCCAATATGCTATGCAGCTACTAGGTTGCCCTTCATCTAGCGTGCTTTCCGAAAGGACATTCAGTGCCGCTGGAGGTTTTGTCACAGACAAAAGAGTGCGTCTGTCCACCGACTCTGTAGACCGGCTGACATTTATAAAAATGAATCAGTCCTGGATCAGCAGCTATCAATCCCCTGATGCTGAAGTAATGGAATAGATAGGGGATGTCCTCTTCTGCATTCACAAAACCTCCAGCACTGAACTCTTCCACAATACCACAAAAGGGTTACGGTGTGAAGGCACTTGCTGCCATGAAAGGCACAATATCTGGCTGCACTGACACCCATTAAAAAAAAACAAAAAAACTTTTCAATATAGGACCACATGGTCCATCCCTGCACTCTTCCACAATACCACAGAGGGGTTACTGTATGATGATACTTGCTGGCCTGGCACCAAAGGCACAATATCTGGGTGCACTGACGCCCATTACCAGGTCAAAAACTTTTCAATAAAGGACCACATGGTCCACTCCTGCACTCCTCCACAATACCACAGAGGGGTTACTGTATGATGATACTTGATGGCCTGGCAATAAAGGCACATTATCTGGGTGCACTGACGCCCATTAACAGATAAAAAACTTTTCAATATAGGACCACATGGTACACCCCTGCACTCTTCCACAATACCACAGAGGGGTTACTGTATGATGATACTTGCTGTCCTGGCACCAAAGGCACAATATCTGGGTGCACTGACGCCTTAACCAGATGCATATCTTTTCAATATAGGACCACATGGTCCACCCCTGCACTTTTCCACAATACTACAGAGGGGTTACTGTATGATGATACTTGCTGGCCTGGCACTAAAGGCACAATATCTGGGTGCACTGCCATTGACGCCTGTATCAGATTCATATCCTCAAAGGGGTTACGGTGTGACGGCACTGTTGCCGACGCTAAAAGCCCAATTTTAAAGCACTTATTGTTACTTTCATCCAAAGCCTGCATAAGTTTCACAATAATTTAGCCCAGAAAAACACTAAACTTTTTCTGCGCGTCCTAAAATGTCTTTTCATACAGGCTGCCGCCCCAAGCAGTTGTTTATGGATAGATTAAAGGAAAAGCATTTACCGTCATATGAAACGTCATTTATTTGTTTTTAAGTGTTTCTATACATCCTAGAAATCCGCCACTTCACGGGCAGCTTATGGGGACCTCCTAGGCACGATATTTGAAGGAATTTTTCATTTTTATTTTTAACCCTTATTTCATGGAAAACTCACTGTCCCTTTAAAAACTTTTTTTTCTCAACTTTTTGTCCTTGTTTCCTGTCCCCCAGGGCACTACCCGGACCCCCATACACCTTTTATGGCAAATATGTAGCATATATGCCCTCTTGGAGGGCACTCTAAAAAAACAAATTTTCAGCCCCATTGACTTGCATGGGGGTTCGGGTTCGGTCCCGAACAAATGGGAAGTTCGGGTTCGGGCTCGAACCAAACTCAGGGAGTGTTCGGCTCATCCCTAATTGCTATGAATGCCCTGAAAACACCATCCCTGGGGGCTGGAGTGTCACATCTCTGACATAGGAGACCCCTGCCAATGTAGAGTAACATCCATAACCTGCAGCCTAAATCCACTGAGTTTCAAAAGAAATCACCATGATAGTTCCATTCAGACTTAAATTTCCAGGATGTAATAGAATCCATCATTTCCACAATAAATTTCGTACAGTATAAGATGAGTAAATTACATTATATAGGTTACATAGAATATATAGGGAATATGTCCTATATATCATTGTAACAGAACCCCATTTTACTGCTTGCATTTGCACTGTGTTTTCTTTATTGCGATACTCATTCCAGCAACCGCTTAGGCAGTATGTCCTGTTTTATTCTTCATCAGTGTGTTATTACTTGGTTATTCATTACTTTATTCAGATAGGAAATCATGTTTGTTCCCTGTTATATCATTCTGTTTTGGTTAAACACTCAGGGTCGGATGCTGGGCAGTGGGAAAGGATGATGCAATGTTGAGAAAGCACACTTGTGGCATGAAGGTGTGGATAGGAGATGGTACAGCACCAGAGGTGTTCCTTCTTTTTGTGGTTTATCGTCCTGCCAAAAACTTTCTACAAAAGAGAGTTCTGTAAGAAAGCTTGTTTCAGATTTCACACTTACACCGAGTCCTGTGTTGCTGGTTTTGGTTTGGGTACAGCTATTATCACTAGGGATGGGCATTCGGTTCGATTCAAACATGAGTTCGATTCGAACATTGCCCGTTCGGTGAACTTTGAACATTTCCGCGTGTTGGCCGCGTGTTCACCCACAATGCACCACAATGGACCACAATGCACTTTTCCACTGGCCTGAAGCTTGTAATTGGCTACAGCTTTGCACCTGACAACAGGTCAGGTGCAAGACAGGTGCAAGACTATGCCAATCAGGGCTCAGAGTCCTGATTGGGCAAATTTTGCCCAATCATGGGCTCACAGAGCTAAGTCCCACAGCACACTAAAGCTTCCCCGCAGCCCCAGCGTGTGTTTGTTGCCGGAGTGAATCAAAGAAGAGAGGAGATTGTTGCATATCAGGCTGTATCACTGAGTTATAGCAGATTTCTGGAAATTGGAATCTGTGTGTTGGCACTGACAGCTATCAGGGACAGGCTTTATCACTGAGTTATAGCAGATTTCTGGAAATTGGAATCTGTGTGTTGGCACTGACAGCTATCAGGGACAGGCTGTATCACTGAGCTATAGCAGATTTCTGGAAATTGGAATCTGTGTGTTGGCACTGACAGCTATCAGGGACAGGCTTTATCACTGAGTTATAGCAGATTTCTGGAAATTGGAATTTGTGTGTTGTCACTGACAGCTATCAGGGACAGGCTGTATCACTGAGTTATAGCAGATTTCTGGAAATTGGAATCTGTGTGTTGGCATTGACAGCTATCAGGGACAGGCTGTATCACTGAGTTATAGCAGATTTCTGGAAATTGGAATCTGTGGGTTACAGTGTAAAGGCACTAGCTGGCACCAAAGGCCCAATATTTGGGTGCACTGACGCGTGTACCAGATTCATATCATTTTAATATTTGACGGCAGGGTCCACCCCTGCACTCTTCCACAATACCTCAGAGGGGTTACAGTGTGAAGGCACTAGCTGGCACCAAAGGTCCAATTTTAATGCACCTGTTGTTACTTTCATCCAAAGCCTGCATAAGTTTCACCATAATTTAGCCAAAAAAATCACTAAACTTGTTCTGCGTGTCCTAAAACGTCTCCTCTTTTCATACAGACTGCCGCCGCAAGCAGTTGTTTATTAATAGATTAAAGGAAAAACATTTTCTGTCATTTGAAATGTCATTTTTTTCTTTTTAAATGTTTCTATACATCCTACAAATCAGCCACTTCACGGGCAGGTTATGGGGACCTCGTAGGCACGCTATTTGAAGGAATTTTTCATTTTTATTCTTAACCTTTATTTCATGGAAAAATCACTGTTCCTTAAAAATCGTTTTTTTTTTATCTTTTTGTCCTTGTTTCCTGTCCCCCAGGACACTACCCGGACCCCCATACAACTTTTATGGCAAATATCTTGCATATATGCCCTCTTGGAGGGCACTCTAAAAATCAAACGTTCGAGTCCCATTGACTTGCATTGAGTTCGAATCGTGTTTGCGTCTGAACTCGATCTTTTGAAATTGTTCGAGTTCGAATGCGAACCGAACACGGGGGTGTTCGGCTCATCCCTAATAATCCCATTCTCGGTTCCTTGTGGAACAGCTACCTTGTCTTAGGGAAGCAGGTTTGGATAGGTCCTAGTTAGGACCCCCTGATCAAGGCACTATAATCGCTGTGCCTGCTCCGCACCAGAAGTGCTGCCATGCGAAGGCTGGGAACAAAAGAACGACTATTCTTTGTCAAGTCATAACACAGGAATTGTGTTCACAAATAGTGATGGGCCGAACACCCCTGTGTTCGGTTCGTATTCGAACATTAGAACAGCCCAAATGTTCGAATACGAACTAGAACACAATGCAACCCAATGGGGGTCGAACCTGCAAAATGTGTTCACAGTTCTCCTAAATGTACCTGCAGCTGCCGGTACACTTAGGAGACCGGTGGTTGCAGCCCCCCGGCCCCGTACCTCACATGTTTTGCTGCTGTCCTTGCCTCCTGTTCCTCCGGTCCGTCTGCTCCTTCGTCTGGCCGCGACTCCTCTGCCCCATGCCTCGTCTTCATGCTGAGCCCTGATTGGGCAAAGTCCTGCGCCTGACTTGGACTTTTCCCAATCAGGGCTCAATATTGAATTAGAGCCCTGATTGGGCAAAGTACAGGTCAGGCGCAGGACTTTGCCCAATCAGGGCTCAGTCAGCATGGGCCGGATTAAGGGTATCATGGGCCTGGTGCTGAGGATTTCGGTGGGCCTATTTTTAGATACTTAGGCAACCATCGATCCGCGTTGCTTTGCTTATCTGAAAGGATATTTACACCTTTTTTAAAAAATTTACTTATAGCACTACAACGGAACATGACTTAGGCTGACCGTCCACTGGGTCCATATTCTGACGTCCAACGTGGTCGTCAGACTACGGACAACCTAGGTCGTACGATGGCAGACTTCCTGGGTTGTCTACTGCAAGTGACTATGGACAACCCAGGGTCCCAGCCAAATGCTGCCGGACTGACAGCCGAACGCCACTGAAGCCCGCTGGACTGCAGACAAAAACAATAAATGGAACTACACTATTCTTGTATTTAAACCAATAAAAATGCATTAAAATGTGTTTAAATGATAAAAAGGTCCCATAAATAATAAAAATATCTGCTGCAGAAAAAAAAATCATTCATAGGAGTGAAAGTGACCGAATGTGATGTGAATGGGGCTATGCGTCATAGAGATTGATGAATGTGTGTGGCTGGAGTGAACTAGGAGTGGATTTGTGGCTGGGCGACTGACGTAGGAGTGCGTTAACAGAAGGGGTTATTCACTAAGCCCCGAACTTGCCACCGAACTGCACCGAACGGTGAATTTCACCCTATGGTGCAATTTCGTGTCAGTTCGTCTATTTACTAAACTGTCAGTTCGCCAAATACTGGCTCATTGACAGCGAAATACGGTGCAATTCGTCAAAATTCAACAATCTTCAGTGGCAGTGAAATTGTCCTATAGAGAAGTCATGAATAATATATTCACAGATGAGCGTATCGGAGCTCCACAGCAATAAAACTCACAGTAATGTGCAGTGTATGAGCGTATCACAGAGCTCCACAGCAATAAAACTCACAGTAATGTGCAGTGTATGAGCGTATCACAGAGCTCCACAGCAATAAAACTCACAGTAAGTGCGTGTATGAGCGTATCACAGACTCCACAGCAATAAAACTCACAGTAATGTGTGCTGTATGTAAGTAGTATCTCTCATTTCTGTGTACTCTTTCCCACCCCTGTCACACATCTTTGAGTCCTTTCCTCCGTCCGTCTCTCTCTCTGACTCCTCTGTGACTCATCTCTCATTCATCCCTCTATGTGACTCCTCTCACCCCTCTTTCTGTACTCCTCTCTCATCCCTCGCTCTCTCTGTACTCCTCTCTCATCCCTCGCTCTCTCTGTACTCCTCTCTCATCCCTCGCTCTCTCTGTACTCCTCTCATCCCTCGCTCTCTCTGTACTCCTCTCATCCCTCGCTCTCTCTGTACTCCTCTCATCCCTCGCTCTTCTGTACTCCTCTCTCATCCCTCGCTCGCTCTGTACTCCTCTCATCCCTCGCTCTCTCTGTACTCCACTCATCCCTCACTCTCTTGTACTCCACTCATCCTCACTCTCTTTGTACTCCACTCATCCTCTCTCTGTACTCCTCTCATCCTTCGCTCTCTGTACTCCTCCCTAATCCTTGCTCTCTGTACGCATCCATCCCTCACTCTCTCTGTACGCTCTCTCATCTCTCGCTCTGTACTCCTCAATCATACCTCGCTCTCTCTCTGTACGCCTCTCATCCCTCGCTCTTTTTGTACGCCTCTCTCATCCCTCTCTCTGTACTCCTCTCATCCCTCTCTGTACTCCTCTCATCCCTCTCTGTACTCCTCTCATCCCTCTCTGTACTCCTCTCATCCTCTCTGTACTCCTCTCATCCCTCACTCTCTTTGTACTCCTCTCATCCTGTGACTCCTGTCTCTCTGTGACTCCTCTTCCATTCCCCCTCTTTCACCCCCCTTTCAATCCCCCTCTTTCATTCCCCTCCCTTTTCATCCCCTCTCCCTTCTTTCATTCCTTCTCTCTTTCATTCCCCCTCTCTCATCCCTCTCTCATTCATCCCCTCTCTCATTCATCCCCCTCTCTCTCATTCATCCCCCTCTTTCATCCCCTCTCTCTCTTTCATCCCCCTCTTTCATCCCCTCTCTCTCTTTCATCCCCCTCTTTCATCCCCTCTCTCTCTTTCATCCCCTCTCTCTCTTTCATCCCCTCTCTCTCTTTCATCCCCTCTCTCTTTCATCCCCTCTCTCTTTCATCCCCTCTCTTTCATCCTCTCTCATTCATCCCCTCTCTCTCATTCATCCCCTCTCATTCATCCCCTCTCATTCACCCCCTCTTTCATCCCCTCTCTCTTTCATCCCCCTCTTTCTTTCTTCACCTCCTCTCTCTTTCTTTCTTCACCTCCTCTCTCTCTCTTTCATCACCTCCTCTCTCTTTCATCACCTCCTCTCTCTTTCTTTCATCCCCCTCTCTCTCTTTCATCCCCCTCTCTCTCTGTGTCTGTGATCCCTCTTCCTGTCTGTGTCTTTATTGTCCCCCCTGCATGCTGCCCCCCCCTCCTTCCGAATGAGTTCAGAGGGAGAGCTGCGGGGTGGGGATAAGGGGTGAAGGTAAATTACAAAAAAAAGCTGCCCGGTGAATCATCAGCTGGGGAAGCTTACCTTTCTCCCTGGCTGCTGCTCAGCTGCTCTCCTTACCAGTCGCCTTCCTTCCACATGGCTGGAAACAGGAAGAGGTGCTGGAGGATGGGAGGAGCAGCCGTGTCTCACTGAGCAGCTGATGAGTGACACCTAGTGGCTGCTCTGCCCCAAAATACTCCTGCACATTTTACAACACGGTGGGGCCGCTTGAGAGGATCGGCTTCATCACGGTGTGTGTGTGCTGTGTGTGTGCGCGCGTGGCAGATCTGTCGGACGGCCGATGGCTCCTCTATTCTTGGGGCAGCTGTGGGCCTATTTAATGGAAGGGGCCTGGAGCTGCCGCTCCATCCGCCCCTACGTTAATCCGGCCCTGCATGAAGACGAGGTGTGGAGCAGAGGAGCCGCGGCCAGACGGAGAAGCAGACGGACCGGAGGAACAGGAGGCAAGGACAGCAGCAAAACAGGTGAGGTACGGGGGCCGGGGGCTGCAGCCACAGGTCTCCTAAATGTACTGGCAGCTGCTGGTACATTTAGGAGAACTGTGAATGCATTTTGCAGGCATTTTTTATTATGGAATGTCAGCGGTCGAACAGACCGCAAACATTCCATAATGTTCGGCGTTCGCCGAACACTCGAATGGCCGATGTTCGATTCAAACTCATGTTCGAATCGAACCGGCAGCCAATCCCTATTCACAAACAGCTTGTGCCGATTTGTCGGTACCAAAACTTATTTCGCCCAACTGCCATTCATTGTGGATCATCTCACAAATCAATATTGATCTCCCCTAGATGGACACTGAATGCTTGGGAGCTTCTCATTTTGTTAAACCATTTATGAGTCTATAGTCTTTGAGGAAACATATCATATTGAATCTTAATCTTCATAATAAAGCATTGATCAGTAGTGAATATGCATCATATAGAGAGAAACGGAAGCATAAATGTAAGGATGGGCTTCAATTAAAGGATGTCACTCATATAATTTGACAACATTGGCATATTTTTCTAATCCAACTTCTAATTTGGTTTTCCTTTGGAGTCGACTGGCTCAACGAATCTATGTGATGGGGAATACTTCATCACCATGACCATGCTAATGATCCTGTACCTATCCAGAACTCTTCTCGGTTGATGACAGTCAAGATGTCAAGATATTTGGCCCCTTTAAAGCCGGATGGCAGCGTTGAACCTGAACTTCAAGCCTTTCCTGCCCTAAGGTCATTAGACGGTGTGGAGATCTATCTGGATAAACCTCGGCTCATTAACTCCCTACTAAGTCGTGTCATACAAGGTCAACGGAGAGCAAGTGGCTTCATCCAAATTCACAGCATGCTTATTCGGCATGAGTAAGCAATCTCCATGGCTGCCAGACGGCCAGGGTCGGAGCCTGCTGTCTAGCGTGAAGGATTTCCCACTTACATTTTGACTTGGACTAGCTAAACCTAACACAAAACTACTAATGTGACAGGTGCATGGTTCAAAGTCAGGTCTTCCCTATTAGAGATCTGATTAAGCTGCTCCTCTGCATGGAACCCAATTTAACTCCATTTCACGGGGAGGAAGTCAAGCTGTGAAGATTTGGGAAACTAAATGAGCAGAGCCCATTAATGGTTTTCTCCTGCCTCTTGTGATCTTGTTGCCTTCCTTTCTCTCCAAATCTCCAGGAGGACAGGTCATTACACACGTTTCCTAATTTTGTTGAAACGGCGGCGCAGGGCGTCCTGACCCGAACGTAGAAAAAGGTCAGAGAAGTATGAAGTAATTAAATTAATAACGTGTGTAAAACAGAGCTCTAAAGCCGCTTTTAAAGATAATATTTTTCTTAACAAAATCAACTTCAAAAAACCTTCAAAACTGCAAAAAAATAACTTCAATAGAAATGCGTATTTTTTCAGAAAACCAAAAAGATCATTTTAGGCCAAAAAAGTCATATTCGTAAAAGGAAGCTCAACTTAATTAAAAAATAGATTAAATCGGCTCGTTTCTATTGACAATATTAACTGTTCAGTTATTTTTTTCTAATAAGTTTAATTATTTTTTTTCTTTTAATTAGTCAGGGAACATTCTAGAATATAAATTAATGTCTAGAATTCAAAACATTCATGTCTTGAATATAAAAATTATTTGAAGAAGCCTGTCTGGCGGAGAATTTTTTTTTTTTCATGAATGCTGCTTTCCTTTACTAATTCTGGCAGCAATGAAGATGATGATGAAATTTGTTAATGGATTCTTAATGATCCACAGGGACTCACCCCTCCAGGATCTAGACGTCCCCGGGGGTGTCCCCGCATCTCTTCTGCTGACCAGGCATGTCCTCCATTGTGGTGTGGGCGACCACGTGGACAAGCACCAACCATCTTGATGCCATGAGGTCCCTGCACTACCACGCATGTGTCATCGTCCTGAGCAGCCCATACTTGTATTGCACCGAAGATGCATGGAAATGATAAAACTCCAATGGACCCTGCCAGTATGACTCTGGTGGCGCAAGCTGAAAACATCATTACATCAGTCCAGTGCCCAGGCTCTAAAGCGACGGACTATGCTTGCATCTGTGATCTCTGCTTCCCAATTGGACACCGAGGAGGGCAACCCTAACCCTGAAGGTCCTTCCCTATTACCACTCCATATACTAAGTTCTCTCCCGCCTCAGTGCTTTGTTATTCAGATACCCTGTGCCTGTGACCTGGTGTGCCTGGATCCTGTTATCCCTCTGTTTCTTGTCTGCCCTCCTCACCATCGGATTACCTGGCTTCCTGACCCCTACTCTGCTCCTGATCCCGGCGCCTGTGTTCTGCACCTGATTGCCCTTGTTTCCGGACTGACCATCTGTCTACCAACTCTGGTCTTGTGTACAACCATGCTTCCTGCCTGCTCCCTTGTTCCTGGACTAACCATTTCCTAACAACTCCGGCTCTACCTTTGACTACGCCTCTGGGGAAGATTATGAGAGGTCTTCTAGTCACCTGCGACAGGGTTCCTCTCCCCCAAATACCACATCCCTTGTAACCCAGACATGAGAACTCTGATTACATGATCTCCAGAGTAGCCATGGTGTCAAGGCTGATGGATAGGCCATATCACCCAGATCACCTAAAAAACAGTAACAAATAGGTCCAGAAAACGACATTAAGGAAAATACCTTGTATGGCCAGATAGCTAAATATAGAAAGTATAATAACCTAAATTTAAACCGAGGTCAGGAAAGCAGAGGGATACAATCATGGAGAGGACTGTAACGTTGGGGGCTTACAGCCTTTCCGGTGTGCTTGAGGGCAGCATGTCTGATGCTGCTCGCTCAGCAACACCCGGTTTAAATTGAAACAGGCAGGGAGGTGGCTGCATGAGGTGCGGCTTGAGAGGGGGCGCGGTCTGGCGAAGGTTTTTTAAAAACCAACAGTTCCTTCTAAGCAGTGCCAGATCGTGGTTATCCATACATGAGCTCCTTGTACCTGAATTCTCTCGTGATTTAACCTGTTATTGACCTCTGCTTGTTTTCTGACTATTCTGCCTTCCGTTGCCCTAGACTATTTCCTTGTACTACGCTTCTGCACTGATATCGACCTGGCTATTCCATTTGACTATTCTATACTCTGTATTCCTGATTCTGGCTCGTCTGACTACCCCCGTGTTGCTGACCTGGTTTTGTATTATGACATTGTCTTTGATTAACCCTTTCTGTCTAGCTAGTATACCTGGCCAATTCTAAGGACCAGACAGTTAGGGATTCTTCTACGGCTACCCTGTTGGTAGTTTTTGGGCTCTGTGGAGTGTTGGGCTTTAAGGACTGCGTGGTGGGATCCGGGAACCGTGACATTACGATCTGGCCAAATGGATCCCGCAGACTTAACACAGCATTTGAGTAACTTTGTATCCAGACAGGACGAGCAGGACCATAGGATGGATCAGTTTGCTCTCGCCTTACAAACTATCCTGACTCGTACGGCTCACCTGGAACCAGCTGGGGTTGCACCTGCGCCTGCTATACCTGTGTCCTCTGTTGTTCAGACATCCCAGGTACACATGACCGCTCCTATGAGGTTTGACGGTACTCCCTCGGAGTGCCAGGGATTTTTGGTCCAGGTGGATATTAATTTTAAATTAAATCCACAAATGTTTATCACTGACATAACTAAAGTGGGGTTCATTATTAACCATCTGTCTGGCAGAGTGTTGACATGGGCGAATCCTTTATGGGAGGCAGAGAAGCCTATCGTACTGAACTATAAAGAATTCATAGCCGAGTTAAACCGTACATTTAATCCTACCAGAAAGGCCAAGGTAGCTGGCAAATCCTTGCTCCGCATACGTCAAGGGAACAGGACTGTATCTGATTATGCTATAGAATTTAAAACGTTGGTTTCTGACATGAACTGGACTAATGAGGCTCTGGTTCTTGCTTTTATGGAGGGGTTATCGGAGTCATTGATGCATGAGTTGGCCCCTCGTAAATTACCTGAGGTGTTGGGTGAATTTATAGATTATTGTATAGATCTGGATGATCAGATAAGGGTCAGAAGAACTCCAAGAGAGAAACCTAAGAGACCGTTACCAAGGTTGGCCCCTGTCTTTCAGGCACCACTAAGAGAGTTATCCCCTCCCTCTGAGCCTATGCAACTAGGCCATACTAGGCTTACAGAGGAAGAGAGAACAAGGCGTCTTCGTGAGGGATCGTGCCTGTATTGTGGTTTAAAAGGACATTTATGACTTCAATGTCCCACTCGCCCTAGAATGCATGTTAAATCGGAAAAATACTGCACCTAAGGCAACTGAGGAGACAGGCCTTGGGTGTGACGTTCATGTCTTCTATCAAAGACACTAGACTCTTGTTACCAGTATCCGTGGCTTGGGATACCAAGACCACGCATACTACCGCTTTTGTTGACTCTGGGGCTGCTGGTAATTTCATTGATATTGAATACACTTCCTCCATTTCTCTCCCTCTATTTGTAAGAGATACACCCTTGGCCGTCGAAGCCATAGACGGTAGGCCATTATCCTGTCCCAGAATTACTCACGATACTGTTACAGTGGTTCTTACCACTGGTCTCTTGCATAAAGAAGAGATCATATTTCAGGTTATCCGTTCACCTTCCAATCCTGTTGTGCTTGGTGGAACATAATCCTGTTATTGATTGGGCTAAGGAATTACTCATAATGTTTCATGATTCAAAACCAGCAGGTCATCCTGGTATTACTAAGACTCTTACCAGTATCTCCAGACAGTTCTGGTGGCCCACCATGCGACAGGACGTACGTCTGTTTGTTTTGGCTTGTCAAGTCTGTGCCAGAAGCAAAACCAGTAAAACCTTGCCTGTCGGTCTATTGCAGCCTTTAACCATTCCTAATAGGCCTTGGTCTCATCTATCCATGGATTTTATGGATTTTCTATGAAAATGGCACCTCGGTTTATCGGTCCATACAAGATCATCCACCGCGTTAACCCTTTGGCTTATGCTCTTGCCCTTCCTAGACATCTTCGCTTGCACAACGTCTTCCACACCTCCCTACTGAAGCCTTTGTTGTGTAACAGGTACACGCATGTTGTTCCTCCTCCTCCACCTGTTCAGGTTAATGGAGAGACGGAGTATGAGGTTAGGAAAGTTCTGGATTCTAAGCTGTTCAGGGGTGCTCTGCAGTACCTGGTCGATTGGGTGGGTTATGGTCCGGTCCTGGATTCCGGCTTCCAACACGTCTGCCTCTAGGTTGGTCAGGGCGTTCCATGCCTCACACCCCGATCGCCCTGGTGGTCGTCCTGCCACTCGCCCTGGTGGTCGTCCTGCTACTTGTCCTGTTGGTTGTTGGGTGGCCTCCCGTGGAGAGGGGGGTACTGTAACGTTGGGGGCTTCCAGCCTTACCAGTGTGCTTGAGGGCAGCAGGTCTGATGCTGCTCGCTCAGCAACACCCGGTTTAAATTGAAACAGGCAGGGAGGTGGCTGCATGAGGTGCGGCTTGAGAGGGGGGCGCGGTCTGGCGAAGGACAACCAACAGTTCCTTCTAAGCAGTGCCAGATCGTGGTTATCCATACCTGAGCTCCTTGTACCTGAATTCTCTCATGATTTAACCTGTTATTGACCTCTGCTTGTTTTCTGACTATTCTGCCTTCCGTTGCCCTAGACTATTTCCTTGTACTACGCTTCTGCACTGATATCGACCTGGCTATTCCATTTGACTATTCTATACTCTGTATTCCTGATTCTGGCTCGACTGACTACCCCCGTGTTGCTGACCTGGTTTTGTATTATGACATTGTCTTTGATTAACCCTTTCTGTCTAGCTAGTATACCTGGCCAATTCTAAGGACTAGACAGTTAGGGATTCTTCTACGGCTACCCTGTTGGTAGCTTTTGGGCTCTGTGGAGTGTTGGGCTTTAAGGACTGTGTGGTGGGATCCGGGAACCGTGACAAGGACTAGCCAAAGTTGAGGATTAGCCAAGGTCAGGGGACAAGTCAAGGTCAAACACAGGAGAAGCAAAACTGAATAAAGTAACACCCTGAAAGGTATGAGACCAAAACAAGCCATGTGATAGGATAGCAGTAAACATATGATCCACGAGGGGGAATTTAGAACAGACGGCTCCCCAGAATGACACAGGGCATGGGTAAGTCGTAATACACGAAGAACAATCTGACACAATGCATGCACAGCATCAGTGAAATGATGCACACTATCGTAATGGTGCCCAACATCTGCGGTGTCACCTCAATGATGCATGATAATATAAAGACACCCTTTCTGCATGGCACCAGTTGAATGATGCACTGTACCATTGTGGAGCCCAGCGTCTGTAGTGTAGAAAGAATGATACATGGTAATATAATCACAACCAGCTTCTGTAGCACGAGTTGAGTAATGAATGGCGGTATATTGACACCAACCTACAAGGCACCAGTTGAGTGATGAATGGTAGTATAATGACACCCAACCTACATGGCACCAGTTGAGTGATGAATGGTAGTATAATGACACCCAACCTACATGGCACCAGTTGAGTGATGAATGGTAGTATAATGACACCCGACCTGCATTGCATCAATTAAGTGATGAATGGTAGTATAATGACACCCAACCTGCAAGGCATCAGTTGAGTGATGAATGGTAGTATAATGACACCCAACCTGCATGGCATCAGTTGAGTGGTACATGGTAATATAATGACACTCACCCTGCATGGCACCAGTTGAGTGGTACATGGTAGTATATTGACACTTACCCTGCATGGCACCAGTTGAGTGGTACATGGTAGTAAAATGACACACACCCTACACGGCACCAGTTGAGTGGGACATGGTAGTATAATGACACGCAACCTGCATGGCCCCAGTTGAATGATGCGTGGTAGTAGAATAGTACTCAACCTCTGTTACACAAATGGAATGATGACGCAGGGTGGTACAATGACCCCCAAGCTGGGTGGCATCAATAGAATGATGCCAGGGACAACAGATAACAACATGATGTTAGTACGGTCGGCGCATCAATTAGGCGAATTAGGGAGTTGCCTAGGATGTCTTTAGGAGGGGGTGCCACTCTGGGCTAATAGAACATTATCGTAGAATTCATGTTCTGCCTGTATATTGCTGCTCTTTTTCTTGCAGAAGTCCCCTCCTGACATTTGTCCAACACAGATGATAGCCATGAGAGCTCACTGATGGCAAGGGCCCTCTGCCTGGGCGGTGGGGGAGATAGACATTAGGGCAGGGCTGTCCAACTCATGGCCCCCCATACATTAATGCCTAAAATTCCTAGAATTCTTTGAATGCAATTGATGGCCAGGGAATCATGGTGCAATTCCGAGGCAGTTTGTCTATTCAGAAAAATATGGCGCCAAATACTGGCGATTTGACAGCGAAATACAGTGCAGTTCACCGCAGATCACCGCAAATCTACGATCTTCGGCAGCAGTGAAATTGTCTCACAGAGAAGTAAAGGTTACTCTAATCACAGAATGCCGAACTGCACCAGAAATGTCAGTGAAATGGCCTGGGTATCATGATTCAGTTCGCCAGGTTAAAACAGGCAAATCCCTTAGGATTCAATGTAAAAAAAATGTCAGTTTCTTTTAAAAAAAAAAAATCAACCGTTTAGGCTAGAGTCAAACGAGCGCATTATTCGCAGCGACCGTCAAAAAGTGCGTCCGAACGCATTGACGTATTTTTTCACGGAATGCGCAAAAACGGTCAGACGACGCGCATTTTCATGCTGGATTTGTTACGGATCCAAACCAGGAAACTTTGGGTGTCTGGATGTTATGTTGGCCGGACATGAGCAGGTTCTGACGTCTCCCAGTCACGCACACACGCCGCTATGCGGACGCTGTGGACGCAGCGCACTCTGTACGTCAATACTAGCGATTCTGTGTTCTCGAAAAAATGTGTTCGTTTGCCGCATGCGTTGTGCGGCCGAACTTTCGTGTGGCCGTACTTCGTATATTGGCCGTCATTTGCTGCTACTGCGGCCATGATTAAATGCACCTAAACGTACATTAAAAATGCGTTAGTCTGACCCCAGCCTTATTGTTTTAATTTCCAGCAAACCGTCTTTTTATTTATTTATTTATTTTATTTTTTAGGAGAAATCTTTGATTCCCAATTTTTTTTTAGAGGTCTTTTTTTATTATTCTGAAACAAACCGTTTCATTTTTTATAGGACCCTTTTTAATATTTCCATTCCCACACTTTAATGCATTTTTTATTGTTTAAACACCTTTTACAGAATAGAAGAGGTCCTTTTTTGCCTGCAGTTCGACGGAGTTCAGCCGTCATTTCAGCGCTCTTTGGAATTCTTCGGCGGCGTTCGGAGGTTGGAAGCGTCGTTTAGCATTCTGTTTGGCTGCGGTCTTTGGCGGCTCCATGTTCGCCGCACTTCGGGGACCTTGCAGTGAATAGTGAATTCACCGCAGGGTTGGCAAACTTGAATTGCCAAAGCGCGCCGAACGAGAAGCTCTCTTAGTATTAGTCAGAGGAAACATTGATTTATTTGTTTAATTTTCTCTGGAGGAATTAAATTGCCAATAACGATGAGCTACCGGGAAAACAATCTCCATCTGGTGGGCACATGAGGTTGGAAGTCGTGTTGATAATAACTTGGAATAATACATTAACATGGAAAAAGAAGATACACTGTCTGCACCGACCTGAAAACCTGGCGAATCTAAACCCATAACAAAGTGTTTTATAGAATCTTATTTTCATGAAATCTTGTGGTTGACTAGACTTTACAACTGGAAAAAAACATGGTCAAATGGGTCCACCTGAGAAAAGGTTAAGGTCACTACTGCACTATTCACTTTAGCATAATATACTGGTTTTCGGAGGAAAATATGGGACATTCAGAATAGACATTAAGCCATGTTAAGATTACTTATTAAACACGGCATTTTTGGGAAGTTACCAGGAGATTTCAAATTTTGGGTTGAAGTAAAGAGACAGTCTACTCATCCCGACCACGTTATTGTAATAAAGTGGTCAGGATGTGAGGAGTTCCCCCAATCTGGAGAAAATGCAGGGTGAAGTGGAGGAGTTTCCTAAACCCTACCCAACAACACCAGCAGACGGGATTTAGAATTTTCCAGCTGCCGGTCACCAGATCGGTCACTAGTGACGTCAACACGACCAACTCCACCCTTCTCGGCATGAGATAGTAATAGTAAAATGTGTCCAGGAAAATATGGCCGACCTGGCAAACCTAAATATAACTTATAATATTGCGTAGATTAGATAAACAAAATGAGCAGGAGAGTGTAGGGATTCCTTTCATGTCGGGATCATCCCTCATTCAAGCGTTAACCATCGGACAGAAGCAGGGCCACCAATAGCATTTGAGGGGACCTGGAACAGAAGCTTTTTTGGGGACCCTCTACACACTGTCAATACCACAAATGCTTATACTCCCCCTTTTTTCCCTCACACACACACTGTCTCCTACCTCCCCCAGATAGACACCCCGGACCCCTCTCACTCCCAGATAGAGACCTGACCTCCTCAACACCTCTCCATAGATAGACACCCCGGACCCCTCTCACTCCCAGATAGACATCCCCTCTTCCCAGATAGACACCCCAGACCCTCTCACTCCCAGATAGATACCTCCTCAATACCTCTCCCCAGATAGACACTCCTGACCCATCTCACTCCCAGGTACACATCCTCTCTCCTCCAGATAGACACCCCGGACCCCTCTCACTCCCAGATAGAAACCCCTTCAACACCTCTCCATAGATAGACATCTCCTCTCCCCAGATAGACACCACTGACCCCTCTCACTCCCAGATAGAAACCCCTTCAACACCTCTCCATACATAGGCATCCCCTCTCCCCAGATAAACACCCCAGACCCCTCTCACCCCCAGATAGACACCTCCTCAACACCTCTCCATAGATCGACATCCCCTCGCCCCCAGATACACACCCCTGACCCCTCTCACTCCCAGGTAGACACCTCCTCAACACCTCTCCAAAGATAGACATCCCCTAGCCCCCAGATAGACACCCTGACCCATCTCACTCCCAGGTAGACACCCCTTCAACACCTCTCAATAAATAGGCATCCCCTTTCCCCTAGATAGACACCCTGGCCCTGACCCCTCTCACTCCCAGATAGATACCTCCTCAACACCTCTCAACAGATAGACACCCCTTCTCTCCTAGATAGACACCCCTTCTCTCCTAGATAGACACCCCTTCTCCCCTAGATAGACACCCTTTCTCTCCTAGATAGGCACCCCTTCTCTCCTAGATAGACACCCCTTCTCCCCTAGATAGACACCCCTTCTCCCCTAGATAGACACCCCTTCTCCCCTGGATAGACACCCCTTCTCTCCTAGATAGACACCCCTTCTCCCCTGGATAGACACCCCTTCTCTCCTAGATAGACACCCCTTCTCCCCTAGATAGACACCCCTTCTCCCCTAGATAGACACTCCTTCTCTCCTAGATAGACACCCCTTCTCCCCTAGATAGACACTCCTTCTCTCCTAGATAGACACCCCTTCTCTCCTAGATAGACACCCCTTCTCCCCTGGATAGACACCCCTTCTCTCCTAGATAGACACCCCTTCTCCCCTAGATAGACACCCCTTCTCTCCTAGATAGACACTCCTTCTCCCCTAGATAGACACCCCTTCTCTCCTAGATAGACACCCCTTCTCCCCTAGATAGACACCCCTTCTCTCCTAGATAGACACCCCTTCTCCCCTAGATAGACACCCCTTCTCTCCTAGATAGACACCCCTTCTCCCCTAGATAGACACCCCTTCTCTCCTAGATAGACACCCCTTCTCCCCTAGATAGACACCCCTTCTCTCCTAGATAGAGAGGTAAAGGTCGCTGAAGCTTTTTATCACACGGAGGGAGCAGTGTCAGCAGTGTTTTGGAGCCCAGTGTGTGAACTCTGCTCGTCCCACCCAAAGGGCAGGCCTGGACAGAGGATAAAGGGTTAACTCTCAAAGGCTTGCCTTTGAAATAAAATGGTATCACCGGATCCTGCAATGCTCTCGATCAATGGATAGCGGTTTTATAAGTATATAATATTATATTTTCACAATTTAATTTAGAATTACAGCATTTATTTGGTTTGAGGGGCTGCTATGGAGCGGGGTGATAGCTCATAAAAAGAGGATCACTTGCTGCAGTGCTTCCCCACCCTGTCCTGAGGTCCCCCTAACTGGCCAGGTTTTAGGCTAGGGTCAGACGAACGCATTTTTCGCGTTGTCCGTGAAAAAGTGTGTTCGAACGAATGGACATATTTTTTCACGGAATACGCGATAGCGGTCATACGATGCGCATTTTCGTCTGTGATTTTTTACGGATCGTCAATAAAACACTTTTTGTGTCTGGACGTTATGTTAGCCGGACATTAGCAGCGTCTGACATCTCCTAATCACGCACACACGCCGCTAGCGGACGCAGCGCACTCTGTACGTCAGTACTAGCAGTATCACGTTCCCAAAAAAATGCGTTCGTTTGCTGCTTGCGTTGCGCGGCCGGACTTTCGTGCGGCCGAACTTTGTATATTGGCCGTCATTGGCCGTCATTTGCTGCTACTACGGCCGCGATAAAGTGCGGCTGCACGCGCGTTCACACTGCGTTCGTCTGACCCCAGCCTAAAGGATCTCCTTGGGGAAATGCAGACTGAATCGTGCAATCACTGAGCAGCAAATCATATCACCTGCGCTACGCTTCAGATATCTGCAAACCTGGCCTGTTAGAGGGACCTGAGGAGCAGGGCTGGGAAACGCTGATTTACTGGGTTAATTCTCTCTGTATATATTCCTTTATCTGCTGTCCAGGACGACTTCTCGCAGCACCCTCTAGTGGCAAATCAATATCACTACAACAGAATATGGAAGGCTTGGCGGTCGGCCACTCAGACTAGCTTTGTGACTGATACAATGTAACCACAAGCCTCCTAATACAGTAGCTCGTTGCTTTTGTTGCCAGTTGTGATAACATTGATTTTTATTTTTCCCACATAGAACAATAAGTTATCTAGAGAGACAATGCCAAAAAAATGTAACCGCAGCGGAATTCATCGAAATCAATCAGCCGCGAACCAGAGTGGAGGGAAAAGTGTAATGGGAATTTTAGGTGAAAAAAGGCAATTTGTAAAAAAAAAATATATATATATATATATATATATATATACATATAATTCTAATCCAGATATTTCAGCCTGGATCGTTTATTTCTGGTGTTAATTCCTGACATTTACTTCTTTAACGAATAACTCCATAATATATGGGGAAATTCGCTAAATGCCGCTGCTTAGGCTAGGGTCAGACGAAAGCATTTTTCCCGCGAACATGAAAAAGTGCGTCAGAACGCATTGACGTATTTTTTCACGGAATGCGCAAAAACGGTCAGACGAGGCGCATTTTCGTGCGTGATTTTGTACGGATCATCAATAAAACTCTTTTTGCGTCTGGACGTTATGTAGGCTGGACATTAGCAGCGTCTGACATCTCCTAATCACGCAAACACGCCGCTATGCCGCAGCTGCGCACTCAGTACGTCAGTACTAGCGGTTCAGCGTTCTCAGAAAAACGCGTTCAAATTCCACTTGCGTTGCACGGCTGGACTTTTGTGCGGCCGTACATCGTATATTGGCCGTCATTGCCCGTCATCTGCTGCTAGTGCGGCCGTAATTATGTGCGCCAGAACGCACGTTAAAAGTGCGCTGGTCTGACCCCAGCCTAACTGTGAGAAGTTTACTCCGCCCTCCCAGCTGTCAGTCAGCAGAGCGGGAATCATATTTCCCGCTTCTGCCGACTTTTGCCGAGTAGGAGACGTCATGGCGCTTTCAGCACGATGACGTCTCTAACTCACCGCAGAAGCTGACGGCTCCCTCTGAGGGTTAGTGTTGCGCGCATCCTCTTGCGCGCAACACTAATCCTCAGAGGGAGCGGGGAGGAAGCCTGCCGATTGGCTGGCTTATGTGAGAGGCGCGCATGCGCGCTTCTCACGTAAACCAGAAGCCAAGAAGCAAGAAGAAGGACGGGAGCGGAAGAGGAGGGAGGTGAGTATATAAAAAAAAAAAAACGCCGCTGGAAACAAGAGGATTTTAGGGTAAGTATTACAGTTACAAGTAAAAAAATAAAAACGAAAGATTTATTAAGGGAATAGGGATAGGTTAGGATAAAAAACGGGGGGGGGGTGATTTTTTGAGTAGAGTGTTCCTTTAAGAGGGTTATTCAGGGAGCACAGAAATCTTGGCAACATTTCCCTGCTCTATCGTTACCCGGAACATCGGGGAATTAAATTTCCCGACCCTGCGGTGAATTTAGCATTCTCCTCAGGGTCCCCGGAGGGCAGGGAACAGACCCGAAAAATCCTCTGCAAAACTGCAGTAAACCCGTCGGAAATCCGCCAAAAAAACGCATCCGATACGATTTAGGCTGGGGTCAGACCAGCGCACTTTTAACGTGCGTTCTGGCGCACATAATTACGGCCGCACTAGCAGCAGATGACGGGCAATGACGGCCAATATACGATGTACGGCTGCACAAAAGTCCGACCGTGCAACGCAAGTGGAATTTGAACGCGTTTTTCTGAGAACGCTGAACCGCTAGTACTGACGTACTGAGTGCGCAGCTGCGGCATAGCGGCGTGTGTGCGTGATTAGGAGACGTCAGACGCTGCTAATGTCCAGCCTACATAACGTCCAGACCCAAAAAGAGATTAATTGACGATCCGCACAAATCACGCACGAAAATGCGCGTCGTCTGACCGTTTTTTTGCGCATTCCGTGAAAAATACGTCAATGCGTTCGACGCCACTTTTTCACGTTCGCCGGGGAAAAAGCTTCGTCTGACCCTAGCTAAATGTATCAGATCACTCGAACCGCCGCAAAAAGCACGCCGAACACATCCAGAAAATGCCGACGTGCCACCGAACAGAGCTCTGATCAGCCGCCTGAAAAAGCCGACAAGCTGAAAAACTGGGTTTAAAAAAAAAAAAAAAAAAGGTTTGAAAATTGAGACGCTGTTTGCAAAGAACTATTGAACGAAAATGTCTGTAATTTACACATAAGATCCAATGAATGATAATAAAAAAGGGCTGTAACAGAAAAAAAGAAAAATATCCGCTATAAAAGAAAAAGGAAAAAAAATTGTCTGAAAAAATCCCCAAAAATACCTAAGAGATCCAAAAAAATAGACTGTAAATAAAGAGACCTTTTGCTGCAGAATAAAACAGTTTATTAGATATTGGATATAAACAGGAATATTTAAAAAAAATATTTTTAACATTGAAGCCTATGGGTTTCACCTGAATAAACCTGCCGAATGAAACCACCGAACAGCAGGGCACTTCGGCAACTTTTCTCTGATGTTCAGTGTCTCTGAATAGATTAACCATTGCTTCTCTATGGGGGATTTCACTGCCGTCGAACAGGCAGCATACTGGCTGGCAGCTTGCCATAATTTGGCGAACTGCCTGCTCTCTTAATAGCCGAATTCACTGTTCGGTGCCATTTCAGGGTCAGATCAGCTCTCCCTGAATAACACCTTAAGTGTGACTATTCTCAATTCACCGATGTTTAACCATTGTTTGCAACAGCAGTGAATACACTTTGACGCTTTTAAAGGGACAGTCTACTCATTCTGACTATTTTATGTTTATAAAGTGGTCAGGATGTGAGGAGTGCCCCCCCCCTTCTCCCCTGATCTGGTGGAAACGCTGGGTGAAGTGGAAGAGTTCCTCCACCCCACCCAGTGTCACCAGCAGACAGGATTTTTTTAAATTTCCCTGCTGACGATCACCAGATTGGTCACTAGTGATGGCAGCACACGGAGAGCACGTTGACGTCACCCACAGTCTCAGAGAGGCAGGCGATGGATCAGATCTGTGCATGCGCGTGCAGCTCCGATCCATCGCTCTGCCTTGGCCCAATGGAACTTCTGTATGGAAAGTGCGAAGTCCCATTGTGCTGCGCAATCGCGGCTCCTAGGCTACATAAAATGTGCAGGGCTGCAAATCGTGCTAGAAAGCCTCAAGGATTTCTGGCTTCTGGAGTCCCGAGCCAAAGAGGAGGAGTTGCGTGCGGCGAGGGACAATAGGTGAGTAAAATCGCCAAAAGAAAAGAGAAAAATGATTGGGCAGATGCTGTCAGAAAGATGTGCACAGTTATTTAAGGGTAAAGAAAGGAAACTCTATTTATTTTTACCCGCCGGGCGGCTTGTCAGCTTTATTCTGTTGTTGGTCAGCGCTGTGCTCAGTGGCTGCATTTGACAGCTGTCTGGTGGATTGACGGCGGCGGACGACGGGTTTGCGGCAGCGGCCGGCGAGTTTGAGGCAGGTTGACGGCGGCATTCGGCAGCCGATTCCCTGCATTTCGGGGACCCTGTGGTGAATGCTGAATTCACTGCCAGGTTAGGGAATCGGACTCGCCAAAGTGCAGAAAATCCGAGAGCACTGATATGTAGGTGACATTTCGGTGCTCTCTGAAAAACCCTTTATGATAGAAACTACCAGAGAAGCACTGGTGGAAACCCATAGACACCCACCCTGAGAACTGCGCTTTATTCTGACCCTGTTGGCAACAGAGAGAGCTAAGAGAAAAAAATTGGCACAAGCCAATGTCACGGAATGGACCTGAGCGCTCCTTCCAGCGAGCCGCGGGACTAAAAAGTCAGACAGTTTTAAAGATCATTTTTTCCTTTTATATTTTGGTTGTGCGTTTAAGTGAATGGACATTTTATTTCATGTCTAGATGATATTGTATGAGGGCATTTAAGTCTGGACATGTCTGAGTGTAGCCGGAGTCAGACAGGTTCACTTCATTAACGGCGCCGGACCAGACACAAGCAAGGATTGTCCAAACACGAGTCTCTTCAGGAAAGGCAAGTTTATTGTGTGTCGTCACAAGTGCTCACACAGGATTGAATCGCTTAGAGTGAGCCCTGACACCAGAGACATGAGGTTTTATGCCCCAAATACATAATTAGGTACATCCCCATTAGCCCACCTCCCTATGACACTCTATTCCACCCCACGTGGGTTAATACCTCCCATCATTAATTCGAACACAAAGAACATTCCACATATAACTATAAATTGATACACTTCTCGTTAGTTTGACAGTCTGTGATTTGTTGTGCTGTCTTTCTCCGGGCAGTGCCTCCCTCCCTATCGGCTATGTTTATTCAGGTGGCCTGGGGCCTGGTCTTCTATGTTTTCTTTATTCTTCGGCACATCTCACTGACCTTGTCCCATTCATAAATCTTCTCTGTGTCAAGAGCCGGCCGGATTCTGCCTGGTTTTATTGCTAGCTTTCTAATCTGCCACGCATTCTTGGAATTCTATGTAAACTCTCTTCTGCACATCTAGTAAAAATCTATTCTATTTACTGGTGAACCAATATTCTGCACAAGATGGCTGCCTGGTTCATAGTAGCAACCATCTTCCAGCCTAATTCTCCTTCATTACCCCCTTGGCTCAAGTGTCAGTATCTTTTTCCTGGCACTTGTAGCCATTACACTTCACTATTCCGAAACTCTGCATACTGGGGGGGCTTTCCATTCACTGGGAACATGCCCTGTGGAATTATCAATGGTATCTTCTGTGTTTGTGTGGGTGTCAGTGCTGACTTGCATAGTGGCCATATGCATAGCCCTATGCGGTATATCAGTATCCCTATGATCAAAATCACCACTATCATGAGTATCATGGATCCAATCTTTGAGATGAATCTCAAGATGGAACCAAACCATTCTCCCATTGCTCCAAACCCCCGGAGCGGATTCCAGCCTTCGGCAGCAATCCTCCTGGCTGTGCCCTGCAACTGTGCTACCTTCTCCTGATGATCTTGAATTACCTGGTAATAGTCTGGGACTTCTTGTGTAGTGTTTCTGATGAAGGTGCAACATTCATAGTGCATTGTCATTTCACACAATCCATTCAAGGCCGCACTGATCTGCTCAAGCGCCATTTCATGTATCATTTGCACCTTTCGTAACTCACGCATTTCCAGATTCAGCAGCTGGATATCCATACTGGTTCTATTCAGAATTTTATCCATCAGATTGACATAGCTATTCAATCTCCTCATCATCTTTTCTCCCCATCCAGTCCATGCTGGCAACCATGTCCATATTCGATCCATCTTCGTAAACAATTCTCTCTTCGGTCTTTCAAACACCAGTGGGTACCTAGGGTGTAGTTCTGTGTCTGTGTTTGTGTCTTCTCCCCTTAGTTTCTGGATTGGGACCAGCTTAGCCAAATAACACATTCCCGTTATTGTTGGTGGTACTCATGTGTAACACACCCTTTCACAGCACACCTGGTACCCTCCTGTCACTATAAATGGTGATGAATGTAGTGTTCCTTTGATATCTCTATCGCAAGGTGTCTCAGCCGTCTCATCATATCCACTGCACCCTGCCTCCCATTGGTCACATTCCAATCACCACCTCTTGGTCTCTAGTGAGTTGCCTGCATCGTATGTATAAATAAGTCGCCTTTTGTCCTGCTTTGAATATGTAAATGTATGATGTCCAGTTGAACTGACTTGAGTTACATAACCCACCCTCGTTATTTGTTTCTTTATCTGGTCCTAGTTGAAAACACCATTCTGGTGGATACACTGGTCCTATTATGGGGTACCCGGGACTGACTGATTCGGTCTTTTCCCTTTGTGCATCGACAGCATGTATTGTGATATTCCCTGATACAAACATACTCAAATTCATTGGAACAGAGGCAAATGGTATATGAATTGTCTCTGGGTGCAGTCTACTACACACCCAGCATGCAGTTTGCCCAGACTTTTTAGCATAGTCATATTTGAATTGCACAAGTAAGTGTCCTCTTGGGTTGGTTCCAGATAGCGCCTCTCGTTTTTGTCTCCACATGGTACGGTTCTCCATCACCGGGTGCGTACCATTCCAGATATGGGAAATATCCACTTTCCCAGCGGTGCTTGTACAATTGGGGCATGCTCCTCTCGAGAGTCCATAAATCAAATTAGCAAGATATAAAATCAGCACCACAAATGCCCCGAGTGTCAGAATTCCTTGGGCAATTCTTTTTACAGTCACATAAACCCAATCCCTCCCCACCGGAATTTCAAAAGTAAAAAAACATTTCTGGATGATCAAGGGTGGGGGCCGGCCCCTAAAAAGCACCCTGTGGTTATCCCCCGTTGGCAGGTGGTCAGGGTCTGTGCCCATCAAGACACCCACTTGTTGATCCTCTGAATCATCAGGGTTAGGATCATTTAGGTGCTCGTGACTGTGGTCTTTGTCAGCTTCAGCCTCAGCGGATTGGTCTCGTTGGCGACGACCTTCCATGTTAGCTCAGGACTGGCAGCTGCTTTTACTCTGGAGTGATGTATCCACGGGACCACCTCGGCAACCTTTACTGCTGTAGGGGTTGATAACAGGACAAGATAAGGACCTCTCCATTTTGGACCCAGTGGATCATTTTTCCACTCTTTTACCCATACTGAGTCACCCGGACAATACTTATGCAGTGAAGGATATAGAAAATGCGGTATATTATCCCCCACCCAAGTATTTAATTTCTGCATTGATTTACCCAGCATTACTACCTGATCATTTAGTTTAGTTTCTCCCAATGCCCGAAGGTCCCCCCTTAGTCCATTAATCAGAGGGGTTGGCCGTCCAAACATAAGTTCGTACGGACTTAGTTTCAATTGGGGGTTGGTCTGCACCTAATGTGCAAGAGGACTATCGGCAGCAAGTCCAACCAGCCTAGTGACGTCTCTTGGCACAGTTTGGACATCAAAGTCTTTAGGGTACGGTTCATTCTTTCAACTTTTCCTGAACTTTGGGGCCTGTAGGCAGTATGTAGCTTCCAGGTGATGCCCAGTAGCCGGGCAAGTTGTTGCAAACAGTTCTGGATAAATGCAGGGCCATTGTCCGACCCTATCTCGAGTGGAAGTCCGTAACGTGGTATTATTTCTTTCATCAGGCTCTTTACCACTTCTGTCGTCTTTTCAGTTCTTGTTGGGAAAGCTTCCACCCATCCTGTCAATGTGCACACCATCACTAGTAAATATTTGTATCCTTTGCAGGGTGGCAGCACTGTAAAGTCTATTTGTAATGATGCCATTGGAGATAGCCCGATTGGCTGTTTCCCTGGGGGTTGAGATGGGCCTGTTCTCGGGTTGTTTTTGGCACATGTTACACACTGCTGAGCTGTTGCTTTGCAGATTGCTGACAATCCTGGTACGTAGAAATGTGGCTCCAACTGTTGCTCCATCATTTCTCTCCCTCCATGGGTACTTGCGTGAAGTGCTCTTATGATTTCAGGAGCCAGTGTTGCTGGTAGGACCACTCGTCCATTTTCCATCTGGAACCATCCATCTTCTCCATATCCTCCGGGTTCTTCTGTCAGCCACTTCTTTTCTTTCTCTGAGTACACAGGTGTCCATTCGCTCAGTGGCGCCGGTAGAAGTGCAGCTACCACTGGTTTTGGTTTGTATCGTGCCAATTCTCCATGATTTCCCCAGATGAATTCTTCTTTTGGGAAATAGTATCGCCATGCGAAAAACAATAAATCTTGTCTGTCTTGTGAATCTCTTACTGCTGGTATGAAAAAGTCCATTGCACTTTTCTTCATTCTTGGCAGTCTGTTCTTGATAAGGATCTCCTTGAGGAAGAACCTCACCAGTGGGACTTGATATTCTTCTGCTCCCAATTCTCCCAGACTGTGCAGTATCCGTGTGATTCGTAGATTATTGTGAGGATTATTTATCAAATTTTCAAATCGTGACGCGAAATTTTCTGCTCGTTCAACTTCAGTTGTTTCTTTGTCTTCCTCCTCCCCCACTATTTTTACGCCGAAGAATTTCAGCATCATCTTGTAAGCTCTGCGTAGTCTTTGCTGAACTTCTGAGGTGTTGATCATTAGACGTGTTTCTTGCGGGTTTAGGGGAGTAGAGTAGAAATTCCGGCCTTGTGTCCTTGTTGGAAAAAGCCATTGGATATAATCATGATTGAGTTCTAAAAGTTCGTAATCATCTTGCCATTTGTGTAATATTATTTCAATGAACTCGCCGTGGGGTTCAAACTTTTTCAAATTCATGTAGAACTCGTAATTTGGCATAGAAGGTTGAGGCTCTTGCTTGCAGATCAATACTTTAGCTTGAGCTTCTGTTTGCGGTGGTGGTTTCGCAGCTGCTTTTGCGGCCTGGTCCGCGCGTCTGTTACCTTTTGGAATTTCATCACGGCCTTTTTGGTGGCCTCGACAGTGCATGATGCTGACAGCACTTGGTTTCCACACTGCTTCCAGGAGGGCCGTGATTTCTGCAGCATATTTAATCTGTTGTCCTGAAGACGTGAGTAGACCTCTTTCTTTGTAGAGTGCACCATGTGCATGGACTGTCATGAAGGCGTACTTGGAATCTGTGTAGATATTTACTCTTTTGCCTTCAGAAATTTCAAGGGCTCTGGTTAAAGCTGTTATTTCAGCTAGTTGTGCAGATGTATGGCCTGGCAGTGGCTTTGCTTCAATAATTTCTTCTGTTGAGACTACTGCATAGCCGGAGACTTTCTTCCCATCATCCATGTAGCTGCTACCATCAGTGAATAGCTGTAGATCGTATTTGTCTAGGGGTACGTCTTTCAAATCTGGCCTGCTACTGAACACTTCTTCCATGACTTGGAGGCATTCATGATCTGGATCCTCTTCACAGTCAGGCAGTAAAGTAGCAGGGTTTAAGGTAGCGATGAGGTCCAAATGAACCCGTGGATTTTCACACATCATGGCTTGGTACTTCGTCATCCGGCTGTTGCTGAACCAGTAACCTCCTTTGACATCCAGCAGAGCCTTGACAGCATGGGGCACCTTGACATGAAGAACTTGTCCAAGGGTCAGCTTGTCTGCTTCTGCTATCAGCATTGCGGTGGCAGCCACTGCTTTCAGGCATGGGGGTAGGCCGCAGGCCACAGGGTCGAGTTGCTTGGAGAGGTAGGCCACAGGCCTCAGCCACGAGCCAAAGGTCTGGACCAATACTCCTGTTGCTGTTTGGTTATGTTCATGTACGAACAGCTGGAAAGGCTTGCTATGATCTGGCAGACCCAGCGCAGGAGCTTCCATCAGCAGAGTCTTTAATTTCAGAAACGCTGCTGTTTGCTCTTCTTCCCAATGAAAGGGGTCTAATTCTCCCCCCTTGGTTGCTTGATGAAGCGGCTTGGCAATTTCTGCGAAGTTGGGGATCCACAGGCGGCAGAAGCCTGCAGCTCCCAGGAACTCACGGACTTGTCTCCTGGTCTTTGGTTGGGGTATGCGGCACACCGCTTCTTTTCTTTCTGCCCCCAGTGCACGTTTGGTACCTGTTAACTGGAAGCCCAGGTATTTTACACTCTGTTTACATATTTGTGCTTTCTTTTTAGAAACTCTGTAACCTGCTTGACTTAGTAGGTGTAGCAAAGCTTTTGTGGCGGATAAACAGTCTTTTTCTGTGGGAGAAGCCAGTAATAAATCATCAACATATTGGAGTAACACTACTTTGTCTGGCTGAGCGTTGAAGGCGAGGAGATCTTGGCTGAGCGCGCACCCGAAAATTGTGGGCGAATTTTTGAAACCTTGAGGGAGGCGCGTCCACGTCATTTGATGACGCGCCCCCGTGGTAGACTCTTCCCACTGAAATGCAAAAAGGGGCTGGCTTGCTGGAGCCAGGCGGATGCAAAAGAAAGCGTCTTTTAAATCAAGCACTGTGTAATATTGTGTATCTCCGGGGATTAACGCCAACAAATTGTATGGATTTGGAACCACAGGGTGTAGTGTTACTGTGGCCTCGTTGACAGCTCGTAAATCTTGGACAGGGCGGTACTCTTGTGTGCCTTCTTTCAATACTGGCAATAGGGGTGTGTTCCATGGTGACACGCAGAATTTTAATATGCCGTTATCTTTAAGTCTCTGTAAATGTATCTGTATATTCTGCTTGGCTTTCTGTGGGATATGATATTGTCTTAGGGCCACAGGCGTTGCGCCGGGCTTTAATTCCACATATACCGGGGGTATGTTTATGGCAAGTCCTGGCGGGTTTTCCTCCGCCCATACCCCAGGAATTTCGAGGAGTAGTGCATGCGGGTCCGGCGCGGCAGGCAGAGTAGGTGCTGTACGCCATTCTTCCTCCCTTGGCATAACTACTGCAATTTTCACAGATTGTGGATTGTGCGGACTGGCTGGATTATGCTGCCGAATAGAGCAGCCACTCTCGGGCAGGTCTAATTGAGCGTGACCCCCGGGAAGGAATGTAATTTGGGCTTGCAATTTGCAGAGGATATCCCGCCCCAGGAGTTGGATGGGACATTCGGGCATATACAAAAATTCATGTTCAACATTATGCCCACCCACACTACATTTTCTAGAAGCAAGAAAAGGATATTTAGCAGACACCCCCATTGCTCCCATAATATCAACCTCATTTCCCATTGGAGGTGCAATTTGTTTAGTTACAACAGAATATTCGGCACCTGTATCAACCATAAAAACTTCATCTTTATTTCCCACTCTCATTGTGACCGTGGGCTCGTGGCTACCGAGCGGGATGGGCCCAGGTCCTCGTCAATATACATCCTGCCCTTCAAATGACGTCCCCGCCAGTCCCACAAACCCCGCTCCGTTCCCTTCACTTCTTTCATACCTTCCGTCTGCTACCTGGCCATTAGGGGCTTGACCTCCCGTCCCCCCAACTTCACCCTGTCCCCCAAATTTAGCCAAAAATAGACAGTACAGTCGTTTTTCCAGTGACCTTCACCCCGGCACCACGCGCACTGATTGGGTCCTAGGGGTTCCCTAGGGGCTCCCCTACCTCTTCCTCGAGTCCCCCTACCCCTTGCCCTCCCTCTGTCTGGGCCACCTCGTCCTCCACCATTCCCCATGTATCCAACCACCCCGGTATGTCCCTTCTGTTTCTTTATCTCCTCTAGATCCCGGTTATGATACACCTTATTAGCAATCTCAACTAACTCGCTAATACCTTTTCCAAAAACCCATCTATTCTCTGTATTTTGTTCCGTATATCCCTCTGTGACTGACCCACAAACGAAGAGTTAATTAACCTCTGATTCTCCGTCGCTTCAGGATCAATAGGACTATACATCCTGTACGCATCCAGCAATCTCTCTAGAAACGCACTTGGGGATTCCTTAACCTCTTGCACCACATCTGCTATCTTTCCCATGTTTGTGGGCTTCTTCCCTCCCGCTTTAACACCCATAATTACAGCAGTTCTGTATGTCTGCAGATGGGCAACTCCTTCAACTGTATTGTACGGCCATTTAGGATCTGTTTTGGGGTAATGCTCCTCTGCCCATGCTTCTGGATGAGGCTTAGCATCTGCTACAGCTTGGGCGAGTAAAATCTTTCGCGCGCTACTATTTATCCGGGCTCTTTCCTCTGTAGTAAACATTGTCAACATTAATTGCTGACAATCTGCCCATGTGGGGTTATGTGTGAGCATAACTGACTCTATCATACTGGCCACTGCTGCGGGATTTGTGGAATACAGTGGTGTGTGTGTTTTCCAGTTAAAAAGATCTGTTGTCGTGAATGGGACATATGTGTATTGTATTGGCCCTGGATCCCCATTCGCTAAGGGGGGGCCTGGCACCTCCCGCAAAGGCAACTGCATAGCATTCTTGTAGGGATTGTGTTGGTACGGATCCCGGGTTTATGTATACTATTCGCTGCGCGTGTGGTAACTCCCTGGTTCTCATCCTCCTCTTTATCATCACCATTCCCGTGGGGCACTAATTTATATACGCTCCCATCGGGCATCTCAATCTTCTCTGGTGGAGCCTCTCTGTCCCCTCCACCCGCTGCGCCCTGCTCTTCTTCCTCAGTCACACGGGACGGAGTAGAGGGAGCTGACCGAGACCCAGCCGCTGCCTGCTCCCCCCTCTCCGCCCGCGCAATCGCGGCATTCAGAGCTTCCCTAGCTGCCCCATAACATGATGGGTAGGACGGGGGCAGATTATCACCCTCTTCCGGTTGATCTAACACCGGTCTCTCTCTCTCTCCATTATTCTGGGGGTCCTGCTTCTTATTTCTCCCCGCTATCATTATAAAATGACTCTTGTTCTTAATGCAATATCTCCATATATCTATATACGGATACTGTTCAGGATGCCCATACTGCTCTGTGACTTGGGAGTGTACCTTCTGTACCAACTCCGGGTCCATTGACCCCTGTTCTGGCCATCCTGGGACTAACATCGGCCACACAACTGTACATATTACTTTTAGCTTTTCTTTTGTCAGTTCTACACCATAATCATGAGTTTTATATAATGCATCGAAATTTCGCACCATATACTCTAGGGGCGTCTCCCCCTCCTTTACCCTCTTGGGCTTTGATGACCCGTTACCCATTGTCACTCCTGAAAACAATACTCTTTGCGATACAAATATCTTATTTCAACAACAGTTAAAATCTACAGTCTGATACTTCAGTCAACAATTTATCCGCATCCACATACGCTTCCCCCTTCAGTAGCCGACTGCAGTCGCCTGAGCCGAAACCGTACGTCCAGGGTCAAATCTCGTATTTGCTTCCTCGTGGAGCGAGTAGGCGCACGTTCACTCACAGCACTCGAGTCAATTCATTCACAACACATTCCGTATCAGATACTTTCAGCACAATACAGAACATATATCACTTCAACTCTTTCCATTAGCCGAGGGCGTATTCCCTCCTTTGTGGCTCCTTATACCCCGTAATTTGAACTCTAACTCTTGACTGCTTGTGGCTATGTGCACCCCGTTCCTTGTCTATCTCTGTAGCTATCGCTGGCTTCACTATAAGCCCTTTTCACTACACGGCGTACACACTAGGCACTGACTCAGGCTCTTAGCCCAGTCACAGAAAAAAAAATCCCTCCTCCTTTCCCTTTTACCCACGTGGTGAAGCTCTATTTACAAACACTGACTACTGAAATGACTCATGCAACTCCACGTAGCTACCTTCTCCCTCTCTTACAGAACTACCCTTTGATTGGCATTCAATTCCCCCGAATCCAGACGCCCGCTAGCCACTCTGGCTCCTTAGCAATGTCAGCGCTACCAGCGGCGGGCTAGATATGCCAATAGGATGGTGGCCATCGCATCCTCTTATCCGTCTATCGCAGTCGGACGTTTCCCTTAGATACCGGTATTTCCTTTAGACATACAAAACATAGAAGACACGTTACCTATCGCCGGCGCTGCTTGCTGTTTCCCCAGACTCGTTGGTGTCTGTCCCAGCTTCCCGGGCCGGGGGGGTCTGTTTGGGACGAGGTGAGGTCCACTGTACAGGAAATCCTGCTTGGCGCCTGCAGATGTCAGCTCACCTTCAACGGACGCCCCCAACCATCGGGATTCTCGTGCACCTGCAGTCAATATCGCCGCACTGTGTTCAGCAGCCGTTGCCTGTGTCTTGGCAAAAGGCCCGTTATCCCGGCTATCGAGCCCCAGGAAATGTAGCCGGAGTCAGACAGGTTCACTTCATTAACGGCGCCGGACCAGACACAAGCAAGGATTGTCCAAACACGAGTCTCTTCAGGAAAGGCAAGAGTTTATTGTGTCGTCACACAAGTGCTCACACAGGATTGAATCGCTTAGAGTGAGCCCTGATTACACAGAGACATGAGGTTTTATGCCCCAAATACATAATTAGGTACATCCCCATTAGCCCACCTCCCTATGACACTCTATTCCACCCCACGTGGGTTAATACCTCCCATCATTAATTCGAACACAAAGAACATTCCACATATAACTATAAATTGATACACTTCTCGTTAGTTTGACAGTCTGTGATTTGTTTGTGCTGTCTTTCTCCGGGCAGTGCCTCCCTCCCTATCGGCTATGTTTATTCAGGTGGCCTGGGGCCTGGTCTTCTATGTTTTCTTTATTCTTCGGCACATCTCACTGACCTTGTCCCATTCATAAATCTTTCTGTGTCAAGAGCCGGCCGGATTCTGCCTGGTTTTATTGCTAGCTTTCTAATCTGCCACGCATTCTTGGAATTCTATGTAAACTCTTCTCTGCACATCTAGTAAAAATCTATTCTATTTACTGGTGAACCAATATTCTGCACAAGATGGCTGCCTGGTTCATAGTAGCAACCATCTTCCAGCCTAATTCTCCTTCATGAGGACATTCAAGTCTGGACATGTCTTTGTGTTGTGTGTAAAAAAGGATCTGCCCAAACCTTTTAATAAATCAGTTTCTGTTTTGAAGTCATACAGCTTCGTCTGGTGAGTTCTTCCAGGGAATATCACATTGCACCTAGAAGGCACTCAACGGCCTTCCACATCACGTCTATCCCAGGAAAAGGAGCCTCAAGTCAGCCCAGCAGCCACCTCCACACCAACAAGAGGTCGGTAGATCAGGCTGCTCGAGACGCCGAGTGCCGAGCCACTCGGTAGTCGGGCCGGACGCCATCAAGGGGGTCAGATAGGAGCAGGACTGCAGGCGGACACTCCATCCCGTCACAGCCAATATCCCCCAGAAGCCCCCTGTTGCTGTACTAGGCAGAATAGTAAGAAGCCGCAAACAGACAGCAGCAGCGGAGCTGCGCCAGCATCACACAGATTTGTGCCTTTAAGGGGACACCACACTACCGCTAACATAAGCTGTAACCAGATTACTTGTGCATTACAAAGAAAAACACTTTATAAAACACTTTATAAAATACATTATAGGACACATTATAAAACACTTTATAAAATACATTATAGGACACATTATAAAACACTTTTATAATGTGTCCTATAATGTGTTTTATAAAGTGTTTTATAATGTGTCCTATAATGTGTTTTATAAACACTTTATAAAACACATTATAGGACACATTATAAAACACTTTATAAAACACATTATAGGACACAATATAAACCACTTTATAAAACACCTTATAAAATGCATTATAGGACACATTATAAAACACACTATAAAACGCTTTATATAACACATTATAGGACACAATATAAAACACTTTATAAAACACACGCAGCTGTTTTTTTTTCTTTGTTTGAATTAATTACATGTAAAAAGGAAAAGTAAAGTTAGGTTTTGTTTATTTTTATCTCCTTTCCATTTTTTCTTGTTTTCAATTCCATTTTGTCGATTTTTCCCATGATGCAACATTTACCAAAATCTTACGGTGAGTTTTTAAATTGTGGCTTTATCTTCTACAGTATTTAACAGTTAAAGAGTTGGAGGAGGAAATGTTTAGATAAGACTGCAGGAGGTCTGTTGTCCTGCCTCTGCTATCCGAGATAAGATATGGCAGCTGAATGAAAGACACAAGGAGCTTAAAAGACTTCTGATCTACCCACTGGTGATATATTGAGCAGAAGCTGTATCATGTCACTATCAGGGCAATGCTGATGTCATGCCCTTTTTGGGCTTTCTAGCTGGCTCCCAGACAACCCCGTGGTCCTCCTCGTATCATCTCTCCAAGGACTTCTTTTTCCATTTTGTGGCATCCTAGCTGTCTGTTCTGCACAACAAGTGGTTTCCAATCTTGATGCAAAAGTGATACCATTCAATGCAACAGACACAACGTACTGATGCACCTGCGTCATTCCATTGGTCTCCATTGACAGGCGAGACATTGATGCTACATTCGAGCTGGAAGCCCAGTTTGCAGCAAGAATGGAATGGCATTTCCTGCCGATAAAATAACTACATAACTGTGCATTGCTGCTCGCCCCCCCCCTGACCACAGCTCTGTACCTGACTACGGTTACTAGTTGTCATTCTTTACCTGCCATCAGGTCTCACTTCTCTACAACATGGACAACCAAGGAAGCCTACCACTGGAATAAAGGTGAATTTAATGTTGCCATAAAGATTAAACCGGGATTGGGAATGCAGGGAAGGTCAGGGTCTTTAATGTTCAATCCCCATGTCCCCTCCTCCCGATAAACCCTTTCATATCTCTTTAATGCTTTATTGTTCTCACTTTGTATTGTTGTTGTCGACATTTATTCAACTGCAGAACGAATTGCGTCCAACCAAGACACATTATTATTATTTTTTTATGTTAGACCATTACTGCCAAAATCTGGAAAATCTTAAATCTACCCATTCACAAAATCCACTCTCATTTAATGGGTACTTTCCTCGTGTGCCAGGAAAGCTTTTTTGGAAGCGTGCATCCACTTTCTGAAGACATTCGTCCTGCGTTGCTTAACCTTTCGGGTTATTTTTAAGTCGGAGTCGCGAGGTCCTCTTTCGTGAATGCGGTTTTAAACAGAATTCCTGTGAAAGCCGTGACGAGAGAAAAGCGAGGAGCTACGGCGCAACATGGATAAATCAATCACATGCGAAAATCACTCAGTAATAAACACAGAGACAAACAAAACGGTCAAAGCACATCATCCATAAGTATATCCAGATATTTGTTTCCAAGAACCATTATTTTGTGGTAAGAGAAATTCTCCCTGTGTTTAGTCAGTCGGTATGTGTTAATGTTATGTGATATATGGAGCTGTACGGGGGAAACATGCAATCTTTACTTTAAAGGAACTCTCCAAGCACGGTATGGATAGCTTAACATAGCGTATCGGGACCAGAATCCTACATGTAGACCGTTTTTGTGAAGAAGTTCAACCATAGCGTTCCCTATATTTGGTACGCCATGTCTTCCCTCTGATAGTCCCTGCTTTTCAGAGGAAAAAAATTTGCGGGGCTCCAAGGTACATGTCACGTCCAGCGTCCACAATCTGACCCGGCGCCCGGCAGTGCCATCCTCGTTGCTCGCTGGCAGGGTGCCGAGTGATATGCACTCCTGTGGTGGTCACGTGGGTGGCCAAGGGGTGGGGCGCGCCCCGATGAAGCAGCGCTGCTGAGTTTAAAGTCAGTCTGCTCAGGGAGACTCATTGCCCTGACGTGGTTCAATATCCCTCAGTGCTTTCTGTGTATCTGGTTTATTGTGTTGACTCTGGCTATCCTTATAGAACCCACTATGTGTACCAACCGGGCTATTCTTGAAACCCTGCTCTGTGTATGACCCCGGCTACTCTTAACAAACCTGCTCTGTGTATGACACTGGCTACTCTTAACAAACCTGCTCTGTGCATGACCCTGGCTATTCTTAACAAACCTGCTCTGTGTATGACCCTGGCTATTCTTAACAAACCTGCTCTGTGTATGACCCTGGCTATTCACAACAAACCTGCTATGTGTATGACCCCGGCTATTCATAACGAACCTGCTCTGCGTATGACCCTGGCTATTCATAACGAACCTACTCTGCGTATGACTCTGGCTATTTGTAACGGACCAACTTTGTGTACCGACTCGGCTATTCCTGACAAGCCTGTTCTGTGTGTCGCTCCTGGTATACGGGTGATGATCTCTCCTCCTGGTGATGCGATTCCTGTTATCTGGACTAAGTATACCCTCATATTCTGGTATCTGTTAACCCTTGCTGGGTTCTTACAGATCTGTTCCCTGAAGATAGTTAGTGGTACTGACCATCAACAGATCAGAGAGGTAGATAGTATACTGTGTATAGGGACCAATATCATAGACCCAAGAGGGATCTGTGACAATACAGTTACAGTCATTTATATAGCGGCAGCAGATTCTGTAGCACTTTACAATGGGGGAGCACAAACATAAGAGCTAATAAAGATACATTAGGAACAGACAGCCCTACCTGTAGGATAACTATCCAGGTAAAACAGCACTTTAACCAAGTGCTCAGCCAGACACGTGAGCTTACAATCTAAGGGACGGGGTATCTGAAACAAATGGGAGCAGAGGGAAAGAGGAGCTGGTGGCCAGATAAAATATAGCAGGGCTTGTATGGGAAGGACCAGAAGCTTGGGCTTAGTAAGGGTAATCAGAGAGAAAAGTGGAAGCAGCTGGAAAGGAGAGCTGAATCTTGGACCGGACCTGGGTGGGAGGGTGAATGGGACAGCGGAGTGGAATAATAAAGGTCAGTCTGTGAACGTCTGGATGATCTGATTGCTGTATGGAGAATGTAAAACAGTTTAAAACTCGTCATGTGGCTCACCATCCAACCTGAAAGGGACCAGACCTGTAACCTATTCCCTGGCAGTCCAATCCTTTCACAGTTGCAGGTGGTGAGAAGTGCAATGTGGTTAATTCCTTCACTACCGCAATCGTGTTTATACAATAGCAGTAGCAGACACGGCATCCCGACCGTGAACTTGATATGGGGCTATGCTGTGGAATTGCAAATTAAATTTATTTGTTGCTAATTAAATTAGTTTGTGTTTGGGCTCCAGGAGGTGCCCCCAAAGTTACAGCAACCTGGACAGTATGCCCAAGTTGCGAACACTTTTTTAAAACCAGTTGGGAATGTCTCTGAATGACATCTCCCCATCTGATACTGTACGGAGACCAGAACTGCAGTAACTCTTTTTGGCCAGCAGATGGCGACATCAGCTTGCAAATAGGTTTTTACAGTAAGGAATACATTATTATTAATCTTTATTTATAAAGCGCTGGCATATTCCGCAGCGCTGTACAATAGGCACAATATAGACAGGGATACAATACATTGAACAACATTTGACAAACAGACAGTACAGTACAGTACATTGGGAATATTTTCAGATATTTCTCAGTGTATAATTCATTAACCCCTTCCCTGTGGAGGATGTTCCCCAAACGTCTTCCGTTCGGCGGGGGGCCAGAGAGATACTCACATCTCTGGTCCGGAGTCCCGTGGCGTTCTGACTTCCTAGAAGTCAGGCGCCGCTTTTATAGACCCTCCCGCTGTAATGACATCATTGCGTCGGACATGTTGACGTCATTTTCAGG
Source organism: Leptobrachium leishanense (assembly GCA_009667805.1). NCBI lineage: Eukaryota > Metazoa > Chordata > Amphibia > Anura > Megophryidae > Leptobrachium > Leptobrachium leishanense. The sequence goes on from CM019063.1 coordinate 546,883,046, forward strand.
CGACCCCCCTGGCAAAGCCGGGAGATTGCTGGAAGAGATGTCTGCCCTTTCAAGCGATGCCTGTCTTTAACCCCTATAGTGCCGAACCGCAATCCGATGCCATTTAGTGCTGTATCGCGGCCTAGCTCCGGTGGGGCCGCCATCTTGGATGGCGGCTCCACCGCCGGGTCCCCCCTCAGCACCCGACATCATTGCGCATGTTGTGATGACGTCAGTTAGCCGGGGAACCCTTAGCTGCCCAGGGATTTCCCAAGGAAATCTCCTGGTGAGATAGGGGGTTCCGTTGAATTCCATATCTCCCAAAGGCTAGAGGGTCATGGATGGTGTCAGTTGAAAGGCCACAACATGTTTTTTTGTGTGTTATTTTTATTAATGCAGCAATATTGTCCCCATTTAAATTATAATGAGAACAATGATGATGCACTAACAATTTTTTTCTATGGGGGTGTTTGCTAAAAATCCCATTTCCCCCAAAAAATGGAACGAGTCCCCATTTCAATTTTTTTTTAACAAGCGCACCCCATAGAAATATACCTGAAAACTCTCGGATGATAAAATGTAAAAAAAAAAAAACACTTTACACACTGTAGATTGAAAATCCTAATTTTATTGCATTTTATGTTATAATATACAGGCAGGACGTGACGTATACATATAATAATGATATATTATGAATCTGCCGAGTCTGCCGGAAAAAGAACGATATATAATATGTCTGGGTCGTATAATAAAACGTGACTTCAAATCGCGTTTAAACATGATGAGCAAAAATGTCTCAGCAATGAAGGGGTTAATAATCCTTTTCCCACAAAAGAAAGCTGGTTCCCGACAGTGTGTTTTTGGAAAATCCCTTGACGTGAAGGGGTTAAGCTATCAATCAGTTTTACATGAAGTCTTCAAAAGGTAGACCTTTTTGTCTCCACGGAAGCATTTAGGGCGCCGGCACGCATTGCATGCCGACTCCGGGTCACTCTCCACCTGTAAACCATGTACATTTTTCCACCATGATCATAAGTTTGTGTCTACAATCGAGTCAAACCTGCAACAACTGTAAACTATGATTCTCTGAATATTTCTGGGAACAAGATGAATGTAAACCAACAACATGTGTTTCTGCTGTTAATCCCACGATGTATCGGAAAATGAGAGAAATCTCAATGCATTAATTCCTGGTAACTTCTTTTATGCCAGGGCTAATGCATCACTCATGTGCGGGCAACCGATTGGCAGCTCAGGTAGACACAATGATGACACGCCCCCTTTTGGTGGCACGGACTTCACCAGTGACAGAAATTATGGCCAAACCTCCAGCATTTCGATCTCACAGGTCTGTCCTGTTGGTTCTTTGTCTAGGTCAGTGGTTCCCAACCGCGGTCCTCAAGTCCCCCTAACAGGTCAGGTTTTAAGGATCACTTTGGGGAAATGCAGACTGAATCGTGCAATCATTGAGCAGCAAATCATATCACCTGTGCTGTGCTTTAGATATCCTGCAAACCTGGCCTGTTAAGGGGACCTGAGGACCAGGGTTGGGAAACACTGGTCTAGGTGAACCAATGGGTGGTGCAATAAGCAGGAATAGGAGAGTCTCCCTACAGGATCACTATTACGCACACCACAAAAATACTCTGAAGAACTTCCGCAACTAACAGGGTTATTCAAAGAGAATCGAAAAGTCACCGCACGTTCGGTGACTTTTCGTTCTCTTCAATTCGGTGCAATTTGGCGATCCCATTTCGGCGACCCTGCGGTGTATTCAGCAAGCACCACAGGGCCGTCGTAGTGCAGGGAAAAGCCGCCGAACACTCACCGCAAGACCCAGCGAACACACACCAAAACCCGCAAAAACATCTGGATTAACCCCGCCGAACACGCCGGAGAAACCCAAGCAGGAGCCGATCACACGCAGCACAGCCGCCGGAAAAAAACCGACACCGCAGACGAATGTAGTGAAAATAAAAACAGTTTGCTTGAATGTTTGAAAAGTGAAACACTGTTTGCAAAGAAACTACTGAACGAAAATGTCTGGAATTTACATATAAGATCCAATGAATGATAATAAAAAGGGCTGTTACAGAAAAAGAGAAAAAACGATTAAATTTTTTTAAAAAAATTGTAAACATTTTGTTGCAGAAAAATCCCCAAAAATGCCTTAAAAATCTATAAATAAAGAGACTTTTTACTGCAGAATAAAATAATAAACGGTTTATTAGATATTGAATTAAAACGGGAATATTTTTAACATTGAAGCCTATGGGATTCGCCTGAATAAGGCTAGGGTCAGACGAGCGTGATTTCTACGGACTGTACGTCCGTGCAGTACGGACATCGTCAGTACGGAAGACGCAGTAGTGGCCACACAGTCCGTTTTTTCACTGAAGTTATTTTTGACGGATGTAGGAGGGAAAAATAAATTACAATGAAAAAACATTCTGTCCGTCAAAAATGCTGGACGTATAAATGCAGTCCGTCTGACCTCGCTCCATCACTCACACACAAAGCTATGCAGACGTTGCGGACGCAGCGCACTTTGTGCGGCCGTTCTAGCGGTTGTACGTTCTTGCCTGCCTTGCGTCCGTGGGCCGCGGCCGTTGAGCGTCCGCAGTTCAGTGCGGACGTACTTCGTGTAACGGACTCCAATGGGCTTCCTGTCATGCTATCACGGACGTACTTTTAGGCGCAATCACGGACGTGAACACTACGCTCGTCTGACAGCAGCCTTAACCTGTTGAATGAAACCACTGAATGGCAGGGCCATTCGGCAACTTTTCCCTGCTGTTTTGTGTTCTCTGAATAGCCGAAGCATTGCTTCTCTATGGGGACTCACTGCCCTCGAACAGGCACCGAACAGGCACCGAACAGGCACCGTATGTGCAGGCAATTCGGCAACATTTGGCTAACTGCCTGCTCTCTGAATAGCCGAATGGCCAAGAAAGGTAACGGAACCCTGATTTTCAGCGTTCAGTAGCCATTCGGATGTCTTTGAATAATCCTGTATCCCTTAATACAAAACCAACCACAGGTGACCTCCAGCCCGGCTCCAGACCACTCCCAAACACTGAACTCAGGTATACCAAGGTGACTGGGCAAACAAGAATTTGCATATACTCGAGGAACACTTCTATAGAGATCATAGAAAAAAATGGCAGAACATAAATATGTGTATATGCAGAAGATCGGCGTCCAGATGTCACCACCATCACACTTGGGGAATTCTCAATTGGAATGAAAGTCACTACATGAACAGACGCCTGGTAACATCTTCACTGAAATTAATCCAGCCACCAGGAGTATAACTCAGGGTACCGGTTATAAGGTGGGGATCTGTACCCAGGATGGGGTTCCACATGCAGAAAAGCTCCCCTCGCTGTCAGTATCCGGAAAAAGTATTGATTGATAGGGTTGGGGGGAATAAAATGACCTGTCAGACTCCCCAGAACCCACAGTCATGCACATCCCTAAAGTAATGCCAAGTCCAGGTACCCCCAGTTACATTCGTCACACCGGAAACTAAGGGTAGCAGGAAGGCCCAATAGGAAGCGACAGGTGCTGGAGGCTCTGGACACACAGGATCAAAGCAATATCAGCATAAAACCCATAAAAAGTACATAGAAATGCAGGGGAAATCATTTTGCTCTATGTGTTCCGTCTGAATAAGATTTCCTCAGGAATAATATGGATCCCACTTCTTGCAGGACTTACAGGAACATTCCATTAACCTCTTCCCGTTGCGGGGCGTACTATGTTGTCCCTGCAGCGGGTGGGCCTTGAAGCCGCATGTGGCATAGTACACCCCACTAGGTTCGATGGGCCTCTGTGCTCCCGCCCACCAGTTGGCGTGAGGCACACACCATTGGCTGCCACAGGACAGCCTGAATTCAGGCCGACCCCATGCAGCCAATGATGCACACCGTGTGTGATCTGCATAGGCGGGGTCACCTGCGTAGGTGGGGCCTGACGTAGCAGCCGGCAAGCAGGGCATACTAATACACCCCGCTGGCATTAATGTCCGCCACCAGGCACAACCCGCTAGTGAAGGGGTTAATAAAATATAGTTTCCTTTATTTGTAGCTGAAATCACTAGTGACCAAACTGGTGACCGGCAGCCAGGAAATTCATACATACCAGCTGCTGGTGATGATTGGTGGAGTGGAGGAAACTCCTCCACTTCACTCTTCAATAAAGCCAGATCTGGGGTGCTGGGAGGAGAGGGGAAGGGAGGCACTCATCACATCCTGCACACTTTAAAAAAGTGAAGTGGTCAGGATGAGTAGAGTGTGCATTAAACAGCAGTATTTTAACCCCTTCACTACCAAGTGATTTTCCAAAAAGCCATTGTCAGAAACCAGTGTTTTTTTTTGTAAAATATTTTTTTATGAATTATCCAGTAATAGATAGTTATTACTGTAAATAACCTATTTGGCCAGTAGATGGCACCATCTACTGCCAAATTGAGTTACAGAGGTTTGAGTTACCGGTCTATGTTTTTTCTTTTTTTCCCTGCATCGGCTGCTGAAAGCCCAATATTTCAGAGCACTCATCAGCCGATTTTCAAGTATCGGCTCATGCCTACTGCTTCAGGAACTCCATCCAGCCACCTCATTCTCTGTCATCCCCTTCTTCTTTTGCCCTCAATCTTTCCCAACATTAGGCTCTTCTCCAGTGAGTCCTTCCTTCTCATTAGGTGACCAAAATTTATGAGTTTGATCTTCAGGATCTGGCCTTCTAAATAGGCTTGTGCACCGATTTTTTTTTCGGTTCGATTCGGTTCGATTTGTTCGGATGTTTAAACTTTTCGATTCGGCTCGTTTCGACCGATTTCTGTTTCGATTCGGTTCGGTTCGGTTCGTTTTTCGTGTACATTTTTTTTTCGGAATATCGACCATATTTTGTATTTTCGTGTCACTGCTCGTTTTTTGTATCGACTTTTTGGAAATTTCGGAAATTTACGTTTTTTCGGAACTTCTGTTCTCCTCGTTTCAAAGTGTCTACGATAATTCTGGCGACTCTATCGTGTTTTTTTTTATTAAATAAAGATCAAATCATGAATAGAGCAAAAATAAATTTCGATTTGACACATTTCAAGTCCATTCGAAAATTCCGATAATATTTCGTTTCGGCTCGGAAAACTTTTCGGATCTGCCATTTTCGGATCTAAAAATTTTCGGAAAATCGGCCGCATCCGAAAACACGAATCGGGAAATTTCGTGAAAATTCCAAAATTCCGAAACCCGAAACGCACATCCCTACTTCTAAAGAGCAGTCAGAGATAATCTCCTCAGGGACTGACCGGTTTGATCGCTTTGCAGTCCAAGGGACTCGCAGGAGTCTTCTTCAGCACCATAGTTCAAAGGCCTCAATTCTTTGGCGCTCAGCCTTTCTTATGGTCCAACTCTCACAGCCATACATTGAAACTGGGAAAACCATAGCCTTGACTACACACACTTTTGTTGGCAGGGTGATGTCTCTGCTTTATAGCATTTAATCTGCCATAGCTTTCCTCCCCAGGAGCAAGCGTCTTCGTAGTGCTTGGGTATCTTCAAGACGGTGGATGGATCTCTACAAATGCCAGGAGCTCCTCTCCTTCACCTACAGCCCTCTCCTATGATACGATAGACCTGAAATTGTGCGTCCTATATCCTTAATCTGACCACAATAAATTGACGGAACTTGAAGGAGCCTCCGTAGACACTGGCCAATGATTTGACATAGATCTTGAAAGTAAAACAAATTGTCAAACCCTTGAAGTAGACCCTTGAAGTAGACCCTTGAAGTAGACCCGAAGAATTTTTATTTTTTAAACAAGGAAATAATTCAAATAGAAATTGTTTATGTTTTATTTAAGCAGAGGCTTATTTATCCGACTTACAAATTAACATCCATTAAATTCCAAACAAGTTACATACTTCACGTGCAAACGCCGAACTGGATTTACACAAAATAATAAATCCCCACGTCTTCTATTGACACTTTCCTGGCAGCTGTCCCATATTGGAATATTGGAAGCATGTGCGAATTCACTCCTAATGGATCTATTCACAAAGCGTTCTTTGCGTTTCAGCCAACTTCGGCGATTTCATTTCGCCAAATAAAGAGGATTTCACTATTTAGCGAATGGTCGCCGTAATTTGTCGAAATTCTAGGGGGTTATTCAAAGAGCACCGAAATGTCTCCGACATTTACGTGCTATCTCATTCCCCGCAGTTTCCTGCACTTTGGGGAATCTAATTTCCCCTCCCTGCGGGATATTCAACATTCAGCGCAGGGTTCTCAGAGTGCAGGGACCAGACCTGAAAACCCGCTGCAAACCCGCCAGCACCGACGGAAAAAACACGCCGGAAAAAGCAGACGAGCCGCCGAACTCAACGCCGACCAGCCTCCGGAAAAAGCGGACAAGCCGACGAACGGGGTAAAAAGTTAAAAAAAAGTTTGAAAGTGTCAAAATTGAAACACTGTTTGCAATAAAACTACTGAATGAAAATGTCTGGAATTTACATATAAGGCTAGGGTCAGACGAGCGTTATTTTACGGACTCTACGTACGTGCACACGGACGTACGTCAGTACGGAAGACGCAGTAGTGGCCACACAGTCCGTTTTTTCACTGACGTATATATTTTGACGGATGTAGGAGAGAAAATAAAAAGAAAGCAAAACCATTTTGTCCGTGAAAAATGCTGGACGTATAAATGCATTCCGTCTGACCACGTTCCATCACTCACACACAAAGCTATGCGGACGTTGCGGACGCAGCGCACTTTGTGCGGCCGTTCTAGGGGTTGTACGTTCTTGCCTGCCTTGCGTCCGTGGGCCGCGGCCGTTGTGCGTCCGCAGTTCAGTGCGGACGTACTTCGTGTAACGGGCTCCAATGGGCTTTCTTTCATGCTATCACGGACGTACTTTTAGGCGCAATCACGGACGTGAACACTACGCTCGTCTGACCCCAGCCTAAAATCCTGTGAATGATAATAAAAAGGGCTGTTACAGAAAAAAGAAAAAAAAAATCCCATAAAGATCCTAAAAAAATCTATAAAAAAAGAGACTTTTTGCTGCAGATTAAAATAATAAACGGTTTATTAGATATTTAACCACTTCGATGCGGAGGACGCGCTCAGCGCGTCCAACCGCATGTCACGTTGCATGCGGAGGACGCGCTGAGCGCGTCCTCCCTTTGGGGTCAGCGTTCGGCCGGGTTCCGGCCGATCGCTGGCCCCCCCGGTGCGGGCTGACATCCTCGATGTCAGCCCAGCATCCGGAACCGCCGCCGGTGAAATTAGGTGTCATCGCGGCAGTGCGATGACACCTAATTCAGGCGCCCCTCCCGCATGTGCGGAGGAGGCGCCTGAAAGGGAGGGGGGGGAGGTCCTTCGGACCTCTCTCCCTCCCGATCGGCGGCGTTGCGGGGGTTAACCCAGGCACCATTTGGAAGGGCACAGCCTGCCCTTCCAAATGGTACCTGGCATTAACCCCTGGGGAGCTGGATCTCGAATCTGTTCAATGAACTCCCTATCTCCCGATCCGTGGCAGCTAGGGGTTAACATTTGGTATTGTTGGATCGGCCAGAGCATGGCCGTTCCAACGATACCAAACTCGAATGTGAAAAAAGTTTGTAAAAAAAAAAAAAAAAAAAAAAATATTTAAAAAAAATTATAAAAAAAAAATAAACACTTTTTTTTTCTTTTTTTTGGTTTGTTAATGCAGCAATATTGTTCCCATTTCAATTCTAATGTGAACAATGATGCTGCACTAACGATTTTTGTATGCGGTGCGTTTGTTAAAAATCGTGTAATTTTCCCCAAAAAAAATGTAATGAGACCCCATCTCTAATTTTTTTAACAAGCGCACCCCATACAAAATATAACCGCAATTGCTCGCATGTTAAAATGTGGGAAAAAAACACTTTACACGTTGTAAATTATTGAAAATTCATATTTTATTGCATTTTATGTTATAATATACAGACAGGACATAACGTATACATATAATAATGACATATTATGAATCTACCGAGTCTGACGGAAAGAACGATATATAATATGTCTGGGTCATATACTAAAATAAGCCTTCAAAACACGTTTAAACATGATGAGCAAAACCGGTAAAAATGACCTCAGCACAGAGGTGTGAAAAGCCTCAGCAGCGAAAGGGTTAATAAAAACTGGGAATATTTTTTAACATTGAAACCTATGGGATTCGCCTGATTAAGGCTAGGGTCAGACGAAAGCATTTTCCCCCGCGAACGTGAAAAAGTGCGTCCGAACGCATTGACGTATTTTTTCATGGAATGCGCAAAAACGATCAGACGACGAGCATTTTCGGGCGTGATTTTGTACGGATCGTCAATAAAACTCTTTTTGCGTCTGGACGTTATGTAGGCCGGACATTAGCAGTGTCTGACATCTCCTAATCACGCAAACACGCCGCTATGCCGCAGCTGCGCACTCAGTACGTCAGTACTAGCGGTTCAGCGTTCTCAGAAAAATGCGTTCAAATTCCACTTGCGTTGCACGGCCGGACTTTTGTGCGGCCGTACATCGTATATTGGCCGTCATTGCCCATCATCTGCTGCTAGTGCGGCCGTAATTATGTGCGCCAGAACGCACGTTAAAAGTGCGCTGGTCTGACCCCAGCCTTAACCTGTCAAATGAAACCACCGAACAGCATGGCATTTCACTGACATTCCTCTGCTGTTTGGTGTCTCTGAATAGATTAACCATTGCTTCTTTATGGGGGATTTCACTGCCGTCGAACAGGCACCGTAAGTGCAGGCAATTCGCCAAATTTGCCAAAATGCCTGCTTTCTGAATAGCCGAATGGCCACGAAATGTCACCGTACAGGGAAATTCACTCATTTTCATTTTATTTTTCTATTTATTTATTAGGGTTTTTTTAAGGCATTTTCTGGCACCCCCCCCCCCACCTTGATTTAAAAAAAAAAGGGTTTTTGTTTCTGTAGCTTTTTATTATTATTCATAGGACTTTATTTATTATTTCCAGGCATTTTCATGCAGTATTTCTATTTTTTTTTTAAAACGCCTTTTGAAAGTTGCTTTGTTTGTTTGTTTTCTTTACCCTTGTAAAAAGCGGATTGTCGGCTTTTTCCGCCGGTTGGGCGACAGTCTGTTCGGCAGGTCATCAGCTTTTTTCGGATCAATTAGGCGGATTTGCGGCGGATCGTCAGATGCATTTGGCAGTTTCTGCGCTGGTTTTTCGGAACAATTCAGCAGTTTTGCGGGGGTTTTTCGATTCGTTCGACGGGTCGATACGTCGCACTTCAGGGACCCTGCAGTGCATGCTGAATTCACCGAAGCGTCAGCGAATTTAACTCGCCAGAGTGAAACGAACAGGTGTCGGTGACATTTTGATGCTCTTTGAGTAAGTGATAATCTATCAGGGTTATTCAAAGAGCTCTGAATTGCTGGGGAAAGGTAGCTGAACCCTGAAAATAAGCATACGGTTCCCTTTCTTGGCCATTTGGCTATTCAGAGAGCAGGCAGTTCGCCAGATCTTGGCGAATTGTCTGCACATACGGTGCCTGTTCGAAGGCAGTGAATCCCCATAGAGAAGCAATGCTTTGTCTATTCAGAGAACACAAACCAGCAGTGAAAAGTTGCCGAAATGCCCTGCCATTCGGTAGTTTAATTCGGCAGGTTTATTCAGGCGAATCCCATAGGCTTCAATGTTAAAAATATTCCCGTTTTAATACAATATCTAATAAACCGTTTATTATAATATTCTGCTGTAAAAAGTCTCTTTATTTATAGATTTTTTAGCATCTTTTAGGCATTTTTTGGAATTTTTTTGTGAAAATATTTTTTTCCGTTTTTTTTTTAAATCGTTTTTTCTTTTTTCTATAACAGCCCTTTTTATTATCATTCATTGGATCTTATGTGTAAATTCCAGACATTTTTCGCTCAGTAGTTTCTTTGTAAACAGCGTTTCACTATTCAAACTGTTTTTTTCACTCCATTCGTCTGCGGTGTCGGGTTTTTCCGGCGGCTGCTCTGCGGTGTGATCAACTCCTGCTTGGGTTTCTCCGGCGTTTTCGGCGGGGTTAATCCAGATGTTTTTGCGGGTTTCTGTGAGCATTCGCCTGGGTTTTGCAGTGAGTGTTCGGCAGGTTTGCGACGACTTTTCCCTGCACTACGGCGGCCCTGTGGTGCTTGCTGAATACACCGCAGGGTCGCTGAAATGGGATCGCCGAATCAAGCCGAATTGAAGAGAAAGAAAAGTCACCGAACATGCGGTGACTTTTCGATTCTCTTTGAATAACCCTGTATGTTTAAAAATACTGTTTCCATTTGCAACAAGCTACTTAAGTAGCAGAGATCATCCAGTGCCCAACTTGACCCTTAAGCACCATCTACCCAACGTTGTGATGCCACCGTATCCCTCACTTTACCCTGTTGCATCTGTTCAAAGATCCTGCAATACAGGTCCACTTAATTCCGGCTGAACTAAGGCCAGGAATGAATTATATGTTGACCTAAAATTTGACTTAAGAGGTTTGCTGTTGGTAAAATACTTTCCCTGGACCATATATCTTGTTTCCATCCTCTGTTTTGGCAGGCGGCAGTCGGACCATAAATACCATAACACATCACGAGGTCATAACGCTTTGCTCCATGCGTCAACACTTGCACAGCAGTTGTTTTTCATTCTGGGTGGTTTATTGTTTAGAAAATGAGACAGTTAATGTTTATTTTTTGCCCCATCATACGAGAAGCAGATCAACTCCCTGAGTAATAGAACTTCTAAATAGGTTTTGTTGATCCTGACAGCGGCGCAGTGTGTGTTACCTCCATGATAGAAGACAATCTGGGAATTGGAAAAGCAATAAAAACAAAAAATTATAATACGGGGATTCATTTCGTTCAGTAACTCTGCAATGTGCACGCTTGTGTTTTTCGGAATGACTTACAGCAGGTCGAGAAGTCTGGAACCAAAGCCGAAGCGAAGGGATGGCTTAAGGCTTGTTCGTGCAGATTTCTCAGTTTTCAAAAACTCTAGGGGGTTACTCATTAGGTAACTTCGGCGAAAAAATGCCTTGTTGAAATGTAGACGGAGGCTGGTGTTTCAGAAAAGAAGTATAACATCAACTGGGGTTTACTGGTCTCCGGCTTGTGGACCAGACCCGAACCTGTTACAGCGTCTGTCCCTTCTTTTCAGCCAAGCTGATCCGCAGCAGCTTTCCTTCTCACAACCCTCAAACGGAATTTGAGAGAGTACTGTATCTTTCTATGTATCTCTCCCCAAACATCAGGCAGAACTTAATGCAGGGGAATGAATATGCTTTAATGGAAAATGGGGAACGGAGAGGGAAGGTAACATGACACAATCAAGGTAACATGACACAATCAACAGAATACATTGTCTACTTGAGAGGGGAGTTGAATTCCTTCAGTAGACACAGAAACTTTATTAGTTACACACTAAATGAGATTAGCAAACACACAGCATCAGATTAATCTAAAGACAAACAGATGGCAAGAACAATACATCTACATTGTATCTCTAACACATACTAACTCCTAAAATACAAAAGGGCAATATCACATTCTTCGCGCAAAAACGCTCGCACAGCGCTATTTTTTTGTGCGCAGCGTTAAACGTTAATGCGTGTAAATTAACGCTGGTATTACAATCCGAGCGCATTTTTTCTTCCGTCAAAAAATAACGCGCGTAAAAAAGAAGCGCAAAAACGCGAGCGCATTAACGCTGCGCGCAGAAATCGGTGTGCGGACTGTTTTTTCATGCGATTCTGCCAATCTGAATTAAGAACCACAATTGTCTCACGTTAAGTTTTTGTACCTGTCAAAGTCAATCTGAGCATATATGCTGCAGCAATAATAAAAAACACGCACAACCTCTCGATTTTATTGTTTGGGTATGTGTAGAATGTGTAACTATACTGGGCTGTATTTTTTTTTTCAGGCTGGGGTATTTGGGTTCGGCCACAACGTTCAGATTTGCCGTTAACACCTGTTTTTCAAAGACGTTAAAATTATGCGCGCAAACGTCGTCCGTTAAAATTTACGCTAAAATTATAATACCTTGCGTGCACCAGCGCACAAACGCATTTGCCCTCACAATGTTAAGTATAGGACGCGCAAAGTACATTACGCTCGCAAAGGGTTTGCGCAGGTCCACCCGCGTTAGACGTTAATGTGCATTTTTTGCGCGGACATTGTAATACGACGTTCTGCACGAAGGGTTTTTCCCCTCGCGTTAATGCGTTAACGTTTGCACGAAGAATGTAATAGAGCCCAAACAGTTTCAAGATAGAAATACATTTAACTCCTTAACCCTTAGGTGACAACAGGCACAGAGGGCATGTATAGCGTGGGCAAGGGTGCTAAGGAGAGTCAGGACGCAAAGGTAGAGGGAGCTTTGGTTACAAGAAGAATCCAAGCAGCTGCTGGAGAAGCTTCACAGTGAAGTTTCTGCTGCCACTGTTTTTTTTGTGAAACACCAGCATTTATTGCTGTTACAACATCTGTGATTTTTCTTACTGTGTAACTCCTGTAGTTTTCAGTCAGCCTTAAGCTGCAATCTAACATTGGACTGACCCACAGTGATGTGTATTTTGCAGACATTTTACTGGTGCAAACAAAAGGTGCTATTCAATGAGCACTGAAATTTCTGGGAAATTTTGATGCTCTTTCATTCGGCTGACTACCAACTCTGCTGTGAATTAGCATTCACCGCAGGGTCTCCGAAGTGCTCTGATTCGATCCACCGAAAGCCACCGATAACGCTGCTGAATGCAGCTGAAAACAGCCAAATGTATCTGATAAACCGCCGAAAAATCACTGAATGCAACCGAAAAACCGCCGGAAAAAAACAACAAATCGATCCGATAAACTTCCGAACGCAGCCACAAACCTGCCGAATGCAGCCTACGATCCGCCGAACAGACCACCGAACGACTCTAAAACAGACCGCCGAATGCTGCTGGAAAAAGCCGACCAGTTGCCGAACGGGGTAAAAAAAAACAACGCAATTTTTAAAAGGTGTTTAAAACACAAATAATGCATGAAAATGACTGGAAATAAGGTCTTACGAATAACAATAAAAAGGTCTGTTACAGAACTAAAAAAAACAGCATTTAATAAAGGGAATCCACAAGGTAGAGAAAGGGAGTATATTTAAAAGGAAACAAAGTAGCAAAACAAGAGGACATAGTCTTAGATTAGAGGGGTAAAGGTTTAAAAGTAACATCAGGAAGCATTATTTTACTGAGAGGGTGGTGGATACATGGAACAGTCTTCCAGTAGAAGTGGTAGAGGCCAAAACAGTAATTGAATTTAATCAGGCATGGGATAGGCATAAGGCTATCCTAAACAAAAGATAAATCCAGGTTAAGTATCCATGTAATAGGGCCGACTAGATGGGCCGAAAGGTTCTTATCTGCCGACATTTTTCTATGTTTCTATGTTAATAAATTTAAATCAGGATTTCACTGAAAAATGTCTAAAGGATGTTAAAAAATAAATTGCTAAAAAGACTTTTTGCTGCAAATGAAAAGAATAAACGGTTGAATAAAAAGTTAATAAATATTGGATTTTTTTACAATTAAGCCTATGGGATTCATTGCCACAAAATTTCGTGTTACGGGGAAGTTCACCGTTCGGTACAATTTGGTGACCAATTCTGCTCTCTTTGGATAACCCCTAAAATAAAAAAATATTAAAAACAAAAATAAAGAGAATGTAGACCTGAAGCACTCAGGCGTAGGGACTTGAATTGCCCCGATGCGCGGTGAGGAAGGACCTAATGTCCAGCAGCATGCGGACGTTGGAGAATTTAGGTTGGGGCACGCGTTTCGCATGCCAATCTTACACGGCAGAGCGGCAGCATCCCACCCAGCTGCCCCTTATTTTCAGTGGAGTTGGGGGGGTTTGGATGTGTTTTTTTGAGGGTTGGAGATAAGGGACAATTCTGGGAAGGGATTCGATTTTATAGGGTTTTTAGTAGGTGGAAATAGAGATGTTAAATCTAATGGTCGGTGTCATATGGCTCTAAAGGTTAAGTCTTATTATTGGCGAACTGGAGGTGGTTCATCAAGGGGTAAGATTCACATGTCAAAGAAACACTCTGCTGAAAAGTGGCGTTTCCATGTTTTTGCCCTTAAATAATTTTTTTAAAATTAATTTAAAAAAATGTAAAAAAAAATTCGCCTCATTTTACTCACCTTTTGTTCCTCGCGCAGATCTTCCTCATTGGCTCAAGGACCCACTGAGGCTTTTCTGTACAATTTGCGTTTCCTGTGCTACTTGCGTAGCTTAGGAAACACACATTGTGCACCGCAACGGGACGTAACATATGCGAGCCCCGTAGGCCGCGAACCCGACGAACACCTGCCGAACACTCGCCGAAATCCCGCCGAATACCCGCATTGAATGCTGAAAAAAATACACTGAACATGTTATAAAAAGCCAACGATCCGCCCATCATAGCGCAGACCAGCCACCAAAAAATGTGCCGACAAGCTGACGAACGAGGGTAAAAAAAACCAATACGTTTTAAAGTGTCCAAAGTAAAACGTTTGCAAAAAACCTACTGAACGAAAATGCCTGGAATTTACATCTATACGTAAGATCCTATGAATGATAATAAAAAGGTCTGTTACAGAAAAAACGATTTAAAGAAAAAAAAACGGAATAAAAATCTGACGTAATCTTAAAAATTTGACGAAAAATCTCTGAAAAATGTCTAAAACATCCTAAAAAATCTATAAATAAAGAGACATTCCAATGACACCTCAACTGTTCAGGTAGCTTTTACGGGTCCGGATATACAGGGGTCTAAATGATCCCTTGCATCTCCTGTTCTACTGGGCAGGGGGAATCCCAGCGGGTGACTCCTGTGCCCGGGGGGGCTGACCCATCGCAAGGGCTGATGCCAGTCCATTGTGGATGAAGCCCCTGCTCGGTGCCAGATCGGCACAACAGGACGAGTGTAGAGCATCCTGCGCGCTGGGGAGGGAATCCCCATAGAGCTCCACGCATGTTCTGGACTGCAGGGACAGCAAGGCCAATCTGGAATGCCACCCCCCCCATCCAAGCCCTCGAGTGGTCGACCGAGTGCCCCATGGGTCATTCGGCCCCTGTCTGTGGGCCATTTGTAACCGGCTTGCGGGTGTAGAGCGTCCCTTTAAGCTCACACATGGCACGTAATATAGCCCTGGATATCTAGTAACCATTTCCATGAAGACCTTCACCAATCTACAGCCGGTGTCGCAAAACAGACTGCACAGAATCTGAGGGAGACCTTAACTTTAAATCTTTAAATGCTGGAAACGTGTGAAAATCTGCAGAAATTACAAGAGTTAAAGAAGTAAAAAAAAAGATGAACTAGGTACTGTATGTCCTCGATATAATTCCTTGCTGTATGTAGAATTCCCAGAGAGAGAGCGTCAACTCTGAACTTTTAACACCGCAAGCTGCAGGACCTTCGGAATTTGTTACAGTTTATAAATTGGCAAAAGGAGACATTGTTTGCGCGATGAAAAAAAAATAAGAAAAAGATTTAACAATTAGCTTCACTCTACGGAATCTGCCCTCAAACTTTCCTTGAACTGTCCCCCCCCCAAACCCCAACCTCCCCCCAAAAAAAGTAAACACACTAAAAACAGGCATTTTAGTACCGCACAGTGAACTGGGTCTTTGTGTGTGTTTTTATCAGACGGTAGATAATTACACACATTGTAAACTATGTTCCTGAAAAGTTTAACTATGCCGGTCACTCCGCATTCCGCACTTACAGCGGTTTATGGCCCTTAAAGGGACCCTTCGAGAGATGAAGTTTGGGATTCATTGTGCGCTGAGGTCTGACGGGGATCTGTCAGCATTAAAAAGTAAAAATCGCCAGGGGATGGATGCCCTAAGGCAGGGATGTCCAAACTCTGGCCTCCCAGATGATCCTGAACTACAACTCCGAGAAATCTCTGACTGAATTAGACGGATGGAGAAGCATGGGAGTTGTAGTTCATGGACATCTGGGGGGCCGGAGTTTGGACATACCTGCCCTAAGGGTTCCATTTTTAGAGACGTGACCAAAGGGCCACCAATAGCAATTGAGGGGCCCTGGGCGAGAAAAAAATTTGGGAACCCTCACCAGCTTTCAAATCCACACCACTTTATATTGCCCCTTTTTTCACACACAGATACACAAAATGACCCCCTAGATCTTCCAGATCTCACTTACCCCCAATAGACACCTTGGACCCCTCTTGCCCCCAGACAGACACCACCTCAACACCTCTCCATAGTTTATCATCTCCTCTTCCCCAGATAGAGAGGTGGCATTCGCTGACACTAATTATCATATGGAAGGTATCAGGGCATGTGCCCTGCATGACCCACCCAAAGAGCAGGACTCTGTGACACCTAGGTAGCCCAGTGCTTGGTGTTTTTAACTTTTTTAAGGCTGATAGATCAACTCTAGATCTGGCAGGGATCTCTAGAGAATCTAGCCCAATGCATGAACTCTGATCATTTGCCAAATCATTTTTTATCTCCCTAACTGCAATGCTGGATTTTTGTCCACCTCTTCCAGTTGTCTATTGGTCAGTTGCCCGCTAATCAACTCTACAGTTCTCGGCCAAGCTATGCCTCTGCCCCAACCACTGAACACACACATCGACGAACTGAAAGGAGGTATCTCTAAAGAGACGGCAGCCGCGATGTGACTGCTTTCGATCCATCCAGCAGGCTCTGCTCATTTTAATGTCATTAATATTTTCATTATTATTTATGAAGCACCGACAGTTTCCGAAGCACTCTACAGTAAAGAGTGGGCAACCAAAGCAAAACAACTCAAAAATAATCTTAATTAATGGAGAAAAGTGGAGTAAAGCAGGGATGTCAAACTCAACCCTCCCCAGATGTTACTGATCTGTGATTCCAATGATTCCCTCACCATCTATGGCTTTCAAGGAATTCTGAGAATTGTAGGCCATCAACATCTAGTAGGTCGGAGTTTGACAGCCTTGGTGTTGAGGGCACGGTTTAGAAGAGTTTTCAATGTAGAGGAAACAGGCTGGCCTACAGATTCCACTGCCACCTGCAGAGCATTGAATTACTAGATGTAATCATCCTCCGGAACCCAGAATCACAGACAATAGGAAAGGGGTGCAAAGTAGAGTATCGATCACCACTTCGACTAAAGCTTCAAACCAGTCTTGGAAAATACACAAGAACCAAAATACCTAGATTTATCTCAGCAACCGCGTTGATGAACACCACTTTGACCCAACAAAGATCCAGTTGACAAATATTTTCAGAATCCCTTAGTTGTCGATTAATCGATTAGTTCTTCCGGCCCTACATTGGAGAACCGGCCCTGTTCAACCTGCGCAAAGCCAATCTCAACCCTGGAAGGCTTTCCATTGGGAACCTATTAACAGGAGCCCTGAATGAACTAGATAATGTGGTCCTAGTGGTTAAAGCGTCCCATCAATCCTGGCATGGACATTCGTTTCTGATGTTGTTGTTGTAGTTGTTCTTGTTTTCCTCTTCTTTATACACTTACATTTTACACCTACAGGGTTATTCAGAGAGAGACGATCTGGCCCCGAAAGAGCACCGACCAGTGAATTTCCCTGTACGGTGTAATTTTTTTGACCATTCGGCTATTCAGAAAGCAGGCAGTTCGCCAAATTTTGGCGAATTGTCAGGAAATACGGTGCTTGTGCGACGGCATTGAAATCCCCATAGAGAAGCAATGGTTAATCTATTCAGAGACACTGAACAGCAGAGAAATGTCAGTGAAATGCCCTGATGTTCTGTGTTTTCATTCGACAGGATTATTCAGGCGAATCCCATAGGTTTTGATGTTAAAAATATTCCTGTTTTTATACAATATCTATTAACCCCTTCACGACCGCTGATGTACCATGTACGTCCGATTGGGAAGTCTCCCTTAGACCCGTGGACATACCTAGTACGTCAGGGTCTCCTAACCTCGCTCCCGCCCAATACTTACCTCCCTTGCCGGCTCCTGTGGCGGTCTGGCAGGCTGGAAGCCTGCCCCGCCTTTTTAGGGGGTTAGCAGGTGCAATGACCTACTGCGCCTGCAGTAAAAATCAGTAAGGGGAGGGGGCTCCTTTGGGGCTCCCTCTATCTCCCCAACCATTAATGCTAGGTAAAAAAAACTGCACCTCCGATTTACCACCCCACCCACTGACATCCTCACCATATGTGTGAGGAAGTCAGTGCGCCAGTTAATCCCCTAGTTGCCAAGTGGAGATAGCAGGATCTTTTGGATCCCTGTATCTCCCGACCCGTGGCAGCTAGAGGGTCAGGTTGTATATCATTGGATAGGCCTGATTATGATACCAAACAAGATGAGGTGTGTTGTAATAATAATTTTTAAAAAATAAAATAATTAAAAAAAAAAAAAATTGTCTTGGGGGGATTTACTAAAATAGGACCTAGGCTGGCATTTAAAAATGATGAGCATAAAACGGTCAAAATGAGCTCAGCGCAGAGAGGTGAAAAGGCTCAGCAGTGAAGGGGTTAAAAACAGGTTAAAATTGGGTGTTTCTATTCTCGGGACAAAATTTTGAAACTATTTAGACGGGGTCTTTTTTGGCGGTTGTAGATTTTGGGGATTAGATTTCAAAAAAGTGTTTTTTTTCATTTTTTCAATCATATGTCATATATTTTTTTATAGTAAATTATATGTTATGATGGAAATAATGGTACCTTTAGAAAGTCCATTTAATGGTGGGAAAAATATAATATGTGTGGGTTGCAAAACGAGTAAGAGGAAAATTTGACCTAAACACAAACAGTGCAGAAACTTAAAAAGAGCAGCAGGAACAAAAGGATGGACTTTTGTAAAACCGCCCGGTCACTAAGGGGTTAAACCGTTTATTATTTTAATCTGCAGCAAAAAGTCTCTTTATTTATTGATTTCTTAAGGATTTTTTTAGGTGATTTTCAGCCAAATTTTTATTTCGATTTCTATTTTTAATAGCATCTTTTTTTTCTGTAACAGAATCTTTTTATTATTATTCATAGGACCTTATATGTAAATTCCAGACATTTTTGCCCAGTAGTTTTTTTTCCAAACAACGTTTACATTTTAACACTTTCAATCTCTTTTTTTTTCTTTTTTTTACCCCGTTCGTCAGCTTGTCGGCTTTTTCTTGCTGCTGGTCGGTGCTGTGTTTGGTGGATCGTTGGCTTTTTTGTATGTGTTCGCCATGTTTTCTGCGGCGGTTCGAAGTGATCCGATACTTCAGATCGTATCGGCTGCGTTTTTCGGCGGATTTTAGGCTTTTTTTTTTGCCGATTTTGCTGTGGTTTTACGGCGGATTTTTAAGATCCGTTCACTGCACCCTGGGGACCCTGCGGTTAATGCTGAATTCACCAAGTGTCGAGAAATGTGATTCCCTGAAGTGAATGAGAGATGTCGGCGACATTTCAGTGCTCTCTGAAAAAGCCCTCTAGTCTAGATTTTTTATGGCACACTGTGGCTTGTAGTCTTGTGGTGATGAGAGGCTCACACATTGCAGTCAGCATCAAATTCGGCAACCATTCCTATTGAATTCATATTTTTCGACCGTTGACTTTGACTCTGTACTGACCACAGATTTTTTTTTTTAAATAATCACTATACAGACCCCATTGGGCAAAATAAATACAAAGTGAAGCGTGTTCTAAATTCCAAGCGGACTGTTCGTATAAATAAATAAATCCCGAAGAATCAAATAAATACAAATAAACACTAGATCCAAAAAGAGTGAATGCTGGAACTTGCCTTGAAAGAATTCTTCAAGCATTCCTGCACCCCAGGTGTTGAAGTATGTGGGGTTTATTATGTACTAATTAACCCCCCGTCGCAGTATATTGGAAAGTATTTGTGTTCTTGCGGAAGCAGTTGGATACTTGGTGTTGTGTAAAATAATAACTGTACTTTTGTATTTATTTTATGGGAACCGAAGCACAGTAAGATATTTGATTGTTTATGTTGTGGTTAGCCGGTCTATTTCTGTTACTCCGAGTTTCTAAAACACGTTTTAAGAGATAAAGCGATTACTAATGCAGCAGATTAAAATATTCTAACATTTAAGGGGTTATTCAGAGAGAGCCGATCTGGCCCCGAAATGTCACCGAACAGGGGATTTCCCCATTCAGTGACATTTTGTGGCCATTCGGCTATTCAGATGCAGACAGTTTGCCAAATGTTGGCGAATTGCCTGCACGTACGGTGCCTGTTCGATGGCAGTGAAATCCCCCCATAGAGAAGCAATGGTTAATCTATTCAGAGACACCGAACAGCAGAGAAAAGTCGCCGAAATGCCCTGCTGTTCGGTGTTTTCATTCGGCAGGTTTATTCAGGCGAATCCCATAGGTTTCAATTTTCAAAATATTCCCGTTTTAACCCAATATCTAATAAACCGTTTATTCTTTTAATCTGCAGCAAAAAGTCTCTTTACTTATTGATTTTTTTAGGATCTTTTAGGCATTTTTCAGGATTTTTCGGCAATTTTTTTTCTGTTTTTTTTTAAAAGCGTTTTCTCTTTTCTCTATAACAGAGCTTTTTATCATTCGTAGGATCTTATCTGTTAATTCCAGGCATTTTCGTTCAGTAGTTTTTTTGCAAACGTTTCAATTTTGACACTTTCAATCGGGTTTTTTTTACCCATTCGTCAGCTTGTTGGCTTTTTCCAGCGGCTGGTCTGCGCTGTGTTCGGTGGCTCATCAGTTCTTCTGACGTGTTCGGCGTGTTTTTTGTGGCGGTTCCGGTGGGCTTTCGGTGGCTTTATGGCGGGTGTTCAGCGGCATTTCGGCGGGTTTTCCCTGCACTCCGGGGACCTTGCGGTGAAATCAGCATTCATGGGGAAATTTGATTCCCCGAAGTGCAGGGAAGTGCGGGGAGCGAGAGAGCACCAAATTGTTGGAGACATTTCGGTGCTTACTGAATAACCCCCTTACTAAACTACATTTAAAGTGACACTGTCATGGGCAAAATCATGTCGCCCTTTATACAGGTCAGAGTTTTTTCGCTGACTTATATATACAAAAAAGGAGAAATTCTGTTTTGAAGTTCCCTGCGTCTCCCACGTGGCTGCGGCATGCCGCAGTGAGGAGGGAGGCTGCGAGCAGAGAGCCGTCCTACAGGGTCGCCCCCCACTCGCTGTGAGTGCTGTGATGTTTGTCATGATCTGAATTTCAGCCAGCACAGCACACTGATCATGCAGGTGGCCATCCTTGAAGATGACTGTGAACCCAGCCCTTGGCAGCATGTCGCCGTCCATGGTGAGGGCTAGGGATGGGCTGCCGGTTCGAATCTGTTCTAAGTCCGATTCGAACATTGGCTGTTTGAAAGTTCGCAGACTTCGAACTTTTTGGGCCGTTCAAAAAAGTTTGACCAAAAAAATATATACATATATTTTTAAAAATGCTTAAAAAACCCTAAATAATCTAAATATAAAGACACTCTTACCTGCAGAATATTATAAGCAACGGTTTGGTAGATATTGAATTAAAACGGGAATATTTTTAACATTGAAGCCTATGGTGTAAAACGTTTCCCACACCTTTAACATTGAAACGTATGGGGTAAAACATTTCCCACACCTTTATTAACATTTGAAATGAACTATCAAATGGATATCGACTAACTATCGAATTCGAAATGAACTATCGAATGGATATCGACTATCAAATTCAAAATGAACTATCGAATGGATATCGACTGACTATCAAATTCGAAATGAACTATCGAATGGATATCGACTAACTATCGAAATCGAAATGAACTATCGAATGGATATCGACTAACTATCGAAATCGAAATGAACTATCGAATGGATATCGACTAACTATCGAAATCGAAATGAACTATCGAATGGATATCGACTAACTATCGAAATCGAAATGAACTATCGAATGGATATCGACTAACTATCGAATTCGAAATGAACTATCGAATGGATATCGACTAACTATCGAATTTGAATATCCGGATATCCATTCGATAGTTCATTTCGAATTCGATAGTCAGTCGATATCCATTTGATAATGTAACGGTGAGCCCCCTATAGGGTGATGGGGAGCCTTTAATCTGCGGAGGTTGAAGCCTTTAGGGCAGGTATATGGTATAACAGGCAGTAACAGGATCAAGCACAATACCTTCAGACTTATACTTCGAATCCAGGGAGTATTACAGGAGAACTAAACTGCTACTAAGCTCCAAAAGTTTCGAGACCAATGGACAACTTAGAGCACCCAACAATACAGAGGATAGCAAAACTTGAGCTTCAGAACTAGAAGGTATTTGGCAAGACAAAATAAATTGTGCAAGCTGCAGGGCAGCACTCAATACTGATACAATAGTACAGACTGATGAACCAGACACTCCCAGCCAGGGAGTACAGATAAGGCCCTGAGTGCCACTCAACAGCAAATTGGCTTCGTGGCCAAATGTCTGCTGAGTGAAAACAGCTACAAAATGCACAAACACAATAATACCTGAAACAGACAAGGTTAATTACTAGAGAGGTCCAAAAATCCAAGCCAGAAGGTCATACACAGAATATCAGAAATACCTCAGGGAACAGACAAGAGAGAAATCCAAGCATAGGAGCCAGAGGTCATACACGGGATATCAGAACAAGAGTAACAATGATACAGCGCACAGGAACTAGGTAGAATAAGGTCTATCCTGGTCCAAGGATCAAGGGAAATCCTGGCCCTACATATAGGGCAGAACAGGTCATCTAACCGCAGACCAATAAGCCCAACAGATGGCCTGCAGCCTGAAAACCAGCAGGAGGCAGGGCCGAGATGTGACACATAGTTCATTTCGAATTCGATAGTTAGTCGATATCCATTCGATAGTTCATTTCGAATTCGATAGTTAGTCGATATCCATTCGATAGTTCATTTCGAATTCGATAGTTAGCCGATATACAAATCGGTGCACATTATTTATTTTTAAAAAAAATGTTTTTTTATTTTATTTGTTTTTCATTGTTTCCTGTCCCCCAGGGCAGTGCCCTGACCCCCATACACCTTTTATGGCCATTATCGTGCATATATGCCTTCTTGGAGGGCACTTTCATTTTCAAACTTTTGAGTCCCATAGACTTGCATTGTGTTCGAATTGTGTTCGAATTCG
Organism: Leptobrachium leishanense; assembly: GCA_009667805.1. Lineage (NCBI taxonomy): Eukaryota > Metazoa > Chordata > Amphibia > Anura > Megophryidae > Leptobrachium > Leptobrachium leishanense. The sequence continues at coordinate 546,906,178 of CM019063.1, forward strand.
AACTTTTTCGGATGTTCGAGTTCAAATTCGAACCGAACATGGGGGTGTTCAGCCCATCACTAGTGAGGACTTCAAAACAGAATACCTTCTCTTTTTTACATTATATAGGTCAGCAAAAAAATGCTGATCTATAAAAATGGTAGCATGCCATGTCAAATGGGCAAAAAGCCACATAACACCTGTGCTGTGCTTCAGCTATCTGGAAAACCTGACCTGTTGGGGGTACTTGAGGACTGTGGTTGGTAACCACTGCTATAGAGGAATCAGTCAATGGATCTCTATGGGACAATTTTGCTGCTGCCGAAGACTGCCGAACTGCACTGAACGGCACCATATTTTGCTGTCTATTGCCCTGTGGTACTGATTCAAGCGTGGCTAATTGACAGGGACGTGGTGCTGTGTGAAACATTATAACAAGTCAATTATAATGAATCGATCTGATTCGATTTGTTATGTATAAATTCGGTTTGTTTCTATTTCTATTCGGCGGAAATGATTTTGTATTTCGGAAGTAATTCCGAATTCCGATTCGTTACAAAGCAAATTGCACACCTCTATTGGGAACACAGCCAAGGATATTTGGATTATTCAGCTGTTTTGCCCTAAACCTATCTATTATTATTTTTCTTTATTTATATAGCGCCATATATTCTGCAGCGCTTTACAAGATCAGTGTACAAGGGGTTGATATATTGGAATACCACACATGGATGATACGGCCTGATTCAGGGGGGCCCTGTTCCCAAGGGAATTTACAATCTATGAGATGTACAAGTACATTTTGAGATATACAATGTACATTTTGTGAGGTAGGCACATCCATATGGTTAGGAAGCACTAGTGCTGTTGCTCATTCTCAGGACCCTCACTAACCCCCCCTTCTCCTCACTGTTATTCTACAGGGTCATCCAGACGTGGACCCCTTGCTTGGTGTGCCTAGAGGGGTGTCAGCTATACCCTCCTGACGAGGCCTAACAAGGCCGAAACGATCATCGTGGGTTGCTGCACCTCTCGTGCAGGGATGACGTCCTTGGCAGTCAGTACTGGCCACCCTTTTTGGGTGAGAGCAGGCTGATTTGCATATGGAACATTCATCCCTGTAATGGCACATACAAGCTAAAACCTTGTGAGACCTGAGCGGGCACCCACCGTAGAGCAGGCCACTATTGCTGTTGCTCATTCTCTGGACCCTCACAAACCCCCCTTCTCCTCACATCCATATGGTTAGGTGTCTTGCCCAAGGACACTCGCTGGTGGTGTCTTCTGAATAGAGATGTGCACCACTAAAAATTTTGTTTCTTTTTTTTTTTTTTTCAGGTGTTTTTTTTTCGTTTCGGGTCATTTCGGATAGTTTTCGTATCGATTCGGTGATTCGATTCGTTGATTCGATATCAATTCAAAATTTCTGATCGATTCGAAATTTATGATCGATTCTAAATGTAGGATCGATTCGAAATTTCGGGTCGATTCGAAATTTCGTGTCAGATTTCGAATTGATAAAAGAAATGCTCAAAAGATCCTAAAAAAATCTAAAAATAAAGAGATTCTTTACTGCAGAATATTATAAGCAACAGTTTATTAGATATTTAATTGAAACAGGAATATTTTTAACATTGAAGCCTATGGGGTAAAACATTTCCACACTTTTTTTGTTCGAAATTTCGAATCGAATGACTCGAAATTTCGAATCGAATGACTCAAAATTTCGAATCGATCCAAAAATTTTGCGTGGTCGACATTTCGGATTCGGGATGCCCTTGGAAGCACGAAAATGGTAAATTTCATAGGAAAAACAAATCTGTACGAAATGAATTGCACATCCCTACTTCTGAGTGGGATCAGGTCTTCTTTCCCGATTCGGTCGTAGATCAGGGACCTGGTGGTTAGGGTGAACCCGCTTCTCGTAAAGTCGAGGCTTGCTTCTCCACAGTTGTATTTGGGGGATGTACGGAATGGTATTTGACTTGCTTCTCCATGACTTGCTTTACCACTGGATTCCACAGCCAATATTGTGTGGCAAGAATGTAACGTTAGATGTCTTGCCCATGAACACTCGCTGGTGGTGTCTTCTGAGTGGGATCGAGTCATCTTTAAATTTATTTATTTATTTGCAAAAGTATTTTATCAGGAAGGATACATTGAGATTATTCTCGTTTTCAAGTATGTCCTGATTGTAGAGCAGCGACCTGGTGGTTAGGTTGAACCCGCTTCTCGTAAAGTCGAGACTTGCTTCTTCACAGTTGTATTGGGGGGATGTGCTGAATGGTATTTGACTTGCTTCTCCACAGTCGAAGGGCAGAGACGGTACCACTGGACTCCACATCCGATATTGTGTGGTAAGCATGTATGTACCATTAGGTGTCTTGCCCAAGAACACTCGCTGGTGGCGTCTTCTGAGTGGGATTGGAGTTGTCTTTCCATGATTGTAGAGCAGCGACCTGGTGGTTAGGTTGAACCCGTTTCTTGTAAATTTGAGACTTGCTTCTTCACAGTTGTATTGGAGGGATGTGCTGAATGGGATTTTGACTTGCTTCTCCACAGTTGAAGGGTAGAGACGTTACCACTGGACTCCACAGCTGATATTGTGTGATAGGCAAGTATGTACCGTTAGATGTCTTGCCCAAGGACACTTACTGGAGAGGTTCTCTGGCCGGGATTCCAACCTGGGTCTCCATGGTTACAGAGCAATGATGTTACCTCTACTCCATCCAGCCAGTAATAACACTATTTTTATATTAACATTATAATAGTAAAACACATACACATGCATCATGCTCACAATACAGAATTTTATATCAAGTCAGGAGGCTTCATATTTTGCATTCTCTTCTCTTTACTAAATCACAGCAGCAAAGAGAGTTTTACATAGCAACAGTAATAACCAATAAACAAATAGCATTCCCACAAGAGAGCAGTAAGTCCCTCCCACAGCCTCTTCTCTTTGCTGCTGACGACCAGGTGAGACGTTTTTGAAACAGCTCCTGGTTGTCAGGCCTAGTTTAATTGTATTTTACTGTATTTTCGATCGATCTTTCTGTAATTTTATTATATGTTTTTTCTACTGTATTACTGTGGATTTAATCTGTTTTCCTCCATAGGTTCGTACCTGCTGTGCGGGCACCCTCCCGCCTGCAGGTTGCGCTTTGCCATCTGCTTGTGGTCTCCCGACGGGACGAGCGTTTTACACCTCTGACCGTCGGGTGACTATCGGCGATGTTTTGCCACGTTTTTTCCACGTTTTTAGTGTATTTTTCTGCACTTAATTACCCGTTGTGCGGCTTTCCCAGTTTTAAGCGCGCGTGCGGTCTTTTCTCCTCAGAGCGTGGTGTTTTTACTGCGCTTGCACACCCTGGCGGCCATTTTGGGGGTTTTCCCATATGCGTTTGCCGCCATTCGGAGCTCGCAACGCTGACAGGCGGCAGCACACTTCCCGCGCCCTGAGAAATAAACAGCCTCCGCTTCCCTGCAGGACTCCGCGGTTAACTCGGGTGAGCCCCGATATATTCGTATACACCAAGCGGCATTTTGTTATTACCAGCCCGCAACACATCGGGTGAGCCACGATCACACAGCAATATATTGCGCTACTTTCGCGGATATATATATATATATTAAAGATCCGCAACGGGTGAGCCCCGTAACTCCCGATTTTTTTGATGGACCCTCCACAATTAAATCCCATCAATCAGGAGGAGCTTAAGGCCTGGCTCCTTACTGCTATTTCCGAGACCCTACCCATAGCCCTGGCAGGTTTACCTCCACTTCCAAAGCCGGATCCTCCGGTGCTTTCTCAGGCCCAGTCCCCGGCTCAATCTGTGGACTCTCAGTCCGATCAGTCCGAAGCTGCCGCACCGTCACGCAAAAGACCCTGGAAGGGCCAGTCTGACTCTGCAGGCAAGGGCAAGGCCCCGCTAAAAAATCCTCTCGCATGTCTGCCCACCATGAAGGGGACGATATTTGCGACCTGGAGGATTACCGGGCTGATTACCCGGGGGAGGAAGGAACAGAGACCGCCGGTGACCCGCCGGCTACTCCTAGCTCAACGGGTGAGCCCCGTTCTGATGCCATGGCCATTGTGCCTTTCTCTGCCGCGCCAGTACCGCCACGCTCCCTGGTGTCCTCGGATACCCCATTGTAGATCCTCGATGCTCGAGGTGTACCCTCTTTCGACCCGCGCACTACTACCCACCCCAGGTCTTCGGCCTAGCTCCCACCTGACCACGTAGCCGAGATCCTGTGCTTTTGGCTACGCTGTCCCTTAGAAAAAGCAGACACGGCACGTTTGCGCAAAATGCCCCCGCCCGACCTTGCCAGACAATATCTCTCTTACCCCGGAATTCGAGGATTTCATCACCTTCATGGGTAAGGCTGGCAGGGATCCTCGTCGTGGTCTGGAACAGGGCCTCCGCATCGCTCAGGACAAACTGCTAGACGTTTTTGGCCCCCATTCCGTTATTTTCATCATGGCGGACAAAGCATTAACTAACAATACTCCGCTAGACCCCCGCGATGGTCCGAGAATGGACACAGCGTGCTCTCTGCCTTTTAGGTAACGCCAATGTTGGCATCTCTTCCGAACGCCGCAAGGCGGTGTTTTTTCGTTTTGATACAAAACTTACCAGCATGTGCACGAAGGAGTTGGGTCCTGCAGCTAAGGGGTTGCTGTTTGGGGATCTCTTTGGAACCTGCAGAAGGTCCAGTATAATATGAAAAGAGTCTTCCACCCACAGACTCGTTTTTCCTCCAGGGCTGCGCACAAAGAGGTCGGGTCGCCAGCCGATACTAAACTCCTATAGACCTCACCTCACCACCAATCAGAGCATGGACGTGCAATATAGACCAAGCTCAATCCTCGGGGAGTTCCCGTCGGTCGCGGCTTCAACAGCCCTCGGCCCGAGTCACTGATAGACAGGGAGCTTCGTTCCCTGCAGTTAAAAGGGGCCATCCTCCCCACACTAGACCACCCACGCTTCATAAGCCATGTGTTCCTAGTACACAAAAAGTCTGGGAATCTCCGTCCGGTCATAAATTTGAAAGCCCTCAATGCCTTCGTGTCCTATCGCCACTTCAAAATGGAGGGAATACACCTGCTATGGGACCTCCTCTGAGACGGCGACTGGTTCACAAGACTGGACCTCACAGACGCGTACCTTATGGTCTCGGTCAATCCTGCAATTTTACTGGCACCACGACCTCTGGCAGCTCACTTCCAGCCCTACCTGTGTGCTTGAGGGCAGCATGTCTGATGCTGCTCGCTGACCAATGCCTGGTTTAAATGGAGACAGGCAGGGAGGTGGTTGCATGAGGCGCGGCTTGAGTGGGGGGCGTGGCCTGATGAAGGTCTTTTAAAACCCTCAGTGTATTCTCAGCAGTTGCCAGATCGTGGTTATCCATACCTGAGCTCCTTGTACCTGACTGCTATATTGAATTAACCCGTTATTGACCTCTGCTTGTTTCTGACTATTCTGCCTTCTGTTGCCCTAGACCATTTTCTTGTACTACGCCACTGCTCTGATATCGACCCGGCTATTCCATTTGACCATTCTGAACTCTGTATTCCTGATTCTGGCTCGGCTGACTACTCCCCGTGTTGCTAACCCTTTCTGTCTAGCTAGTTTACCTGGCCAATTCTAAGGACCAGACAGTTAGAGATCTTTCACGGCTACTCTGTTGGTAGCTTCTGGGCTCTGTGGAGTGTGGGGTGTTAAGTACTGCGTGGTGGGATCTGGGAACCGTGACATTACGATCTGGACACTATTGGTCCCGCAGACTTAACACAGCACTTGGCTAACTTTGTATCCAGACAGGATGAGCAGGATCATAGGATGGATCAGTTTGCTATTGCCTTACAAACTATCCTGACTCGTACGGCTCACCTGGAACCAGCTGGGGTTGCACCCCCGCTTGATATACCTGTGTCCCCTGTCGTTCAGACATCCCAGGTACACATGACCGCTCCTATGAGGTTTGACGGTACTCCCTCAGAGTGCCGGGGATTTTTGGTCCATGTGGATATTCATTTTAAATTAAATCCACAAATGTTTTTCTCTGACATTGCCAAAGTGGGGTTCATTATTAATCATCTGTCTGGCAGAGCATTGACATGGGCGACTCCGTTATGGGAGGCAGAGAAGCCTATCATACGGGATTATAAAGAATTCATAGCCGAGTTACAACGTACATTTAATCCTACCAGAAAGGCCACGGTAGCTGGCAAATCCTTGTTCCGCATACGTCAAGGGAACAGGACTGTTTCTGATTATGCCATAGAATTTAAAACCTTGGTCTCTGATGTGAACTGGACAAATGAGACACTGGTTCTTGCTTTTATGGAGGGGTTATCAGAGTCATTGATGCATGAATTGGCTCCACGTAAACTACCTGAGGTATTGTGTGAACCCATTGATTATTGTATAGATCTGGATAATCAGATAAGGGACAGAAGGACTCCAAGAGAGAAGCCCAAGAGACCGTTACCTAGGTTGGCCCCTGTTTTTCAGGCACCACCAAGAGAGTTATCTCCTCCCCTGAGCCTATGCAACTAGGCCGTACTAGGCTTACAGAGGAAGAGAGAACAAGGCGTTTTCGTGAGGGATTGTGCCTGTATTGTGGTTTGGGGGACATGTACGATTTCAATGTCCTACTCGTCCTAAGATGCATGATAAGCCGGAAAACTACCGCACCTAAGGCAGCTGAGGAGACAGGCCTTGGGTGTGACGTGCATGTCTCCTGTCAAAGACACTAAACTTATGTTACCAGTATCCTTGGCTTGGGAGACCAAGACCACACATACTACCGCTTTTTTGGATTCTGGGGCTGCTGGCAACTTTATCGATGTTAACTACACTTCTTCCATTTCTCTACCTCTGGTTGTAAGAGAGACACCCTTAGCCGTCGAAGCCATAGACGGCAGACCGTTATCCTGCCCTAGGATTACTCACGATTCGGTTACTGTGGTTCTTACCACTGGTCTCTTGCATAAAGAAGAAATCATATTTCAAGTTATCCATTCACCTTCCAATCCTGTTGTACTTGGTTTCCCTTGGTTGGTGAAACATAATCCTGTTATTGATTGGGCTAAGGGAGAGATACTGTCTTGGAGTCCTGCTTGTTTTGGGACTTGTTTAATACCCATTCAGCATGTCGGTGCCCTGAACACACCCACAGCTCCTCCATTGTCTACAGAGGTTCCTGACCAATATGCCGACCTCAGGGCTGTATTTGATAAAAGAGAGGCAGAGAAACTGCCCCCACATAGACCATATGATTGTGCCATAGATATTCATCCTGGTACCATGCCTCCTCGAGGAAAAGTATATCCTCTTTCCATAAAGGAGAACCAAATTATGGAAGAGTACATAAAGGAGAATTTGGAGAGAGGTTTTATCCGACGTTCCTCTTCGCCAGCAGGGGCTGGGTTCTTTTTTGTGTCTAAAAAAGAGGGAGATTTACGCCCGTGTATCGATTATAGGGGGCTTAACAAGATCACCATTAAGAACGTGTACCCTATCCCTCTCATATCAGAACTGTTCGACAGGTTAAGGGGGTCAGCAGTATACACAAAACTTGATTTAAGAGGAGCTTACAACCTGATACGTATAAAAGAGGGGCATGAGTGGAGAACAGCATTTAACACTAGGAGTGGGCATTATGAATACTTGGTCATGCCTTTCGGTCTTTGTAATGCTCCAGCGGTATTCCAGGATTTTATTAATGATGTGCTCAGAGATTTCTTACAAACCTTTGTTATAGTATACCTAGACGATATATTGATTTACTCTCCCGATCTGAAAACACACCATGCACTTGTCAGACAGGTATTAGCAAAATTACTGGACAATGGTCTTTATTGCAAACTAGAGAAGTGTTTATTCGACATTACTACTGTGAAATTCCTTGGGTATATTATCACTCCAGAAGGTTTTGAGATGGGTCCTTCTAAACTCACGGCCATCTCAGAATGGCCTCTCCCTCAAGGTCTCAAGGCCATACAGAGATTTCTGGGGTTTTCCAACTATTATAGGAGATTTATCAAGAATTATTCCGCTGTAGCCTCCCCTATCATTAATATGACACGTAAAGGTCTGAAGAACCAGATCTGGTCTTCTCAATCCAAACAAGCATTCGAGGCCCTCAAACAAGCTTTCACTTCCACTCTCGTGTTACGGCATCCTGATCCCAGGATTCCGTTTGTTCTTGAGGTTGATGCTTCCGAGATAGGCATTGGGGCTGTCCTGTCTCAAAGAGAGTCTCCAGGAAAACCTCTATATCCTTGTGGGTTCTTTTCAAGAAAATTATCACCAGCAGAACGCAATTATGTTATCGGTAACAGAGAATTGCTTGCTATTGTGTCTGCACTATCGGAGTGGAGACATTTGTTGGAAGGTACTCTTGACCCTTTATTGATAATTACTGATCATAAGAACCTTACGTACATCGGGGATGCTAAACGTTTGAACGTGAGACAGGCCAGGTGGTCATTGCTACTGTCTCGGTTTAATTTTGTATTGACTTACAGACCAGGTGACCGCAATGTAAAGGCTGATGCCTTATCTCGTCAATATGACCCGTATGAATCTAATACACAAGACCACAATCCTATAGTTCCTCCTGAACGTATTGTGGCTTCCACAGTCTTGTCTGTCTCCTCGCCTTTCCTGGAACGCCTCCAGGCAGTTCAAGTAGGGGCTCCACGTGACAAGCCTCCAGATATGTTGTTTGTACCTGAAAAGGAAAGACAAGAATTACTCATAATGTTTCATGATTCTAAACCAGCAGGTCATCCTGGTATTACTAAGACTCTTACCAGTATCTCCAGACAGTTCTGGTGGCCCACCATGCGACAGGACGTACGTCTGTTCGTTTTGGCTTGTCAAGTCTGTGCCAGAAGCAAAACCAGTAAATCCTTGCCTGTCAGTCTATTGCAGCCTTTACCCATGCCTAAGAGGCCTTGGTCTCATCTATCTATGGATTTTATTGTGGACTTGCCGAAGTCCAAGGGTCATACTGTGGTTCTGACAGTTGTAGACCGCTTCTCCAAAATGGCTCATTTTGTCCCTCTACCTAAGCTTCCTACAGCCAAAGAACTGGCGGTTGTATTTGCTAGAGAGATTGTACGAATACATGGGGTTCCGTTTGAAATAGTCTCTGACAGAGGAGCCCAGTTCGTCTCTCGTTTCTGGAGGGTTTTCTGTGCAGAGATGGGGGTGCGATTGGCCTTCTCTTCAGCATATCATCCACAAACCAATGGGGCAGCAGAGAGGGCAAATCGGGGTCTCGAGCAGTACATACGTTGCTTTACCACACAACAACAAGACAATTGGTTGAGAGTTGTTGCCCTGGGCTGAGTATGCACGTAATAACGCCGTTAACGAGACCACTGGCCACTCTCCTTTTTCTGCCATCTATGTTTTTTTCCCTCCGGCTCTACCGCTTCAGTTTACTGAACAGGTCATCCCGGCTCTTGATGACCATCTCACTCAACTGCAAGAGATTTGGAGACAGATTTGAGAAAATATGGAGCGCAATGTTGCTGTCCAGAAACGCAAGGCTGACAGGCATAGGTTACAAGCTCCCTCCTATAACGTGGGGGATAGAGTTTGGTTGTCCACTAGGAACGTGAAGTTGCGGGTGCCTTCTATGAAAATGGCACCTCGGTTTATAGATCCATATAGGATCATTCGCCGCGTTAATCCTGTGGCTTATGTCCTTCCTAAACATCTTCGCATGCACAACGTCTTCCACACCTCCCTACTGAAGCCATTGTTGTGTAACAGGTACACGCGGGTCGTTCCTCCTCCTCCACCTATTCAGGTTGAAGGTGAATCTGAGTATGAGGTTAGGAGGGTTTTGGATTCTAGGCTGTGCAGGGGCACTCTGCAGTACTTGGTCGATTGGGTGGGTTATGGTCCAGAAGACCGGTCCTGGATTCCAGCTTCCGACATGTCTGCTTCTAGGTTGGTCAGGGCGTTCCATGCCTCACACCCCGATCGCCCTGGTGGTCGTCCTGCCGCTCGTCCTGTTGGTCGTCCGGTGGCCTCCCGTGGAGAGGGGGGTACTGTAACGTTGGGAGCTTCCAGCCCTACCTGTGTGCTTGAGGGCAGCATGTCTGATGCTGCTCGCTGACCAATGCCCGGTTTAAATGGAGACAGGCAGGGAGGTGGTTGCATGAGGCGCGGCTTGAGTGGGGGGCGTGGCCTGGTGAAGGGCTTTTAAAACCCTCAGTGTATTCTCAGCAGTTGCCAGATCGTGGTTATCCATACCTGAGCTCCTTGTACCTGACTGCTATATTGAATTAACCCGTTATTGACCTCTGCTTGTTTCTGACTATTCTGCCTTCTGTTGCCCTAGACCATTTTCTTGTACTACGCCACTGCTCTGATATCGACCCGGCTATTCCATTTGACCATTCTGAACTCTGTATTCCTGATTCTGGCTCGGCTGACTACTCCCCGTGTTGTTAACCCTTTCTGTCTAGCTAGTTTACCTGGCCAATTCTAAGGACCAGACAGTTAGAGATCTTTCACGGCTACTCTGTTGTTAGCTTCTGGGCTCTGTGGAGTGTGGGGTGTTAAGTACTGCGTGGTAGGATCTGGGAACCGTGACACTCACCTGCCTACTGTTCTGCCTCAGCTTCGCGCCATGGTGCTTCACAAAGCTCCTCAAACCGGTTATGGCCTTCATATGCGCTCAAGGCATCAGGACCAACATCTATCTGGACGAGATACTAATACTGGCTCAGGATCCCGTCCAGTCTTCCCGTCACACGGCCTTAGTGGTTACACTCCTGCAAGACCTCGGGTTCATCATCAACGTGGAAAAGTCGGCACTTCATCCAGCCCAAAAGGTCACCTTCCTGGGATTCGAAATAGACTCCACGTCTTGCCAACTACGTCTCCCTTCGCAAAAGCTTTGAACCATCAAGAAGACCCTACGAGGCGTCCTGACGGACACCCTCTGCCTCTGAGATCTGGCGAGAGTTGTAGGCCTACTCTCTTCCTCCATCCAAGCCATTTTCCCAGACCCATTGCACTATCGGGAGATGCAACGTCTGAAGACTACATACCTCTGCCTCAATCCCTCCTACGACCAGTTGGTCCCTATCACCCCGGAGGTTCGAGTGGAGCTCCTATGGTGGCTGCGACACATGGAAGCATGGAATGGGCGTACTTCGTACTGGAATCGGATGCCAGCCAATCGGGCTGGGGAGCGACCTGCGGGTCCGTGTCCACAGGAGGTGCATGGACGCCAGAGGAACAGCACCTTCACATCAACTGCTTGGAGCTCATCACCGGCTCCTTTGCTGTCCGCAGTTTTACCCAAGACCTCAGGGACTGCTCTCTACTCCTCCAAATGGACAACATCTCCACGGTCCAATATGTCCACCGGCTAGGGGGCTCCCGTTCCAAGCTCCTGTTGGACCTTACGCTCTCCCTTTTCAGTTTTCAACTACTGCCTGAAAGGGAACATCTCCCTCACAGCGGAATATCTGCCCGGTTCATCAAACTATGTGGTGGATTGGGTTTCAAGATACTGGAGAGACTCCAGCGACTGGAAATTGGACGATGCGACGTTCCAACACTTGTCGATGCTGAGAGGGCCTTTTTCATCTCAATCTGTTCGCTTCCCGCTTGAACCATCAGATGCAGGCCTACTTCAGCTGACTTCCAGACCCGCAGGCGACAGCAGTGGACGCTTTCCTCCAACCATGGCCACCGTCGGGAGCCTACACTTTTCCACCATTCCCGATGATCACACGCACGATCCAGGAAGTCTGCAGACGGAGGATTCAGATTCTCCTAATCACACCCCTGTGGCACGCTCAGCCCTGGTTTCCTCTGACGTTGGAACTTTCTTGTCGCCACCCGCTTCTGCTACTGTCCTTCCACTCAATTCTGCTGGACCCTCAAGGCAGTGAGAGACAAGGGGGGTGTTTGTGAGGGTCCTGAGAACGAGCAACAGCACAAATGGCCTGCTCTACGGTGGGTGCCCGCTCAGGTCTCACAAACAAGGTTTTAGCTTGATTGTGCCATTACAGGGATGAATTTTCCATATGCAAATCAGCCTGCTCTCACCCAGAAAGGGTGGCCAGTGCTGATTGCCAAGGACGTCATCCCTGCACGAGAGGTGCAGCAACCCCCGACGATCGTTTCGGCCTTATTGGGCCTCGTCAGGAGGGTATAGCTGACACCCCTCTAGGCACATCAAGCAAGGGGTCCACGTCTGGATGACCCTTTACAATTGCAGTGAGAGACAAGGGGGGAGTTTGTGAGGGTCCTGAGAACGAGCAACAGCACAAATGGCCTGCTCTACGGTGGGTGCCCGCTCAGGTCTCACAAACAAGGTTTTAGCTTGATTGTGCCATTACAGGGATGAATTTTCCATATGCAAATCAGCCTGCTCTCACCCAGAAAGGGTGGCCAGTGCTGATTGCCAAGGACGTCATCCCTGCACGAGAGGTGCAGCAACCCCCGACGATCGTTTCGGCCTTATTGGGCCTCGTCAGGAGGGTATAGCTGACACCCCTCTAGGCACATCAAGCAAGGGGTCCACGTCTGGATGACTCTTTACAATTGCAGTGAGAGACAAGGGGGGTGTTTGTGAGGGTCCTGAGAACGAGCAACAGCACAAATGGCCTGCTCTACGGTGGGTGCCCGCTCAGGTCTCACAAACAAGGTTTTAGCTTGATTGTGCCATTACAGGGATGAATTTTCCATATGAAAATCAGCCTGCTCTCACCCAGAAAGGATGGCCAGTGCTTATTGCCAAGGACGTCATCCCTGCACGAGAGGTGCAGCAACCCCGACGATCATTTCGGCCTTATTGGGCCTCGTCAGGAGGGTATAGCTGACACCCCTCTAGGCACATCAAGCAAGGGGTCCACGTCTGGATGACCCTTTACAATTGCATTGAGAGACAAGGGGGGTGTTTGTGAGGGTCCTGAGAACGAGCAACAGCACAAATGGCCTGCTCTACGGTGGGTGCCCACTCAGGTCTCACAAACAAGGTTTTAGCTTGATTGTGCCATTACAGGGATGAATTTTCCATATGCAAATCATCCTGCTCTCACCCAGAAAGGATGGCCAGTGCTGATTGCCAAGGACGTCATCCCTGCATGAGAGGTGCAGCAACCGCACCGATCGTTTCGGCCTTATTGGGCCTCGTCAGGAGGGTATAGCTGACACCCCTCTAGGCACATCAAGCAAGGGGTCCACGTCTGGATGACCCTTTACAATTGCATTGAGAGACAAGGGGGGTGTTTGTGAGGGTCCTGAGAACGAGCAACAGCACAAATGGCCTGCTCTACGGTGGGTGCCCACTCAGGTCTCACAAACAAGGTTTTAGCTTGATTGTGCCATTACAGGTATGAATTTTCCATGTGCAAATCATCCTGCTCTCACCCAGAAAGGGTGGCCAGTGCTGATTGCCAAGGACGTCATCCCTGCACGAGAGGTGCAGCAACCCCCGACGATCGTTTTGGACCCTCAAGGCAGGCCACACCCGTTGGTTTTGGAGGGCAACCTTCCCCTGGTGGCGTGGACGATTTCCAGGGACCCTGCATGCTGCCAGGCCTATCAGATGCAGCTCGCTCCTTATTATGGGGATTCTGGGCTCCTGGCACAAGAAAGAGCTACCGTTACACCTGGAGAACTTGGTGTAGTTGGTGTGTGCAACAACAGGCTGATCCCGCTACAGCTCCTCTACCTCTAATACTTAATTTTTTAGTGGAGCTTTCCACGACCGGAAAATCATACCGTACGGGTAATCTGTCCCGCTCAGCCATTTCGGCAGCTCACGCTCCCTTGGGTGGCGTTCCTGTGGGTCGGGACCCTTCCGTGTGTCGTCTCCTCCGAGGCATTCGGCTCGCTCGCCCGCCGGCCCCTAAGTATGCTCATTTCTGGGATGTTGTGCTGATGCTCGAGTTCCTGCATAGCTGGCCAGATAATGATTCGCTGTCCCTCCGTCAGCTCTCGGGTAAACTAACAGTCCTTTTAGGTTTGGTGTCCTTTCGACGTGTCTCAGATGTTAGGGCCTTCGATGCGCACGCTGTGGCTTTCTCCCCTGAGGGCGTAGTTTTCACACTTACCAGGCGTACTAAAACACTTTCTCCGGAGGTTTCCTATCCTTACTTTCCTTCTGATCCCCTATTGTGTGTTGCTCGTTGTGATTCCACTTACCTCTCTCGTTTGCGTCCCTTGCGCTCCTCTCCTACTGGCCAACTTTTGGTCTCCTATGTCACCCCTTACAAACCTGTCTCTTCACCTACCCGCTCTAGATGGGTTCGCTGGCTACTCTCCCTTGCGGACGTTGCTCCTCACTTTGGTGCGCACTCCGTGCGGGGCGCTGCGGCTTCCTCTGTTGCGGACGCCGGGGGTTCTCTGTCCGATATACTGGCGGCTGCTGATTGGTCCAGGGCGGTTACGTTCCATACCTTCTATTTTCGCCCTCGTTCCCATGCATCTGGGGCTCTAGTGCAGCTTTAAAACTGCAAAGTATGAAGACTCCTGACTTGATATAAAGTTGTGGATTATTCCAGCCTTGGTGTTAGAATAATCTTAATTTTAATAAAGACAGGAGGCGAATATTTTTCCCTCCCGCCCATGCCCAGGTTGTTTACATTTACAGCATTTTCTACTGAATAAAAAAAAAAAAAAAAAAACACGACTTCAACGACTCTGTGTCCATCATTTATCTAATTGTTTTTCCCTCCATTAGTAGGATTCGATGTTTGCATGTCTAGTTAGTCTAGTCTAGGGCTAGTCTTCTCGACCTTGTTCATAGTGTTCTTGATAGCTCTTCGCTAGTGAGTTAGTTACCTGCTGATTGACATGTTTCCATCACATGGTACTTTCACGTATCCTCTGTTTTCTCCTTAGCCTTAGCCTGATTGGACGCCGTTGCGCCGCTGGTCTGCAGTTCTGCAACTCGCCTGTTGAACTCCGGTTCCTCCTGTTCGGCCAGTTGACGTCAAGTTCACTTAGGTTTCTTCATCTTCAGTTGTTCCGGACTTTCTGTTTCATGGACATTCCTGCTCGTCCCGCACGCAAGAAAAGAGGCTGTGGGAGGGACTTACTGCTCTCTTGTGGGAATGCTATTTGTTTATTGGTTTTTACTGTTGCTATGTAAAACTCTCTTTGCTTCTGTGATTTAGTAAAGAGAAGAGATTGCAAAATATTCGCCTCCTGTCTTTATTAAAATTAAGATTATTCTAACACCAAGGCTGGAATAATCCACAATTATACTGTATACTGTGTATTGCAAACCTCCAGATTGTGTTCTGATTTTTCAGGATTTACTTACGACAATCTTTTTTTTAATGAGCATCATGTCATTTACTGTAAGCTGCTGGCTGTTTCCTTGTCTGTTAGAAAATCATAAAAAATATTAAGATGAGCTGCAATACAACAAATAAGAGGTATATCAGGCTTTAAAAGGGCTCACTCGTTAATAATTTACAGGCACTTTATCAGCAAATAATGAACGCAGCTGGAGCATAGCTATTAGACGTCACCTCAATGTCACTATTTTGAAGTTTAGCTCATATCAGCTCCGTGTTGAGATTTTTTAATAGAGGAATAGATATTAATCATATTAAATTTTGCATGTATTTAAAGGGACAGCTGCAGCGTTACAGTATCTTTTTGGAAATAGCCTCGGGGAAATCCCCCATAGAGAAGCAATGGTTAATCTATTCACAGACACCGAACACCAGGAGAAATGTCAGTGAAATGCCCTGATTTTCAGTGGTTTCATTTGGCAGGTTTAATCAGATGAACCCCATATGTTTCAATGTTAAAAATATTCCAGATTTTATTAAACTGTCTATTCTTTTAAGCTGCAGTAAAAACTAAAAAGTCTATTTATTTTAGGATTCTTTAGGCATTTTTAAGGATTTTTTTGCCAAAATGTTCGTGGGCTTGGAACATAAGCTGCATCTTCCCGGGACATGCCGTCAGGGGAGGCAGGTGAGGCAGAGCCGCACCAGGTAAGCAGCAGCGGGTGTAATGCTGGGGAGCACTGAGAACAGCTAGATCCTGGGGAGCACTGAGAGCAGCCAGATACTGGGGAGCACTGAGAGAAACAGATTCTGGGGAGCACTGAGAGCAGCCAGATCCTAGGTGCACAAAGCAGCCAGATCGTGGGGAGCACTGAGAGCAAACAGATCCTGGGGAGCACTGAGAGCAGCCAGATCCTGGGTGCACCAAGCAGCCAGATCGTGGGGAGCACTGAGAGCAAACAGATCCTGGGGAGCACTGAGAGCATCCAGATCCTGGGGAGCACTGAGAACAGATAGATCCTGGGTGCACCAAGCAGCCAGATCCTGGGGAGCACTGAGAGCAGCTAGATCCTGGGTGCACCAAGTAGTCATATCCTGGGGAGCACTGAGAGCAGCCAGATCCTGGGGAGCACTGAACAGCCAGATCCTGGGGAGCACTGAGCAGCCAGGTCCTGGGGAGCACTTAGAGCAGCCAGACCTGGGGAGCACTGAGAGTAGCCAGATACTGGGGAGCTGAAAGCAAGCAGATCCTGGGGAGCACTGAGAGCAGCCAGATCCTGGGGAGCACTGAGAGCAGTTAGATCCTGGAGAGCACTGAACCTGAACCTACGAAACCTGTGTATATCTGGCTCTGATATTAGCTAGTGCCTCACCAGCCATTGACCTCAACATACGTCCCTGGCATCTACCCCATGTCAAATGTGGCCCTGCCACAAGAAATTAATGATTCTTCTTTAAAAAATCATTTATAACACGTGAAGGTGTTCAAAAAGAAAACTCTACGGTTAAATCATTGCTTGTGTCATTTGTGCATTGCCTAAGAAAAAAAACAGTCATAAAGGGGTTAACTATAAGGGGTTATTCAGAAATCAGTGACATTTCGGTGCTTTCTTGTTCGGTGCACGTCAGTGCGCTTCGCCGATTCCATTTCGCTGACCCTGAAATTCACTATTCACCACAAGGTCCCCGAATCGCACCAAACGTGGAGCCACCGAAGAGGACCGCCGACCACCGAAGACCACCGATCAACCAGTCAAACATTGCCGAACTGAAGGCCGAATGCTGCCGGACTGCAGGAAGAAAAAATGTAACCCTAAAAGGTGTTTAAACCAATAAAAATGCATGAAAATGTGTCTGAATAATAAAAACGGTCCTATAAAAAAATAATAAAAAGCTGTATTACAGAATAAAATCAAAATGCCTTTAAAAGAAAAAAAATTCTGAATCAAAAAATTTAGTCTAAAAAAATACAATAAAATGTCCCAAAAAATAAATAAATAAAAAGACAGTAAGGTGAAAAGGAAAAGAATAAATGGTTGAATAAAAAAAGGTAAAAAGGATAATATTTTTTTTACATTGGATCCTATGGGATTCTCCTGTTTAAACCTGTCGAATTGAATCACCGAAAATCAGGGCATTTCACTGACATTTCGGTGCAGTTCGCGTTCTGTGAATAGATTAACCATTACTTCTCTATGGGTCAATTTCTCTGGGGCCGAAGATCGCCGAATTGCAGTGAACTGCACCGTATTTCACTGTCAAATCACCTGCATTTGGTAAATTGACAGTTTGATGAATAGACAAACTGCCGTGAAATTGCACCGTATGGAGAAATTCACTGTTTGGTGCATTTCGGTGGCAAGTTCGCCCCTTACCGAAAAACCCCTATAATAATGAGTGCTGGACATTTTTTCTTAATTAACACTATAAATTATGCATTTTTATTGACTTTTTGATAAAAACTGAGACCTTCGATTCCATTCCATATGAACAAGGGTGGAGGATTATAAACTGCATGATTTGCATTGGATTCATGTAAAAGATCGGCATCTCTGCATCATTGTCCATGTGTTTGTGGGGCTCTGATTTGCTGGAATGTCACAATTTGAAAACAGACCTCAAGGCTTTTGTGACAGCTCAGTAAAGCATCCATAGGTGTTTCTGTGGGTTTATTTTATGACATTGTAGCTGTTATAATGTGCATTGAGACCCCCCGTAAACAGTACGCTGAGCTCCCCCATTATACAGTTGGACAGCGCAGCTCGAAGGCTCTGGGAATTCTTCCTGGAATTCCATCGCTCTCCGTCTACATTCTTATATGCTTAAAACCCTGACCTCTCTAACTTATCCCCCCTATTGTGTAAAATGTGCTTACTAACACATACTTTCCTTCAACAATCCAGAACAAATAAAGTACTTTTTTTGCCAACCACCAACTTACTGAACTTGTGCCCCGGCTCTGACCCAACGAAATGTCCCTCTGCTCCTTTAATTCCCAACAAGCTTCTTCTAGCACATTTCTGAAATTATTTACAAGGGTAAAAAAAAAAGAAAGCAAAGAAAACCGTGGAATTTGTTGAATTTTCTCCATGGAGGCGACATGCAACTCAGCGAGGGATATTTTTCTATGTCATTCTTACATAAGTGGCGAGCCAGGAGCGCGTCCAAAGAATTCCATCTAGAATTTCCATTGTATTTACCTGTATACTCTGCCTGATCTTATTATTTTTATAAAAAACATGTGAGCTTCTCCTATCTGTGGTTTGCGTCTCAATACATGGCAGTAAGCTGCCACTTTCACTCTCTACCTCAAACACGTTTTGTTGATTACGACTGGCTCGGAAGGTGGAAACAGAGAAAAATCTTGGTTGACCCAAGACTCACCAATCAGAAGGCGGTGTGATAGAGGTCCTCGCACCAAGTCCTCGATGAAGCAAAAGTCAAGAAGTCCAACATCGCATCTATTTTGAGTTGTGGATGACTTTATTCCACAACTGAGCTGAGCCAGGTCTTCGTCAAGAAGTTGGAGCCAGGAGCGCGTCCAAAGAATTCGATCTAGAATTTCCATTGAATCTACCCGTATACTCTGCCTGATCTTAATTATTTTTACAAAAAATGTGTGAGCTTCTTCGATCTGTGGTTTGCATCTCAATACATGGCAGTAAGCTGCCCCTTTCAGATTCCACCTCGAACACATTCTATTGGTTACGACTGGCTCGGAAGGTGGAAACAGAGAAAAATCTTGTTTGACCCAGGACTCACGAGTTAGAAGGCGGCGTGATAGAGGTCCTCCCACCAAGTCCTCGACGAAGCAATAGTCAAGAAGTCCAACATCGCATCTATTTTGAGTTGTGGATGCGTTTATTCCTCCCCTGAGAACAGACAACGTTTCGACCTGAGCCAGGTCATCAAGAAGGTGGAAATAGGTCACATGTAAAGTTGCAGTAAATTATCAAAAACGATCAGACGCTATTTGTTTTTGGTTTTTAACTTAACCAAAAATATCAAGAAGTGAGATGTTTTTCATATTCTAAAAAGCTATCCAGACTCGTACACATCAATATGTTACCCCAGTAGGGTCCACAGGCATCCAGCCAACTGTATCCATACGTCGCAAAAAAAGACCTGTCACACCAGGCAGGGTATGTAGAAAACAAGAAGATCTTATTGGAAAAAAATAGCATTTCAGTCCCCTCTCTGTACATTCTTTCACATCATGCCTCTAACCACTGCTTGGGGACAATCAATGGCATCTCGTGGGTTATTCAAATGGGGTTTCACTATTTTTGGTTACTTGCTCATTGGGTTTCATTGGGGTTCACGATTTTTGGATACTTGCTCATTGGGTTTCATTGGGGTTCACGATTTTTGTTACTTGCTCATTGGGTTTCATTAGGGTTCACGATTTTTGGTTACTTGCTCATTGGTTTTCATTGGAGTTCACGATTTTTGGTTACTTGCCATTGGGTTTCATTGGGATTTATGATTTTTGTTTACTTGCTCATTGGGTTTCATTGGGATTTATGATTTTTGTTTACTTGCTCATTGGGGTTCACGATTTGTGGTTACTTGCTCATTGGGTTTCATTGCGGTTCACAATTTTTGGTTACTTGCTCATTGGGTTTCATTGGGGTTCACGATTTTTGGTTACTTGCTCATTGGGTTTCATTGGGGTTCACGATTTTTGGTTACTTGCTCATTGGTTTCATTGGGGTTCACGATTTTTGTTACTTGCTCATTGGGTTTCATTAGGGTTCACGATTTTTGGTTACTTGCTCATTGGTTTTCATTGGAGTTCACGATTTTGGTTACTGCCCATTGGGTTTCATTGGATTTATGATTTTTGTTTACTTGCTCATTGGGTTCATTGGGATTTATGATTTTTGTTTACTTGCTCATTGGGGTTCACGATTTGTGGTTACTTGCTCATTGGGTTTCATTGCGGTTCACGATTTTTGGTTACTTGCTCATTGGGTTTCGTTGGGGTTCACGATTTTTGGATACTTGCTCATTGGGTTTCATTGGGGTTCACGATTTTTGTTACTTGCTCATTGGGTTTCATTAGGGTTCACGATTTTTGGTTACTTGCTCATTGGTTTTCATTGGAGTTCACGATTTTTGGTTACTTGCCCATTGGGTTTCATTGGGATTTATGATTTTTGTTTACTTGCTCATTGGGTTTCATTGGGATTTATGATTTTTGTTTACTTGCTCATTGGGGTTCACGATTTGTGGTTACTTGCTCATTGGGTTTCATTGCGGTTCACGATTTTTGGTTACTTGCTCATTGGGTTTCATTGGGGTTCACGATTTTTGGTTACTTGCTCATTGGGTTTCATTGGGGTTCACGATTTTTGGTTACTTGCTCATTGGGTTTCATTGGGGTTCACGATTTTTGTTACTTGCTCATTGGGTTTCATTAGGGTTCACGATTTTTGGTTACTTGCTCATTGGTTTTCATTGGAGTTCACGATTTTTGGTTACTTGCCCATTGGGTTTCATTGGGATTTATGATTTTTGTTTACTTGCTCATTGGGTTTCATTGGGATTTATGATTTTTGTCAACTTGCTCATTGGGGTTCACGATTTGTGGTTACTTGCTCATTGGGTTTCATTGCGGTTCACGATTTTTGGTTACTTGCTCATTGGGTTTCATTGGGGTTCACGATTTTTGGTTACTTGCTCATTGGGTTTCATTGCGGTTCACGATTTTTGGTTACTTGCTCATTGGGTTTCATTGGGGTTCACGATTTTTGGTTACTTACTCATTCAGGGTTATCCAAAGAGATTCGAAAAGTCACCGCACGTTCGGTGACTTTTCGTTCTCTTCAATTCTGTTCCTTTTGCCGATTGCATTTCGGTGACCCTGCGGTGTATTCAGCAAGCACCACAGGGCCCCCGAATTGCAGGGAAAAGCTGCCGCAAACCTGACGAAAACTAACCGAATGCACGCTGAAAACAAGCAAAAACATCTGGATTAACCTTTGAAGAAGCCGAACAGGAGCCGAACATGAGCCGAATCACACAGAGCCGAAGCAGCCGAACAGGAGCCGAATCACACAGAGCCGAAGCAGCTGTGACGTAGAGGAGGCAGTGAATAAATTAGAAAAACCATTTGTATGAATCTGGGAAAAAGAAACGCTGTTTGCAAAGAAACTACTGAGCGAAAATGTCTGAAATTTTCACAGGAGGTCCAGGGAATGATAATAAAGAGGGCTGTTACAAAAAAAATAAGTAAACTGAAAAAAAAAAATAAAAAAAATCGGACTTTTAAAAAAAAAAAAAAAAAAATGCTTAAAGTATCCTAAAAAAATCTATAAATAAAGAGACTCTTTACTGCAGAATTTTATAATGAACGGTTTATTAGATATTGAATTAAAACGGGAATATTTTTAACATTGAAGCCTATGGGATTCTCCTGAATAAATTTGCCGAATTAAACCACCGAATGGCAGGGTATTAGGGGAACCTTTCACTGCTGGTTTGTGTTCTCTGAATAGCCGAAGCATTGCTTCTCTATGGGGTTTTCACTGCCCTCGAACAGGCACCGAACAGGCACCGTATGTTCAGGCAATTCGCCAGGATTTGGTGAATTGCCTGCTCTCTGGATAACCGAATGGCAAGGAAAGGTAACCGAACGCTGATTTTCAGCGTTCGGTTACCTTTCTCAAGCAATTCGGATCTCTTTGGATAACCCTGAGTGTGTTTTTTAATATTCAGACGATATGCACTGTCAAGCTGTTGGCGAATATCAACCCTTCCTAGTAAATTCAACTCTAATGTGGAGTTTAAATGTGTTTGGGAGCACGTATATTTATTTATTTTCTGAGTTAGATGTGATAAATCAGAGACACCATAACTCACCCATTAGGAGGGCTCCTGATGAAGCTGCCGGGAGAAAGGCAGTGCAACGCTTGTTGGGCAAAGCATTATGTGTCAATAGACCAAAAATTACTGCTGTAACAAAGCCGGTGCTTAAAAGCTATTATTTCGGGATATATTGCTATAGGGCAAATTGTGTCAAGATGATTATGGCTGCAACAATGCTTGCGCTGAATCAGCTATAATTGATTGTTAGAACTTGATATTGACCTTCTGTTGCGATATTTTGATACATCCAGGAGTGAGTGTTTTTGGAGCACAGATTTAGAGCAAGTACACGAGTCCCATATAAAGGAGACTTGAAGGGATGTAGCTCCAGGAATATAAACCTATCTTTATAGCATGAGGGCAACTTTTATGTGTCAACAGACCAAAAAGCTATTGCTGCAAAGATGCTTAAAAGCCTTACCCAATCTATTTAACTATATATCATTGTGTATCGAGGCACCTTGATTATTGTTGCAACAGTATTTGTGCTTAATAAGCTACAATTTTGCAATTGATCAATTGTTTAAGAACCGGATGGTGACTTCTGGCTATAAGATGCTGCTGACATATGGGAAGCATGCAGGGTCCCCGGAGGGAAAGGAAAAGCCGCCGTAATCTTGCCAAATACCTGCTGAAAACCCAGCGAAACTCACCGGAACTGCTGCAAAAAACACGCCGAATACGCTGGAAAAAGCCAATCAGCCGCCAATTACAGCGCAAGCCAGCTGCCGGAAAATTCTGACAAGCTGACAAACGGGGTGCAAAAAAGAAAACCAATACGCTTGGAAGTGTCAAAATTGCAACTCTGTTTGCAACAAAACTACTGAACGAAAATGCCTGGAATTTACTTGTAAGATCCTGTGAATGATAATAAAAAGATCTGTTACTTATAACTGTATTGCTGACTTTGCTTCAAAATAAAAACTTTAAATATATAAAAAAAAAAAAAGGTCTGTTACAGAAAAAAGGAAAAACGCTTTAAAAAAAATACGGAAAAATTTAGCCGAAAAAATCCCCAAAAATGCCTAAAATATCCCCAAAAAAATCAATAAATAAAGAGACTTTTTGCTGCAGATTAAAATAATAAATGGTTTATTAGATGTTGAATAAAAACGGGAGTATATTTAACATTGAAGCCTATGGGATTCGCCTGAATAAACCTGCCGAATGAAAACACCGAACAGCAGGGCACTTCGGCAACTTTTCTCTGCTGTTCCGTGTCTCTGAATAGATTTACCATTGCATCTCTATGAGGGATTTCATTGCTGCCGAACAGGCACCGTACGTGTAGGAAGTTTGCCAATATTTGGCGAACTGCCTGCTCTCTGAATAGCCGAATGGCCCCAAAATGTCACCGTATGGGGAAATTCACTGTTCGGTGACGTTTCGGGGCCAGATCGGCTCCTTCTGAATAACCCCTAATGTTTCAGACATCACGTCAATTCACGGATCCGTTGTGTCATTCTGAGGTTGCGACAATACACAAACTGACTGAGAGCCAGAAATCTCATCCATGGGATGCCCAGCAAGGATCAGCTGAGATAATACAACTGAGGTAGGTTGCAAGGACATGGGAACCATGACATTATGGAAGGATCAAGACAAGGTCCCTCTGAAATCTATGGATATGGAGTAACCAGGTTCTTACCGGACCCTTGAGGTTGAACTGCTGGGACATCATGTTCGCAGGTACTCATTATTGCATTATTACAGGCTGCTTTGTCTCCACTTTAAGCTCATTAAGGTTGTCTATAATAAAATAGAAACTATAAAGCCTAAAAAAGAACTAGTAAAATGTAAAAAAAAAAAATAACTTACACTACATTTCTGTATTTGTCAAAACACATTCTATGTATTTAATAATTCTACTTTTTATTTTTAATAAAATAATTTAAGATTTTAATTTATTCATATATTACAACGCACAGCGCTCTCCTGTCCGGAGATTCACAATGTAAATATTGCATAAATAATAATATTAAAAAAGCAGAATAAAAAAAAAGAGATTTGGCTGACGTTACAACAGGCCGATTCTTGGATTGCGTTTCTTTTTATGGCGATAAAGAACACAGTTTTCCCTGATTTATATTTTTATGCGCCATTCACCAGTAATATGTAACCATGTCTCCCAATAGGAGGGTATTTCTCTGTTGTCCACAAGCCGGCAGGGGTTTGCTCAAAATGGAGCATTGATCATCACAAATGTTATGTTTGGCCAGGTCGACTTCTCGATTTAAAGCTTGAGTCCTCACATAGATCCTACTCAATGTACTGAGGTTCAGTCAAAACATGTGAAATATAAAGTCTCGCCATGGGATTGCTCAGAATTCTTCCACGTCTGGTTCTAAATCCAATAAACTACCAAGAAGTACTCAAATACCAGCATGGAGCGTGCCGATGGAGCCATGAGTTGGACTATTAATATTTTAACAAAGAACGGCTCAAGGTCAGAGACCGTGAAGCCCCATACCTGAAAGACATACAACGGGCTTGGTTGCCTGTAAGCTAAAACAGTATCCAAAGCATTGCATACCTTCATATGCCAGAGAGTTTCCTCACTCGTAGTAGTCAGCCAACTACTGTATTTGTCACTTCAATCAAGGTCTTGATAGGTTTTTCAAAATGGCGCACACATAAAAATGAGAGCAGTCACCTTCAATGCATCACATTCCTCTCCATAAAACAAAGAGACACAGTTCCCGTGGGTTCATCCATCAAACATCATGTTTTATGAGGGCCAGAAATGCCAGGCCTTTGACACTGTTATTTTTTAAGAACTTCTCTCTGTGCTGTTGGTCAAGTAAGGTGGGATTACCGACTTAATTATAGTTGTTAAGATAATAAAATTACCTTGATGCATCATGGGGCCTCCTCCTTCATAAGTATCTGGTGTATTGGACGTTAAACCTTCAGTTGCTGCTATTAGAGTGAAAACACATCTACCAAAATTAAAAAATGCCATCTCACTATGAGAGTTTGGTCTTCTGGGAGAATCGAAGACTCACTCAAGTATTCAAAGTCTCACTCTGTATCAATGGCCCAATAATCTCTGAAGTATATTTCCATTTTCGGCTGGTATGTACATGGATGTGTCCGGAGGTAGTCATAAGTCTGTTTTTGTTTAACACCCTTGATTTTTCCCTGATTGGCTCTTCCACATTAGATAGTTGGGGGTTGTAATGTTATCGCATTTGTTGCATTATTGTGTGTACAGCTACCAATGGAAGTATCAGCCAATCATAGCTGTCAGTAATATTCCAAGGGTCTCAGGTCTCATTCACTGGTGCTCCCTATGAAACGTAACTCTGATGAATGTAGTGGTCTGCTAACTCACGCTTGCTTCTGTGACATTCTTGTTCTGCCCACCGGTGTCTTATGCCTGAAAATGTATGTTTTTTTTTATGGTTCCGACACTGTTTTTCTCAACCCTAAACCACCAATCCATGAGCCACTGTCATCTCTGTTACTTTAATGGTTGAGGCCATTAACACTGCTCAGCTTGACATCAGTGATACTGTAGGACCCTAGGATTCCACTCCTTTTAAAGAATATGTGTAAGACGCATGCCAGACCCTCTGATCACTCACTACATAACATGGTGGAGCATTTGAACCTCAGAAGGTACCAACTAGTTGGCTGGGATCATTCTTTCCAGCCTTCTCCTGTGTGTAACCATACCCTACGTGTCAGGCTTGTGAGTGTTGGACAATAAGTAGATACATGTCAGTGGATACTGTAACTAAATCCCCTACTACAGATGTTACCCACGCATTTGTTTCTACGTTGCCTGTCTCCGCGGACGAGGTCAATGCCTATTTCTTTTCATCTTCCAACAGTTGTCCTTTGTTCTGACCGGTTTTCGTGTTTCATATAAATTTGCAGTGATGTCTAATACAGATTTTAAGGCTGCGTTTAACAGAAGACCGGGGATTATTTAAAGGGGAGCACATGCGTCCCTTCCAGCTGTGCTCACGTCATTACCCAGATGGGAATTTGCACATCCTGCTCATTTACCAAATTCCTTGCGCACAATCATTCTTTCCATTACAGACTTACCTCCTGTTTACCAACCACAGGAACGACATTCACCTACATTGTGACCTATAAACACTTGAATAATTTGCTTCAGGCTAGTGGCTTCTTACTGGGAATCAAACATTCGGGTCATAAAACATAACACATGTTGGGCTCGGTACAGAGAGATACGTGACAGATGCTGTCAGATTTTTAGCATATACACACAAACTTGTTCATAGGCTTGATGTTTATACATATGCATACACAGGGCTGCCATCCGAAATCTTGGGGTCCCTACCCTTACTGAACTACTGGTGGGGGCCCGTTTCCCTTAGCTGCCCATTCCAGTATGGTAATTAAAAATACGGCATTTTGCCTCTTTTTCTGCTTACTTTATCTTACAGGGAGTGGGCTAAATCCCTGGTGGTCTGGCAAGGGGATAAGCGTTCCCTGGTGGGAGAACGTTCAACCTGTACCTATTCCAGGCACAGACGATACTAATCGTTCCCCCAGTGTGCTCTTACCTGCTCCAGATACCCCAGCCCACCAGGAAATGTGTCGGCATCTTGGTTGCCCGGTCCTAGCACATGGAGGGGATCCAACCGTTTGTGCCACTTAGACAAACTACACTGGGTTTGGTAAGAGTCAGGGTCCCTTGGAGCCACTGGGCCCCTGAACATAGCATGGACTGTCACCCCCCTGATGGCAGCCCTGTGTGTACACAAACATACAAAGCAATACATAGCGACATACTCACACATATACTAGCTCATATTCGAATGACTTAACGCTGTCTTTATCATTTGGCTTCTTTATAAAGTGATCACCCAATGACTGGCCAGTCAGGTGGAATTTGGTTTGGATCCAAGCCCCAAGCAATAATGGTCCAACGATGGTGAAATGTACTCATAACTGGCTAGCCATGATTCAACATAAATTCCGGGATGGTGACAGGCAGGGGTCTAGTACTAAAAAAAATAAGTGGAGAATCTCTCGAACATTTCTGCTCCCCAATGTACGATTGACATGTGGCACTTAGCACATCAGACCACGTGCAAAAGTGATATTACTGTTGAGGGGCTTATTTCTTCAGTAAAAACAGACCCATACCAGGTCTTTTTCAAGTCTGAGGGAGGGATGTACTAAAGGATCGGTAGGGGGAGTTGGCGCCCGCCATCAATGCGAGGCATCCCGCCGGATTTACTTATCCCTAGATCACACTACAAAGCCCTCTCTTCGCATCATGTTCCTAAATCTTGTTATGGGGCGTTCTGGATGCTAAGGCTAGGGTCAGACGAACGCATTTTCACGTTGTCTGTGAAAAAGTGCGTTCGAACGAATGGACGCATTTTTTCACGGAGTACGCGATAGCGGTCATACGATGCGCATTTGCGTCCGTGATTTTGTACGGATCATCAATAAAACACTTTGTGCATCTGGACGTTATGTTGGCCGGACATTAGCAGTGTCTGACATCTCCAATTCACGCACACACGCCGCTAGCGGGCGCAGCGCACTCTGTACGTCAGTACTAGCAGTTTAACGTTCTCGATAAAATGCGTTCGTTTTCCACTTGCGTTGCGCAGCCGGACTTTTGTGCGACCGTACTTCGTATATTGGCCGTCATTGCCCGGCACTTGCTGCTAGTGCGGCCGTGATTAAGTGCGCCTGCACGCGCGTTCGCACTGCGCTCGTCTGACCCTAGCCTAAAGCCGGAATACACCCCCCACGAGGCCGGGATCGAGTAACACCATAGCTGCTGCTGCCCTTTGCTGCGATGAGAACCCTGTTTCTCCCCGCACTCTGGGACACTGGCTGATGCAAAAGAGTGTGCATGGGGCTGATGTCACCCTCTTCCCGTTACATTCTTTTTTCTGATGACTTTTATTTTTATATGTGTCTTAGCGGTTGACTTGCTCACCCTCACGTGCTCCCCCCCATTTTGGACACTCTTCGGTGCACTTTAGCTATTATATCCGTGTAGCTTTCTGTGGCGGTCCGGACATATGGCTTCCTTCTCCCACCCCCTTATTTTAAAATTTAGTATTTTTGGTGTACGATACGTTGGGTTGAGCTGAGTGAGCCATTGGAGCGGATACCATGGCTCTGACCGCATCATGGTAGGGACCTTTTTTACCGCCTTCCCTTTTTTGTGTTCGGTTTTGCCTTCCCAGTTACCCCGCTCGCTGGTTACCTTCTGACACGAACGTCTCCCTGGTATTGTTCCCCATGTCTGTTAGAGAGACCTTCCCTCTCCCACTTTATACCTTTGTGGACCCTTGCTGTTTATCCATATTATTTTTTATTTTAGTCTGCTGTACTGCTATCTTAAATAAATAAATAATATTTTTTTAAAAAAAATAAGATAAATAATTTTAATATAAAAATGCCTTTAATATAAAATGAGTGTTTTAATGTAAAAATGATGTTTGTAAAAATACTTATTATTGCAAAAACTTGTTTTTATCCGAATATTCACATAAAAATTTTTTTGTGCAAAACTACTTTGTTTATTAACAAATGATTCATTTAAAAATTAACTTGTCCCTTATTGCAAAAACTGTTGTTTTTTTGTCCAAATTTTCATATAAAATAATTTTTCGTACAAAACTATTTTTTTTTAAAACAAATGATTATTTTTAAAATTAACTTGCACCTCCCCCCCTCGTGTGGCCGCCAGTACGAGTTACCAATATTTATTGGAAATAACCTGCGATTGATCGCACATGCTGTTAACACGCTTTGTTGTCTCAGTGTACAAAAAGTGGTTTTATTGCTAGAGGATATATTGTATTTCAGAAACATTGGTCTCCGAGTTCATAATTGAAGCAATGATGTATGCGAAGCTAACTTTTAGCTTTTATTAGCAATAAACACTTTATTATGATAATGATTTATGGTGATTTTTAACCCCAAACCAAGAAAAAACAAAATCAAACAACACTGCATACACTGTATAAAGAGGTAAAATAAACTGCCGAAATACGAGTAAAAGGAATAACAAATAATCAGAAAACGAAGTAAAACATTCATTTGATCGGCTCAGTGACCCAAGCTTGGTCACCACCCAGGTTGACTCAGGTTATGAACTTTTTGTATCCCTGATTTCATGGCCTGGAGCTGCCAAGGATGACTTTCTACAACACATTAATTCACTCCAGAATTATGAACGTCCATACTTGCCAAGATGCTGTTTGTCATGAACCAAAGAATTCAAGCAGATGTGGAAGGGGCTTCCTGGCTTTCCAGAGCCTGCTCTACTGTGTCCAATCTGACTTTTCCGACCCTGCTACTCGTCTAGTCTCAGGAGCTTGGAGGGGGGAGACGTAACGTTATTATTCTATTCAATGAATAAATGACATCTATACTTTATTTACCATTATTTTATGAAATGTTACAAGAAAAGGTGTTCTAGAGACAAGTGGGGAGTCTGACAGGCTTATTCAGAGACAGGTGAAACTCAGGAGAATGGCTGGAGAAGTGAAAATTCTAGCAGGGTTATTCAAAGAGAATCGAAAAGTACCCGCACGTTCGGTGACTTTTCGTTCTCTACAGTTCGGTGCGATTCGGCGATCCCATTTCGGCGACCTTGCGTTGTATTCAGCAAGCACCTCAGGGCCCGTAGTGCAGGGAAATGCCGCGGCAAACCTGCCGAACACTCACCGCAAATCCCTGCGAATGAACACTGAAAACCCGCAAAAACATCTGGATTAAACCCACCAAACACGCCGGAGAAAGCCGAGCAGGAGCCAATCACAGCGCAGAGCGGCCGCCGGAAAAACCCGACACCGCAGACGAATGGAGTGAAAAAAAACAGTACGCTTGACTGTTTGAAAAGTGAAACGCTGTTTGCAAAGAAGCTACAGAACAAAAATTTCTGCAATTTACACAGAAGATCCAATGAATGATAATAAAAAGGGCTGTTACAGAAAAAAGAAAAAATGATTTAAAAAAAAAAAAACGGAATAAAAAGTTCCGCAAAAAAAATCCTGAAACTGCCTAAAAAGATCCAAAACATTCTATAAAGAGACTCTTTACTGCAGAATATTATAATAAACGATTTATTAGATATTGAATAAAACGGGAATATTTTTAACATTGAAGCCTATGGGATTCGCCTGAATAAACCTGTCGAATGGAAACACCAAACAGCAGGGCAATTCGGCAACTTTTCACTGCTGGTTTTTGTTCTCTGAATAGAAGAAGCATTGCTTCTCTATGGGGATTTCACTGCCCTCGAACAGGCACCGAACAGGCACTGTATGTGCAGGCAATTCGCCAACATTTGGCAAACTGCCTGCTCTCTGAATAGCCGAATGGCCAGGAAAGGTAACGGCCAGGAATTTCCCTTTCGGCCACAATTCGGATCTCTTTGAATAGCCCTGTATGTGTCAAAATAGCCAAACCAGAAAAATTCTCCCATTTATCTCACTTTCCAAATCGACTATTTGGTCTAGATTGTTCTCTTCTCCTGCCGTTTCTCCTGGTTTTCACCTCTCTCTGAATAACCCTGTAAGAAAAAAGGCTCAGTGTTATCTCCATGGTTCCCAACCTTGGTCCTCAGGTCTCCCCAACAGGCCAGGTTGGGAGAGGTTACAAAAGGAGTTTACACTGTACCATGGTATTAATTCCAGGGTGGCTTGAATGCATTGATGGATGTTGGGCACTAACATGCGGAGTAAGGGGCAACGGTGTTCATAAAATGTTCTAGTGACCCCATCTTTTGCAGCCATAACGTCTATCCACGCCATCCAAAACAGGAACTTATCCTGAAACGGGGAGATGCTCAGGGCAACGTTACATTACCAAAGTTCCAAAATAGTTTTGTGGCCAACCGCTGCCGAACGTTTCAGGGATTTTTTATAATATTTTACAGAAGCAGGCAGGGTACTAAAGACCACAAACTCCAGTTTCAGCAGTGAATGTGGTGTAAAATGAGTGAAAGTCACTTTTAAGAACAGCAGTGAAAATTACCCAACCACCCCATCATCCTATCTTCTCCATCTCTTCAAGGATGGTCAAGACCAGGACCGGACTGGCCATTGGCTTACCGGGCGCTTGAACGGTAGGCAGATGGCCTTGATGACTGGTCTGCTGGTGGCCCTCAATAAAACACACGATGGCCTAGGGCACAGCGCAAGGCAGTGTGCAGGCCCGCTACCCAGCGTCCTCAAAGAATTGGCCCTGAGCTCCCCCGCTCAGTGTGTTTAAACGCCCAGTGCACTCTGCCGAGGTATCAGCCTGCCGGTGCCCAAACTCAATCAGGGTTATTCAAAGAGAATCGAAAAGTCACCGCACGTTCGGTGACTTTTCGTTCTCTTCAATTCGGCTCGATTTGGCGATCCCATTTCGGTGACCCTGTGGTGTATTCAGCAGGCACCACAGGGTCACCGTAATGCAGGGAAAAGTTGACGCAAACCCGCCGAAAACTCACCGCAAAACCCGGCAAAGGCACACCGGACACCCGCAAAAACATCTGGATTATCCCCGCCGGAAACACCGGAAAAACCCGAGCAGGAGCCGATCACACGCAGCGCAGCCCCCAGAAAAACCCGAGCAGGAGCCGATCACACGCAGCGCAGCCACCGGAAAAACCCGAGCAGGAGCCGATCACACGCAGCGCAGCCCCCGGAAAAACCCGACACCGCAGACAATTGAAGTGAAAATAAAAAAACCAGTACGCTTGAATGTTTGAAAAGTGAAACACTGTTTGCAAAGAAACTACTGAGCGAAAATGTCTGAAATTTACATATAAAATCCAATGAATGATAATAAAAAGGGCTGTTACAGAAAAAAGAAAAAACGTTTAATTTTTTTTTAAAAAAAATCGGCAAAAATGTTTTGGCAAAAAAATCGCGAAAAATGCTTAAAATGTCCCAGAAAATCTATAAATAAAGAGACTCTTTACTGCAGAATATAATAATCAACGGTTTATTAGATATTGAATTAAAACGGGAATATTTTAAACATTGAAACCTATGGGATTCTCCTGAATAAACTTGCCGCATGAAGCCACCGAATGGCAGGGCAATTCGGCAACTTTTCACTGCTGGTTTGTGTTCTCTGAATAGACGAACCATTGCTTCTCTATGGGGATTCACTGCCCTCGAACAGGCACCGTATGTGCAGGCAATTCGCCAGGATTTGGCGAATTGCCTGCTCTCTGAATAGCCGAATGGCCAGGAAAGGTAACCGAACGCTGAATTTTAGCGTTCGGTTACCTTTCTCCAGCAATTCAGAGCTTTTTGAATAACCCTGAATGTCAAAGGGAAGCCAGTGCAAGAGGAGTCAGGGCCTCTCCCACCTAGACCACCAGGAAGACATGCCCACCCTTCTCCTCCCACCTCTGCCCACTCGACCACCAATGATTTGGCCCCCTCCCTGCACAAAAGGTAAGAGGGGGGTCATTAATTTATTAATAGTAATTTACTGTTATGTAAATAATAACGTAATAAATTTTTATAATATATAGATTTTAAAATGTAATATAATTATTTTAATAAAATATAATAAACTAATTTATTGCAATAATCTTTAATTTAATACATATTTTATGTATTTTAATATAAATTTTAATGTATATTTATTTTAACAGTGTATGAATATATAAATTTATTTATTTATTTATTTGACCAGTTGCATAAACCTGATCTCTGCTGAAAAAAAAAAAAGCCATCTAGTATGACACGGCATTGATTCAAGGGTTCTGTGTAAAAACAGACCCAGGATGCAAAATAGTGAGACAGATGTAATTTGCATGTCCTACCCAGAATTCCTTGCTGCATATGGGGAATGTAGCACAGGAGCTCTGGGATGTGGTTCTTTGAATTGCTGTGATGTTCAAATGGCTTCTGCAATAATAAACATAACTAATTATAGCGTAGAGGCTTTTTATCAAATTTTTTGTCCTCCACCACAACCCTTGTAAGTACTAATTTATTTTAATAATATGTAATTTAATCTATATTTAAATTTACAGGGTTATCCAAAGAGATTCGAAAAGTCACCGCACGTTCGGTGACTTTTCGTTCTCTTCAATTCGGTTCCTTTTGCCGATTGCATTTCGGTGACCCTGCGGTGTATTCAGCAAACACCACAGGGGCCCCGAATTGCAGGGAAAAGCTGCCGCAAACCCGACGAAAACTAACCGAATGCACGCTAAAAACAAGCAAAAACATCTGGATTAACCTTCGAAAAAGCCGAACAGGAGCCGAATCACACAGAGCCGAAGCAGCTGTGACGTAGAGGAGGCAGTGAATAAATTAGAAAAACCATTTGTATGAATCTGGGAAAATGAAAAGCTGTTTGCAAAGAAACTACTGAGTGAAAATGTCTGAAATTTTCACAGGAGGTCCAGGGAATGATAATAAAGAGGGCTGTGACAGAAAAAATAAGTAAACTTAAAAAAAAAAAAAAAAAAATCTGACTTTTTAAAAAAAATAAAAAAAAATCTGAAAAATGCTTAAAGTATCCTAAAAAATCTATAAGTAAAGAGACTCTTTGCTGCAGAATTTTATAATGAACGGTTTATTAGATATTGAATTAAAACGGGAATATTTTTAACATTGAAGCCTATGGGATTCACCGGAATAAACTTGCCGAATTAAACCACCGAATGGCAGGGCATTAGGGGAACCTTTCACTGCTGGTTTGTGCTCTCTGAATAGCCGAAGCAGTGCTTCTCTATGGGGATTTCACTGCCCTCGAACAGGCACCGAACAGGCACCGTATGTTCAGGCAATTCGCCAGGATTTGACGTATTGCCTGTTCTCTGGATAGCCGAATGGCCAGGAAAGGTAACCGAACGCTGATTTTCAGCGTTCGGTTACCTTTCTCAAGCAATTCGGAACTCTTTGACTAACCCTGTTAGTATATTTCATGTATATTTTAATTGAATATGTAATTTCAAAATTTATAATTTTTTAGTTTTATTGCTGTGGAACTCTGTGATATGCTCATACACACAGCACATTATAATGACTTTTATTACTGTGGAGCTCTGTGATAGGCTCATACACACTGCACATTGCTGTGAGTTTTATTTCTGTGGAGGTCTGTGATACACTCATACACATCGCACATTATAAAGAGTTTTATTTCAGTGGAGCTCTGTGATACACTCATAAACACTGCCCATTACTGTGAGTTTTATTGCTGTGGAGCTCTGTGATACACTCATAAACACTGCACATTACTGTGAGTTTTACTGCTGTGAAGCTCTGTGATACACTGATACACACTGCACATTACTGTGAGTTTTATTTCTGTGGAACTCTGTGATACGCTCATACATACCACACATTACAATGAGTTGTATTGCTGTGGAGCTCTTTGATACACTCATACACACTGCACATTATAAAGTGTTTTATTTCTGTGGAGCTCTGTGATACACTGATACACACCGCACATTACTGTGAGTTTTATTGCTGTGATGTTCCATCCCCGATGCCTTCTATTCCCCCCATGCTCTGTGTGGTTAGTTGTGTGCGGCCTCCGTTGCTGCTCTCTCACATGGCGGTCTACACTTGAGTCATACCCCCAGACCGGGTGAGAGAAATGGTGGCGGGGTCGGAATCCTGCTCTCTCCCACCTGCACCTACCAGCATCTCCCTCCACCCCCATCCCTCTCCTTCTCCTCCTTCGAGACACACTGCATCCGCCTGTTCTCTCCTCTGGCCCTCAGGGTGGCAGTCATCTACCGCCCACCGGGACCAACCTCCCAGTTCTTTGACCACTTTGCTACCTGGCTCTCT
Source organism: Leptobrachium leishanense (assembly GCA_009667805.1). Classification (NCBI taxonomy): domain Eukaryota; kingdom Metazoa; phylum Chordata; class Amphibia; order Anura; family Megophryidae; genus Leptobrachium; species Leptobrachium leishanense. Next base: position 546,941,098 of record CM019063.1, read on the forward strand.
CACTTTCTGTCTTCTAATCTTCCATGCCTAGTTCTCGGGGACTTCAACATTCCCATTGACGATCCTTCCGCCCCTGCTGCCTCCAAACTTCTTTCACTCACGTCCTCCCTTGGACTCACACAATCCTCCCTCCTCCCTACCCACCGCGATGGTCACGCTATTGACCTTGTCTTTTCCAACCTCTGCTCCATTTCTGAGTTCAACTGTCGCCCTTTCCCCATCTCTGACCACCACCTTCTCTCTTTCAACCTATCTGGACTTCCTAAACACCCTGCTCCCCCACCCCGCACACACACTCGCAGAAATCTACAGGCTGTGGACCCTCATCAATTCTCCAACCTACTTCACCACCTCCCTCATACCTCATCCTTCACCTGCCCTGATGCTGCCACTAATCACTACAACACTACGCTTATCTCTGCTCTAGACACTCTTGCTCCTCTTCGACTCTGTAAGGCCCCACGCCGCCAGCTTCAGCCCTGGCACACCCTCCAGACTCGCTACCTGCAAAGATGCTCCCGCACCGCAGAGCGTGCCTGGAGGAAATCCCGCTCTGAAGCTGATTTTTTTCACTTCAAGTTTATTCTCCGGTCATACACCTCTGCCCTCCACTTGGCCAAACAATCCTTCTTCTCATCTCTTATATCTACGCTGTCCTCCAACCCTAAACGGCTCTGGTCCACCTTCAACACCCTCCTCTACCCACCTGCACCTCCCCCCACAGCTGCCTTCAGCGCTCAAGACCTGGCAGACTACTTCCTCAGTAAAACTTTAACTATCAGAAGCAACATCCCAACACAAGATAGTTATCTGCCATCTCCACTCCCACAGGTCCCATCTGCCACCCTCTGCCGCTTCCTCCCAACCACTGAGGAGGAAGTCAATTCCTTATTGTCCTCCTCACATCTCACCACGTGCCTGCTCGACCCCATTCCCTCACATCTAATTCCTCCCCTCTCCTCCTCCCTCACCCCTGCTCTCACACACATCTTCAACCTATCTCTCTCCACTGGCTCCTTTCCATCCGCCTTCAAACACGCGCTAGTTACCCCTTTACTAAAGAAACCAACCCTAGATCCCAACTCTCCATCCAACTACCGTCCTGTATCCCTGCTTCCCTTTACCTCTAAGCTCTTAGAAAAACTAGTCTTCAACCGCCTCTCCATCTTCCTGTCCTCCAATTCCCTACTTGACCCCCTGCAATCTGGCTTCCGTCCCCTACACTCAACTGAAACTGCCCTCACCAAAGTCACCAACGACCTCCTAACTGCTAAAAAACACGGCCACTATTCTATTCTCATCCTGCTTGACCTCTCGGCTGCTTTTGACACTGTTGACCACCCCCTCCTTCTACTGACCCTCAACTCTCTGGGTCTCGGTGACACTGCACTTGCTTGGATTGACTCCTATTTATCCAACAGGTCCTTCTGTGTGTCCTTTGCTGGTAACTCCTCCTCCTCATTGCCTCTATCTGTTGGTGTACCTCAAGGCTCTGTCCTTGGTCCTCTGCTCTTTTCCATCTACACCTCCTCCCTGGGCAAAATCATCAACAGCTTTGGCTTTAATTACCACCTCTACGCTGATGACACTCAGATCTACCTCTCTACCCCTGATCTCTCTCCCCCTGTCCTTTCCAAAGTCAGTGACTGTTTATCTGGCATCTCCTCCTGGATGGCCTCCCACCACCTAAAGATCAACATGTCAAAGACTGAGCTCCTACTTATTCCTCCCTCTAATGCCGCCCCACCTCCTGACTTCTCGATCACGGTGGAGGGTATCACCATCTCCCCATCAAACCAAGTTCGCTGTCTTGGAGTTACACTTGACTCTGCTCTTTCCTTCATCCCCCACATCAAGTCTCTTTCCTCCTCCTGCCGATACCAACTGCGTAATATTTACAGAATTCGGCCATTTCTTACCGCTGTCGCCACAAAACAACTCATACACGCCCTGGTAATCTCCCGACTCGACTATTGCAATAATCTCTTATCTGGCCTCCCTCTGTCCCACCTCTCCCCCCTACAATCCATCCTGAACGCCTCCGCCAGGCTAATTCACCTCACCCGCCGCTCTGTCTCTGCCGCTCCCCTCTGCGAGTCCCTTCACTGGCTCCCCATCCACTGCAGAATTAAGTTCAAAATCCTTATCCTTACCTACAAAAGCCTCACTAACTCAGCTCCCCACTACCTGTCCTCACTAATCACCAAATACACCCCAGCCCGCTCCCTAAGGTCAAATAGTGACCTGCGCCTAGCTTCTCCCCGCATCACCTCTTCCCATGATAGACTGCAGGATTTCTCACGCGCAGCCCCTCACTCTCTGGAACGCTCTCCCTCGTACTGTCAGACTTTCCCCTAACTTCTCTTCCTTCAAACGCTCCCTTAAAACATTCCTATTTAGGGAAGCCTACCACCCAACTCACTGACGCAACCATCAATCACTCTCACCTTACAGTCCTCTCCTCCTGTTTCCAACCCCAACCCTCCTAGATTGTGAGTTCCTACGGGAATAGGGCCCTCATCTCCTCCTGTACTGTTTGTCAAATGGTGTACAATGTATTGTAACCCTGTCTATACTGTGCTTATTGTACAGCGCTGCGGAATATGCTGGCGCTTTATAAATAAAGAATAATAATAATAATAATAATAGGGGTGTGAAAATACCTGTATATGAGTATAATAGGACTGTGTAGACACCCGTTTAGGAGCACTATCATGTGCCTTGAGCTAAAACGGGGACACTAAGGGAAAAACTTGCACTCACAAATTTCCTCTTAGCGTCTCCGTTTTATGTGAGCACTAGTGTTAAGGAGGTGATAAGGCCCTAGGTATATAATAGGGGTGTGTAGACACATGGATGGGGTGTGTAAGTGCACAGATAGGTGTATAATAGGGGTGTGTAGGCACATGGATAGGGTGTGTAAGTGCACAGATAGGTGTATAATAGGGGTGTGTAGGCACATGGATAGGGTGTGTAAGTGCACAGATAGGTGTATAATAGGGGTGTGTAGGCACATGGATAGGGTGTGTAAGTGTACAGATAGGTGTATAATAGGGGTGTGTAGGCACATGGATAGGGTGTGTAAGTGCACAGATAGGTGTATAATAGGGGTGTGTAGGCACATGGATAGGGTGTGTAAGTGCACAGATAGGTGTATAATAGGGGTGTGTAGGCACATGGATAGGGTGTGTAAGTGCACAGATAGGTGTATAATAGGGGTGTGTAGGCACATGGATAGGGTGTGTAAGTGCACAGATAGGTGTATAATAGGGGTGTGTAGGCACATGGATAGGGTGTGTAAGTGCACAGATAGGTGTATAATAGGGGTGTGTAGGCACATGGATAGGGTGTGTAAGTGCACAGATAGGGGTATAATAGGGATGTGTAGGCACATGGATAGGGTGGTGTAAGTGCACAGATAGGTGTATAATAGGGGTGTGTAGGCACATGGATAGGGTGTGTAAGTGCACAGATAGGTGTATAATAGGGGTGTGTAGGCACATGGATAGGGTGTGTAAGTGCACAGATAGGTGTATAATAGGGGTGTGTAGGCACATGGATAGGGTGTGTAAGTGCACAGATAGGTGTATAATAGGGGTGTGTAGGCACATGGATAGGGTGTGTAAGTGCACAGATAGGTGTATAATAGGGATGTGTAGGCACATGGATAGGGTGTGTAAGTGCACAGATAGGTGTATAATAGGGGTGTGTAGGCACATGGATAGGGTGTGTAAGTGCACAGATAGGTGTATAATAGGGGTGTGTAGGCACATGGATAGGGTGTGTAAGTGCACAGATAGGTGTATAATAGGGGTGTGTAGGCACATGGATAGGGTGTGTAAGTGCACAGATAGGTGTATAATAGGGGTGTGTAGGCACATGGATAGGGTGTGTAAGTGCACAGATAGGTGTATAATAGGGGTGTGTAGGCACATGGATAGGGTGTGTAAGTGCACAGATAGGTGTATAATAGGGGTGTGTAGGCACATGGATAGGGTGTGTAAGTGCACAGATAGGTGTATAATAGGGGTGTGTAGGCACATGGATAGGGTGTGTAAGTGCACAGATAGGGGTATAATAGGGGTGTGTAGGCATAGTGGGTTCAGTATAGGGGTGCATATTGAGGTGTATAATTATGTGTGTGTTACTGTATAGCGGTAGATAAAAGTGGGCTGCTCACTTTAAAATATCCAGGCTTTCTTTTCTGTTCCAGTCCAGGTCTGGTCAAGACCCACAGTTGGCAGAATCATACAATACTGAAGGTTCTTGGTAACATTTTGTAATGTGCTTTATTGAGTAGAAGCCCCATGATCCTCCTTCATGACAATGTCTGCCTCGAGACTTGGTATGTTCTCATTTTTCCCAGTAATCTTTTATCATTTTTCATCTCCCATTGTTAACGAGTAAAGTGTTTAAATGTCCGGGGACAAATTTTGAACTTATTTATTTTAATTATTTATAAAGTATTTTAGCAGGAAGCATACATTCAGGGTTATTCAGAGAGCGTGAAAAGCAGGAGAACGGGAGTAAGCCGAGACTAAGCGTGACATTGCTGACGGCTCCTCGCTCTCGTGGAGGTCTGGCTCTGCCACATCTGCAGCGCTATTATCATGCTGTTCACCTTCTGCGTCTGGTGGAGTGGAGCTTGGGTACCTCTGGTAAACAATGGGTGGCGTTAGAGCATGAACTGGCGGGCCGTTCGCTCACCTCCCTCCCTTGGCTTTTTGCCACCTCTGCCCTTACTAACATCCCCGCACACCCGACACTTTCAGTTACATTGACCATCTGGCGTCGGCTGCAGAAGTCCACGCAACTGGCCCCCTGGCCTTCTTTGCTTCTCCCTCTCAGTCACTTGCCGGCCTTCTCACCACGACTGCTACCTCTCACTGACGCGGCTATACCGCAGAACCCCCTACCTGGCCTGTACATAGATGGTAACCGACCTAAAGCCCCAAAGGACATACCGTTGGCTCACCCTGACTCCTTTCTCACGACCTTCCATACGCACTGCCTCATAACCTATCTCCGCTCCCTGGCTCCATTGGACAAGTATACTTGCCCTCTGACCACATTTGAACAAGTGATCACTCGTAAGACCCTTCCCCAACATGGCATCTCGACTCTGTACGGTATCCTGCAAAACCTCTCCCCTCCCACACCTTCATATGTGGCGAAGTGGGAAACAGAACTCCAAACATTCACAGAGGAAGAGTGGAGTCAAATGTTCGCGCTCAATACCCGGTGTTCTATTGCTACTCGTACACAAGAAACAGCTTACAAGCTGCTGTCGCGTTGGTATAGGGCGCCCACCACTATTGCTACATACTCGGCCACGGCAGATGCCTCCTGCTGGAGGTGCGGATCACAGCGCGCTGACCTACTACATGTTTGGTGGTCCTGCCCAGTGTTGCAACCCTTCTGGACACTGGTTCACGATGCCATTAGCAAAATCTCTGACTCTCCACCTTCCTACACACCAGCGGCCAGGGCCGCCATCAGGGCATTACGCCCAATACTGCCGTAAGGGGCCCGGGCCCGGTGGGGGCCCGGGCCGCCGGGGCCTGGGGGGAGGATCCCGGGCCCCCGACGGCAGCGGCGTTGCCCTTTAACAGCTCCGGTATCGGACTCGATGAGTCCGAATCCGGAGCTGTGTCCCTGCTGCTGCTGCTGCAGGAGCCGGAGGAGACTGAGACACTGTGTCTCCTCCGGCTCCTGGCAGCTTCACTTCCTGGCTGGGCGGGGCCAAGCAGCGTGTGAGGGCCTCCCAAGCACGTTGCTTTGGCTCCGCCCCTCCACTCAGTGAAGCTGCGCGCCGGAGCTGGAGGGACCAGGAAGAAGACAGAAGAAAAGAAGAGAAGATTAAAGAAAAGGTGAAGAAAAGAAGAGCTGAAGACAGAAGAAAAGAAGATAGAAGACAGCGAGTGGTGAGCCAGGGCCCAGACCCTAAGACCCAGGGCCCAGACCCCAGGCCAGGACCCAGACCCCAAGGCCCAGACCCCTAGGCCCAAACACAGGGCCCAGACCCCTAGGCCCAGACCCCTAGGCTCAGACCCAGGACCTAGACCTCTAGGCCCAGACCCCAAGGCCCAGACCCAGGGCCCAGACCCCAAGGCCCAGACCCAGGGCCCAGGGTCCAGACCCCTAGGCCCAGGGCCAAGGCCCAGACCCAGGGCCCAGACCCAGGGCAAATGCCCAGGGCCCAGACCCCAAGACCCAAACCCAGGGCCCAGACCCAGGGCCCAGACCCTATGGCCCAGACCCAGGGCAAAGGCCCAGGGCCCAGACCCTTAGGCCCAAACCCTCGGCCCAGACCCCCCAAGGCCCAGGACCCAGACCCTAGGGCCCAGGGCCTAGACCCTTGGGCCCAGACCCCAAGGCCCAGACCCCTAGGCCCAAACCCAGGGCCCAGACCCCCTAGACCCAAACCCATGGCCCAGACCCCAAGGCCCAGGACCCAGACTCTAGGGCCCAGACCCTTAGGCCCAGACCCCTAGGCCCAAACCCAGGGCCCAGACCCTGGGCCCAGACCCCTAGGCCAAACCCAGGGCCGACCCCAGGACCCAGACCCAGGGCCCAGACCCCAAGGCCCAGACCCCAAAGCCCAAATACAGACCCAGGGCCCAGACCCTAGGGTCCAGACCCCATACCCAGGGCCCAGACCCCAAGGCCCAGACCCAGGGCCCAGACCCCAGGACCCAGACCCCAAGGCCCAGGGACCAGACCCAGAGACCAGGGCCCAGGCTAGACCCCAGGGACCAGACCTCAGGGCCCAGACCTCAGGGACCAGACCTCAGGGACCAGTCCCAGGGCCCAGACCCAGACCCAAAGGCCATCATACACAGCCCGTTTCTGTGAGATTTATTGCTGTGGATTCTGTGATATGTTCAGACACACTGCTCATTACTGTGAGTTTTATTGCTGTGGATACTGTGATAAGCTAATACACACTGCACATTACTGGGAGTTTTATTGCTGTGGTGCTATGTTATGTCCTTTTTTTTTTGAAGGGGGAGAAAAGCTGTTAGATGTTGAGAGGGGGCCCTGGGGGGCCCCATCGTGAGGTTTAGTAAGGGGCCCCATCATTTCTGATGGCTGCCCTGCCAGCGGCCATGCTGCTCCACCATACGCCATTATCTGTGGACACCTACAGAAACACCCTTGATATTCGTCTACTGAATGCCGCCAAGGCTGTGGTGCCCAGGCACTGGAAATCCCCGATAGCCCCCACTTTTCGAGAATGGCTGGACGAAGTCCAACGTATCAGAGACATAGAGGATCTGTTGCACCAATCCTCCGGCAAACATCTGCGGCGTTGGTTTTATTGGTCGAAACCAGCCTGCTCCCCACCCCACAATTCAGCAGATCTCCCCTGACCGCAATTGAATAACAAATGACTGGCCAACCCCCCCCCTTTTCATTCCCTTGTCACAGGTTCTATCTCCCCCTTTTTACTTAAATTTGTATTACCTATGTTTGCATGTATATATGATATTGAATGAGACGCATTATAGACTACGCATTTTACTATCTGATACCTATGTTCCATGCACTCCGCGACTGCTTGAATATGCTGCCATGCATTCAATGTATTGTCATGTCTGTTTAAAAACTCAATAAAACTTTATTACAATAAAAAAAAGAAAAGCAGGAGAATGAAAAATTCTAGGTCAAAATAGCCGATTTGGAAAGTGAGATGAAAGGGAGAATTTTTCTGGTTTGACTATTTTGATCTAGAATTTTTCATTCTCCTGCTTTTCACGCTCACTTAATAACCCTGATTGAGATTTCTCTCGTTTTCAGTATGTCCTTGGTTCAAGAACATTGAAATGTTACAGAAATACAAAGTAATAAAATGCAAGATATTAAAAAAATATATATATACAGATTAACACAGGAAATAAATATGTAGGAAATATAGTCACTGTGTTACATGTTTACAGGTGCATTCTGTATATAGTCACTATGTTACATGTTTACAGGTGCATTCTGTATATAGTCACTATGTTACATGTTTACAGTTGCATTCTGTATATTGTCACTATGTTACATGTTTAAAGGTGCATTCTGTATATAGTCACTATGTTACATGTTTACAGGAGCATTCTGTATATAGTCACTATGTTACATGTTTACAGGCGCATTCTGTATATTGTCACTATGTTACATGTTTACAGGTGCATTCTGTATATAGTCACTATGTTACATGTTTACAGGTGCATTCTGTATATAGTCACTATGTTACATGTTTACAGGTGCATTCTGTATATAGTCACTATGTTACATGTTTACAGGTGCATTCTGTATATAGTCACTATGTTACATGTTTACAGGTGCATTCTGTATATAGTCACCGTGTTACATATTTACAGGAGCATTCTGTATATAGTCACCGTGTTACATGTTTACAGGCGCATTCTGTATATAGTCACCGTGTTACATGTTTACAGGTGCATTCTGTATATAGTCACCGTGTTACATGTTTACAGGTGCATTCTGTATATAGTCACTGTGTTACATGTTTACAGGTGCATTATGTATATAGTCACTGTGTTACATGTTTACAGGTGCATTATGTATATAGTCACTATGTTACATGTTTACAGGAGCATTCTGTTTATAGTCACTATGTTACATGTTTACAGGAGCATTCTGTATATAGTCACCGTGTTACATGTTTACAGGCGCATTCTGTATATAGTCACCGTGTTACATATTTACAGGAGCATTCTGTATATAGTCACCGTGTTACATGTTTACAGGCGCATTCTGTATATAGTCACCGTGTTACATGTTTACAGGTGCATTCTGTATATAGTCACCGTGTTACATGTTTACAGGTGCATTCTGTATATAGTCCCTATGTTACATGTTTACAGGTGCATTCTGTATATAGTCACTATGTTACATGTTTACAGGTGCATTCTGTATATAGTCACTGTGTTACATGTTCACAGGTGCATTCTGTATATTGTCACTATGTTACATGTTTACAGGAGCATTCTGTATATATAGTCACTATGTTACATGTTTACAGGAGCATTCTGTATATAGTCACTGTGTTACATGTTTACAGGTGCATTCTGTATATAGTCACTATGTTACATGTTTACAGGAGCATTATGTATATAGTCACTGTGTTACATGTTTACAGGTGCATTCTGTATATAGTCACTGTGTTACATGCTTACAGGTGCATTCTGTATATAGTCACTATGTTACATGTTTACAGGTGCATTCTGTATATAGTCACTATGTTACATGTTTACAGGTGCATTCTGTATATTGTCACTATGTTACATGTTTAAAGGTGCATTCTGTATATAGTCACTATGTTACATGTTTACAGGAGCATTCTGTATATAGTCACTATGTTACATGTTTACAGGCGCATTCTGTATATTGTCACTATGTTACATGTTTACAGGTGCATTCTGTATATAGTCACTATGTTACATGTTTACAGGTGCATTCTGTATATAGTCACTATGTTACATGTTTACAGGTGCATTCTGTATATAGTCACTATGTTACATGTTTACAGGTGCATTCTGTATATAGTCACTATGTTACATGTTTACAGGTGCATTCTGTATATAGTCACCGTGTTACATATTTACAGGAGCATTCTGTATATAGTCACCGTGTTACATGTTTACAGGCGCATTCTGTATATAGTCACCGTGTTACATATTTACAGGAGCATTCTGTATATAGTCACCGTGTTACATGTTTACAGGCGCATTCTGTATATAGTCACCGTGTTACATGTTTACAGGTGCATTCTGTATATAGTCACCGTGTTACATGTTTACAGGTGCATTCTGTATATAGTCACTGTGTTACATGTTTACAGGTGCATTATGTATATAGTCACTGTGTTACATGTTTACAGGTGCATTATGTATATAGTCACTATGTTACATGTTTACAGGAGCATTCTGTTTATAGTCACTATGTTACATGTTTACAGGAGCATTCTGTATATAGTCACCGTGTTACATGTTTACAGGCGCATTCTGTATATAGTCACCGTGTTACATATTTACAGGAGCATTCTGTATATAGTCACCGTGTTACATGTTTACAGGCGCATTCTGTATATAGTCACCGTGTTACATGTTTACAGGTGCATTCTGTATATAGTCACCGTGTTACATGTTTACAGGTGCATTCTGTATATAGTCCCTATGTTACATGTTTACAGGTGCATTCTGTATATAGTCACTATGTTACATGTTTACAGGTGCATTCTGTATATAGTCACTGTGTTACATGTTCACAGGTGCATTCTGTATATTGTCACTATGTTACATGTTTACAGGAGCATTCTGTATATAGTCACTATGTTACATGTTTACAGGAGCATTCTGTATATAGTCACTATGCTACATGTTTACAGGCACATTCTGTATATAGTCACTATGTTACATGTTTACAGGTGCATTCTGTATATAGTCACTATGTTACATGTTTACAGGTGCATTCTGTATATAGTCACTATGTTACATGTTTACAGGTGCATTCTGTATATAGTCACTGTGTTACATGTTTACAGGTGCATTCTGTATATAGTCACTGTGTTACATGTTTACAGGTGCATTCTGTATATAGTCACTGTGTTACATGTTTACAGGAGCATTCTGTATATAGTCACTGTGTTACATGTTTACAGGTGCATTCTGTATATAGTCACTGTGTTACATGTTTACAGGTGCATTCTGTATATAGTCACTGTGTTACATGTTTACAGGAGCATTCTGTATATAGTCACTGTGTTACATGTTTACAGGTGCATTCTGTATATAGTCACTGTGTTACATATTTACAGGAGCATTCTGTATATAGTCACTGTGTTACATGTTTACAGGTGCATTCTGTATATAGTCACTGTGTTACATGTTTACAGGTGCATTCTGTATATAGTCACTGTGTTACATGTTTACAGGCGCATTCTGTATATAGTCACTTTGTTACATGTTTACAGGCGCATTCTGTATATAGTCACTGTGTTACATGTTTACAGGCGCATTCTGTATATAGTCACTGTGTTACATGTTTACAGGTGCTTTCTGTATATAGTCACTGTGTTACATGTTTACAGGTGCTTTCTGTATATAGTCACTGTTACATGTTTACAGGTGCATTCTGTATATAGTCACTGTGTTACATGTTTACAGGCGCATTCTGTATATAGTCACTGTGTTACATGTTTACAGGCGCATTCTGTATATAGTCACCATGTTACATGTTTACCGGCGCATTCTGTATATAGTCACTATGTTACATGTTTACAGGCGCATTCTGTATTGAGGTACAGTATGTTAATAGGGAGCTCTTAAGTGACTTAAGAATGGGGGAAGATTTGATGGGGTCTGGGAGGTTATTCCATAATTTTGGTGCTCTGTAGGAAAATGAGGATCGAGCCACTTGACGTCACTATGACGGTTTTCTTTAACGCACATTCTGTATGTTAAAGAAAACGTCCCGTGTGCACCCAGCGTTACAAGCGTTAACATTTAACGCTGGGCGCACAAATTCACGTGCAAGCGTTTTAACGCGAACATTGTAATAGGGCCCTTGATGTATAGAGAGTGTATCGAGCTAAATATATTCCTTATAGAGACCAGACATAACTGGTATATATATTCAAAAAAAGGGGCTCAATCACAGTTGGGAAACAAAAACAAGTAGGAAATAGAGCAGAGGCAATGTATACATATATATCAAGTCCACATAAATGATTAGAAGATTATAGCTCAAGTTGTTTAGGGAGATTTGGGGTAAGGAGGGTTTGCTGCCCACGAAGATGCATGCGTGTGTGTCTATGTACATCATGATCATGATCAGTTTTATTTTTGCCATTATGCCCCAATAAAAGTTTGTTGTTTTATTCTTTGTCACATATCTACTTGTCCTCAGACTGACTAGTTCAGTGGATCAGCTGTTATTGTTGATTAGGTTTCAATACCTTTGTTCTGTGTAACAACCTGGTTATTCACTCATTTCCATCTTGTGAATTACGAGTGTCACGTTACCACTATCTGTATAGTGGGTTATTAGTTATATGATATTTTCTCATATGTACCTGATCTTCTTTCTTGGAGTTTTCCACGCCGACCTCAGGATTCTCTTTAACCCCATAGTGACCAGGCGGATTTACGCAAATCCGTCCTTACGGCTAGGGTCAGACTAACGCATTTTTCGCGTTGTCTGTGAAAAAGTGCGTTCGAACGAATGGACGCATTTTTTCACGGAATACGCGATAGCGGTCATACGATGCGCCTTTTCGGCCGTGATTTTGTACGGATCATCAATAAAACACTTTTTGTGTCTGGACGTTATGTTAGCCGTACATTAGCAGCGTCTGACGTCTCCCAATCACACACACACGCCTCTAGCGGACGCAGCGCACTCTGTACGTCCGTACTAGAGGTTTGACGCTCTAGAAAAAATGTGTTCGTTTGCCACTTGCGTTGCGCGGACGAACTTTCGTGCGGCCGTTCGTCGTTTGTTCCCCAGCATTGGACGTCATTTGCTGCTAGCACGGCCGTGATTTCGTGCGTCTAAACACACGTTAAAACTGCTTTCGTCTGACCCTAGCCTTAGTGCCCGCTGCTGTTTTTACGTTTCTGCGCTGTTAGTGTTTAGGTCAAATTTTCCTCTTACGCGTTTATGAAACCCACACATATTATCCACCGTTTTCCCCGCCATTAAATGGACTTTCTAAAGATACCATATATTTCCATCATATCCTATAAATTACTATAAAGAAAATATGAAATATGATGAAAAGTTTTTAAAAACACACTTTTTCGTAATTTCGTAATTTAATCCCCAAAATCTACAACCCCCAAAAAGACCCTGGCTATATAGCTTCAAAATTTTGTCCGAAGAATAGAAATACAAAATTTTTACATGTTTTTGATTTTTAACCCCTTCACTGCTGAGCCAGTTTACCTATGTGCGCTGAGCTCATTATGACTAGGACATACTTGAAAACGAGAGATATCTCAATGTATCCTTCCTGGTAAAATACTTTATAAGTAAATAAATAAATAAATGACCGTTTTATGCTCATAATTTTTAGATGACAGCCTAGGTCCTATTTAATTAAAACCCCCCCCAGACAATTTTTTAAAAAAAACAAACAAACAATTGTTTGTTTATTTATTTATTTTCTTTTACACCAAACCAGGTCATGTTAATTATCATTGGAAAGGCCATGATCAGGCCTTTCCAATGATGCCAAACAAGATCCTCTAGCTGCCACAGATTGGGATATAGGGGGATCTTTTGGATCCCCTTATCTCCACTTGGCAGCTAGGGGTTAACTGGCCCACTGACATTCTCACACATATGGTGAGGATGTTAATGGGTGTGGGGTGACCCGGAGGCTTGGCTGACATCTAAGATGTCAGCCACCTCCAGGTTTGAATCGCGATCCGGCAGCAAATTTGTTAGTGTTATACAACGCTGAAAAGGGGAGACTCTCCCCTTTCCAGCGGTGGATTTTTTTTTCTAACATAAATGGTTGGGGAGATAAAGGGCTCAAAATGGGCCCCCCTCCCCTTCCTGAATTTTAATACAGGCGCTGGTGGGCACCTGCCGATGATGTCATCACATAGCTTGATGACGTCATCGTGCCTGCCGGCCCCCCGGATATGGCGCGGCAAGCTTCCAGCCTGCCAGAAAAGCAGCGGAAGCCGGCGAAGGAGGTAAATATCGGCGGGAGAGAGGTTAGGAGACCGCTGACATACCATGTACGTCCGCGGGTCTAAGGGAGACCCGTAGCCATGGTGTATATAATACATCTGCGGTTGGGAAGGGGCTAAGCTAACTAATCAGTGCCTACACCTAGGTATAGCTAAAAAATGCACTGAGCATGTGCGTCTGAGTTGTTCCTCCTCCCTCCTGCACTGACGGCCTGGAGCAACTAGGCGTAAGAGCCTTGAGGGCCCTGGGAAGCTGCTGGCTCGGAAAGGGTTAACCCCGCGGTAGGAACCAAACAAAGGATCTGGCCGCGGGGGGGGGGGATCAGGGGAGGGGTCGGCAGGTAGAGCATTAAAGCTGGGCCGAGGGGGCCAGAGTGTTCACTTTGTGGCCAGCAGCAGGAGAAGAAGCCCACCCGCCCGCCCTTTACATACGCTTGGGGTTTAGGCTGTTGGTGCTTGGGGTGGGATCCATCCCCTCGTCACAGCAGGGGGGTGAGGCAGTGCTGGGGGTATAGGGGCGTGGTTAACATTTCAAGAGTTAAGATTGGGGGTTATGATTAATATTGTCTGATTAAAGATATGTTTACAGATAATTGTATGGTTATGTTTACAGATATGGGTGTAATACAATTGTTACAGCACTGTTATTGTTTACATGGGATTATGCTGTGGCCTGTAATAAATATCCACTTTTAGAATGAACTTAAATGTGTGGGTGTGAATTAATGCGCCGAGCGACGAGCAGCAATGGGCACCTCATGTGAGCTGAGGGGAGGGCGGGGCTGAACTTTCACCCCCAGCTACTGCAGAGACAGGGAAGAAAAGAAATCCATACACACAGGGAGAAAAAGAGACAGCAGAGAGAGAGACAAAGAAAAGCACAGAGATACAGCAAGAAACGGTATAGAGAGAAAGACAGCACGATAAAGCAGAGAGAGCACAAGAAAAGGTACAGTGAGGGAGAGCGCGCACAAGAGACAGCACAAGAAAGAGTGAGAGGGGGTGACTGGGTGAGGGAGTTTGAGTGAGACAGCGAGTATGTAAATCTTGAAAGAGCGCATGTGCGCGTGTCAGTGGGTGAGTGAGTCTGTATTTGAAAGAGCTTTAGTGAGTTTGTGAGCGAGTCAGCGGGTGAGTGTGTGAGCGAGTCTGCGGGTGAGCATGTCAGTGAGTCTCTGTGTGAGTCAGTGGGTGAGTGTGTGAGCGAGTCTGCGGGTGAGCGTGTCAGTGAGTCTGTGTGTAAGTCAGCGGGTGAGTGTGTGAGCGTGTCTGTGGGTGAGCGTGTCAGTGAGTCTGTGTGTAAGTCAGTGGGTGAGTGTGTGAGCGAATCAGCGGGTGTGTGTGTGAGCGAGTCAGCTGGTGAGTGTGTGAGCGAGTCAGCGGGTGTGTGTGTGAGCGAGTCAGCGGGTGAGTGTGTGAGCGAGTCAGCGGGTGTGTGTGTGAGCGAGTCAGCGGGTGTGTGTGTGAGCGAGTCAGCGGGTGAGTGTGTGAGCGAGTCAGCGGGTGTGTGTGTGAGCGAGTCAGCGGGTGAGTGTGTGAGCGAGTTAGCAGGTGTGTGTGTGAGCGAGTCAGCGGGTGTGTGTGTGAGCGAGTCAGCGGGTGAGTGTGTGAGCGAGTCAGCGGGTGTGTGTGTGAGCGAGTCAGCGGGTGAGTGTGTGAGCGAGTCAGCGGGTGAGTGTGTGAGCGAGTCAGCGGGTGAGTGAGTTTTGCTTTCACAGTTGCAGAGATGCTAATATTCAGTTCCTCGGTATCCCCAGTCTGAGGTCCTGAGCTGCACAGCTTGTGTTACTTCATACAGTCACAGGTATTTAAAATGCGTTAGCAAGTTCCGTAGTGCTGTACAATGGGAGAGGCAGAATAACTAATGTCCATACAAGTTAAACACACAGAACAGGAGAGAGGACCCTGCCCAAGAGCTTACTATCTAAGAGGAGAGGGGTGACACACTAGGTGAGGGTAATAGCTGAGTATGTGAAGTAGTGGGGTGCATGGGGGGCTGTGGGCAAGATGGAGCAAGAAATGTAGTTCATGTGAAGCTTTGATGGGTGGAATAGTAGGTGGAGTAGTGGGTGGGGAGGAGGCGGGAAATATTCAGGAAGTATGAGTTTAAAAAACTTTATCTAGACATACATATCCCTTTAATGCCTGTCAGGAGGGTATAGATTAGTGATGTCCAACCTAGGCCCTCCAGATGTTTCAGAACGACATCTCCTATGACACTCAGTCGATTGACAGAGCATCATGAGAGATGTAGTTCAAAACATCTGGAGGGCCTAGGTTGAGAACCCCACGTATAGATCATACCTCTCAGTCTCTAGGCATCTCTAGCAATGGGATCACGTCTGAATTACACTCTACATTCATTGTGAGCAAAAACAAGTTTATGAGAGCACTAACAACACACAACAGTATAAGTGTGCTGCCATACAGTGTGTCGGCGCTCAGGTGTCATACAGTTTTAGCTTGATGGTGCCATCAAAGGGAAAAAGGGAAGACCATATGAAAATCAGACTGTTATCACCTAAAAATGGGTCCAAGCACTTCAAAGCGTTCCCATATGACTGTCAAGTCCAATGTTCTGTAACTTTGGAGACTTGTTCTGGAACCCATTTGCAAATGAAATTTGTTTGCAATTATCCAGAATAAGACTTAACTTGATCTTGGGCAGCTGAAGGTGTGAATTTGTATATCAGATTAACCCTATTGTGGTAGGTTAGTATAAAGATACAAGATATTGCAACTGCAGCTCCAGGCCCAAACTAGGCAAAGCGAAAAGATCAACTATAACCAACACAATGAGATCAAGAGGGATGAGGGTGTGGCACAATAGAAGTGTGTGTTTATTAGAAGAACGGGGCAGAGGAACAATGGAAGGTGAGAAGAGTGGGACAGAGGAGCAAAGAAAAGTGAGAAGAATGGGACAGAGGAACAATGGAAGGTGAGAAGAGTGGGACAGAGGAGCAAAGAAAAGTGAGAAGAATGGGACAGAGGAACAATGGAAGGTGAGAAGAAAGGGACAGAGGAAGAATGGGTGGTGAGAAGAATGGGACAGAGGAACAAAGAAAAGTGATAAGAATGGGACAGAGGAACAATGGAAGGTAGGAAGAAAGGGACGGAGGAAGAATGGGTGGTGAGAAAAATGGGGCAGAGGAACAAAGAGAAGTGAGGAGAATGGGACAGAGGAACAATGGAAGGTGAGAAGAAAGGGACAGAGGAAAGGAATAATTGGGGTGAAAAGTATAGGTGAGAAGAATGGGACAGAGAAACAAAGGAAGGTAAGAAGAATGGGACAGAGAAACAAAGGAAGGTAAGAAGAATGGGACAGAGGAGAGGAACAATGGGAAGTGATAAAAATTGCACAGAGGAACAATGGCAGGTGAGAATGGAAGAATGGAAAAGAGAAACAAAGGAAGGTGAGAAGAATGTGAAAGAGAAAGAATGGGGCAGAGGAAGAATGAGTGGAGAGAAAAATGGGACTGAGGTACAATGGAAAATGAGAAGAATGGGACAGAAAGAATGGGACACAGGAACAATAGGATGTGAGAAGAATGGGGCAAAAGAAAAATTGAAGGTGAAACAAATGAGACAGAGGAACAATGGATGTTTGCAAGAAGGGAGTAGAGAAACAATGTGAGGCAAGAAAGATGACGCAAATGAACAACACAGATGAATAATGGGCGAAAAGAAGACGATGGAAGAGGCGCCAGGTAGCTCAGCTGGATGAAGTAGAAGCCCCCTAAGATATATGAAGCTTTTAATGCAGCACGGGTGGTAGAGAAGGGTTAATGAGGGTTATTCCACATTGAATATTTTATTTATTTGCTGTTATTATTTGTATGGGTGCTAGAAGGCAGATCAGAGGGAACGTTCATGGTGTAGACTATGTGCACAGGAGAATAATTTGCATAAACAGAATCCATGCTCCAGGTACTCATGTGTCTGAATCCTTCAGAATGAATGACATTATTGTGTGTTCTTGCTGTGTGAAAGTTGTTCTAATATTCTCCAATGATTTTTTTTTTTGTTCTGCAAATGTGTTTTTAATATAAAATGTTTTCTCCTTGGAAAAAAGTAATCTCTCTCATGCACAGTAACGTAAATGCGTTACAGATGGAAAAGCATCGCACTGACCTCTCTCTCCCCCTGAAAGACTCACCAGGGCAGAATTAGGTCGGATTCTGCAGGTTTATATATTTCAGTAAACAGAGATGTATCAGACAATCTACACAAAATACGGAACTTTCTATGAATTTTTTACACACAACTTTTCGTTTAGTTATTAGGGGTGTTAAAGGAACACGCTATTAAAAAATTGAGTCTTTTTTTGCCCTTAAATATTTGGGCAGAGGCTGCCGCCAACCTCTGCCCAATTATTTATTGACTTTTTTTTTAGGTGAATTTACTCCTGCTCCTCCTCTTCAACTCAGGGACGCCCAATTCTGGAAGTCCCTGAAGCTTCCTTGCGCAACTTGTGTAACGTTGGAGCTGCAAGTTACGCAGTGCTACGGGACATGCGCCCTTTACGTATGCAAGTTCTGCACATGCACAGATCTGATCCATTGGCTGCTTCTCTGAGGCTGCTCGCTACAGCGATTGGTCTCAGACATGGTGTAGTCAGCACAAGGGAAGTTGGGAAATTCAAAACTCCTGGCTGCTGGTAACGTTGGGTGGGGTGGAAGAAACTCTTCCACTTCACCCCTTGATTTCACCTGATCAGGGGACCTGGGATAAGAGGGGGAGAAAGGGGGTACTCCTCAAATCTTGACCACTTTAAATCTGGTCAGGACTAGGAGGAGTAGAGTGTCCCTTTAATATCAGAATCGATATTAAAAATATTCGCAGAAGATAAGGTTTGTCAGTATGTGTCCAATTATATTATGAAGAATAAATCATGGAATTAATGAAGAGCACTTATTCACGAGTGTCAGACTCTAAGATGACATTGCTTGTGTCCTAACAGACCCTGCCTAGTGACTTGGGCCTCTGCCAGTCCTTTAAGGGTGGTAATGAATTGGGATGAGCTGTTCGGTTCGATCGGTTCGGAGTTCGATTCGAACATCGCCTGTACGCATGTTCGCGAACTACGAACATTTCCACGTGTTCGCCGCATGTTCGCCCACAATGCACCACAATGGACCACAATGCACTTTTTCCACTGGCCTGAAGCTTGTAATTGGCTACAGCCTGCACCTGACTACAGTTTAGGAGCAAGACAGGTGCAAGACTATGCCAATCACGGCTCAGAGTCCTGATTGGGCAAATTTTACCCAATCATGGGCTCACAGAGCTAAGTCCCACAGCACACTATATAAGGCGTCCCTTGCAGCCCCAGCACGTGTTTTTTGAAAGGAGATTGTTCTGTTAACGTGTGTTCTCACTGCCAGTCTGCCATCAGCTATTGGGGGGGTTCTCACTTCAACAAAATATCTGGGAGTTGTTGTAATCTGTGTGTTCTCACTGCCACCAACTATTTTGGGGTTCTCATTTCTACAAAATATCTGGGAATTGTGGTAATCTGTGTGTTCTCACTGCCACAAACTATTTTGGGGGGTCAGTCATTTATACTAAATATATGGGAATTGTTGTAATCTGTGTGTTGTCACTCCCAGCAACTATTTTGGTGGTCAGTAATTTCTACAAAATATCTGGGAATTGTGGTAATCTGTGTGTTCTCACTGCCAGCAACTATTTTGGGGGTCAGTAATTTATACAAAATATCTGGGAATTGTTCTAATCGGTGTGTTCTCACTGCCACCCATCAGGGGGTCTAACTGATTTATAGGAGGTGTCTGGGAATTGTAATCTGTGTATTCTCACTGCCAGCTACCAGGGGGTCCCACATACTTGAAAACGAGAGAAATCTCAATGTATCCTTCCTGGTAAAATCCTTTATAAATAAATAAATAAATACTTCTATCAGAATTCTGCGTATTGTAATCTGTGTCTTGTCACACTGCCACCCATCAGGGGGCTCACTGATTTATAGGAAGTTTCTGAGAATTGTAATTTGTGTTTTTGTCACTGCCACCCATCAGGGGGTCTCACTGACTTATAGGAGGTTTCTGGGAATTGTAATCTGTGTCTTGTCAATGGCTGCCAGCTATCAGTGTGTCTCACTGAGTTATACCAGAGTTCTGGAAATCTTTAATCTTTATACCAGAGTTGAATCAGAGTTCTGCATATCTCCAATTTTTATAACAGAGTTGAATCAGAGTTCTTTATATCTTTAATCCATATATCACTCACCATGTCAGAAAGACCAAAAAGGACAGGCAGACGCTCCCAGACACAGATAACAGGGCAAGCAGCCTCTGTGTCGGGAGGCTGTGCCTCTGGTCATCATGGACGTGGTGCATCCTCTGCAGGGGCACGCTTGTCCTTTCTAACTGGTGCTGGTCATCTTAAGCAGCAGCAACATACATAGGATTTGGTGGATTGGATAACCAGGCCATGCTCATCCTCTGAGTCCTCTGCCATCCAGGCTTGTAGTGGTTTACAGTCCACCTCAGCTGCCAAAGCATCTAATGCAGCCTCCATGTCCACAGCTACTCCTGCCATAGCCTCACTATCACACACGGAGGAGTCAGCTGAATTATTTGACTACAATGACAGTGACATGCTGCTTGAGGATACGCAGCAACTACAGTGCTCTGATTCAATCTCTGAGGTTGAGGAAGGGAGTATAATCATCATAGAGGAAGGTGGTGCCAGTGATGGCACACAAATAACTGGCACTCATGTTGCCCCAGCAGCTGCAGCATACTGCCAAATTGGCTCCAGTGACAAGGAGAGAGGGGGTGATGACAATGATGATGAGGTCACTGACTCCACCTGGGTGTCTGATTGAACAGAGGAGTCAAGGGAGGCGGAGGAGGCACAACAAACACAAAGCAAAACGTCCTCTATGACCAACCATAGCACTAGCCAGTCCAAGGCATCAGATGTCAGAGCTGCTCAGGTGCTGAGCACTGTTGTCTCAAAGCACACATCCAGGAACTCTGCTGTCTGGGAGTTCTTTAAGAAATGTGCAGCAGACCGCACTGTTGCTATTTGTAATCTATGTCAGATGAGGATCAAGCGTGGGACAGACACCCGTCGCTTGGGTACCACATGCTTGAGGTGACATATGACCACCTGCCATAAATCCCATTGGCGCAACACATTGCATAGGTCCTCCTCCTCACCTGTCTCTACCCCCACTATATGTCCTGCCATGTCATTGACTCCAACCTCCACTGACAGGGATGATGCTACAGTAATGGATGTACCAGGTCCTTCCTCACAATGTGACAGCATCCCATCAGCTGAAGATTTACACAGTCAGATTATGTTGCCCCAGCTGCTGTAGCGTTAAAAAAAATATGGTCCCAACCATCCCCAAGCACAGCGTCTAAATGCCAGCTTAGCAAAATTACTTGCATTGCAGCTGCTGCCTTTCCAGCTGGTGGACTCTGCTTCCTTCCGTGGATTTGCTGAATGTGCTGTACCACAGTGGCAGGTTCCAAAACACCATTTCTTTTCACGGAAGGCCATTCCAGCACTATACCAGCACGTGGAAGAAAATGTTATAGAGTCATTGGGAAAGGCAGTCAGCAGCAAGGTGCACGTGACTTTAGACACGTGGTCCAGCAAGCATGGACAGGGTCATTACGTTTCCTTCAGGGCACACTGGGTAACTCTGATTGCAGCTGGGAGGGATCCAAGACGGGGCTCTGTGCCGGAGCTTGTTCATCCACCACGCCTCCAGTAAGCTGCTTATATGAGGTCTGTCTGCTCCCCCACCACCTCTTCCTCCTTCTCCTCCTCCTCCTTCTCTGTCTCTGGCAAAGTGGCAGTTAAACCGACGCATGACAGGGGCTACGCAATGGCTCAAGCAACAGATGCCATACTGTGCTTGAACTGGTTTGTTTAGGGGACAGGAGCCACACCGGGCCAGAAATTCTGTCAGCTCTGCAGGGGCAGATGGTTAACACCATGCCAGCTTCTGCTGGAAATGGTTGTCTGTGATAATGGCAGGAAACTTCTCTCCGTCCTTTGCCTGGGTAAGTTGACGCATGTACCATGCCTAGCACATGTCCTAAATCTGGTGGTACAGCATTTCCTAACCAAGTACCCAGGGCCGGCAGAGCTTTTCAGCCAGGCCAGAAAAGTCTGCAGCCACTTCAGACGGTCATTCCCAGCAAGTGTTCGCCTGGCAGAAATTCAAAGAGAATTCCACCTTCCCACAAACCGTCTGATCTGTGACATGCCCACCAGGTGGAACTCGACATTGGCGATACTGCAGCGTCTGCACAAGCAGCAGAGGGCCATCAATGAGTACCTGTGGGAGTATGGCACAAGGACAGGTTCAGGTCAACTTGTTTCCCCCCCCCGCAGTGGCTGATGATCAAGGATGCATGCACTGTACTGTTGCATTTGAGGAGGCAACGAGGATGGTGAGCACGGACAGTGCATGCATCAGTGACACAATTCCTTTAGTGTTCCTGCTGGAGTGCACTCTGCGGGGAATTATAGATGTGGCACTAGAGGCAGAGCAGCAGGAGGAAGAGGAGGCCTTCCCTAGCTCTCAAGGCCTCAGTCTTTACGCAGACAGCATTCCTGCGGGTCCTCAGATCAGACAGGAGGAGGATGAGGAGGAGGAGGAATATTTAAGTAGTGGGGGCAGTGAAGGTGGGGATTCCTCAAGGGAGGGTTTTGTGTGCCCAGAAACCCAAGGACTAGTACGTGGCTGGGAGGAGGAAGTGCACGATGGGGTCATCCTCCTCATTGACCAGGAAGACTTGGAAGCTAATGCCACCTTCAACCTACGCTGCATGTGCTCCCTTATCCTGCAAAGCCTGGAAAAGGACCCCAGGATTCGTGCTATCAAGGAGAGGGATCATTACTGGTTGGCAAGCCTTCTTGATCCACGATACAAGGGTAAAGTTGCAGAGCTCATCCTGCCCGCACAGAGGGAGGACAGTATGAAAAAACTTGAGGACGCTCTAAAGCGACACTTGTGTAACACCTTTACAGGCACTGGTAGGTTACCAAGTGATGACACAGGTGCTTCTGAGGCTGCGGATGATCAGAGGAAGAGCGGTGAAGGCCGGGGCCACTTGACTGATGCCTCTTTAATTTTTTTTAGTCCACGATGCCCAGGGATGTCAAATGTAGGCACCCATTGCCAGCGTCTTCACCGTATGATGCAGGGCTACCTAGGGGGAAGGGCAGACCTGGAAACCTTTCCAGCAGATGATACACTGACTTACTGGGTTTTGAGATTGGATCACTGGCCAGAACTTAGCCAATATGCTATGCAGCTACTAGGTTGCCCTTCATCCAGCGTTCTTTCTGAAAGGACGTTCAGTGCTGCTGGAGATTTTGTCACAGACAAAAGAGTGCGTCTGTCCACCGACTCTGTAGACCGGCTGACATTTATAAAAATGAATCAGTCCTGGATCAGCAGCTATCAATCCCCTGATGCTGACGGAAATTAATAGATCGGGGATCTCTTCTGCATTCACAAAACCTCCACCACTGCACTCTTCCACAATACCACAAAGGGGTTACGGTGTGAAGGCACTTGCTGCCACCAAAGGCACAATATTTGGGTGCACTGATGCCTTTACCAGATTCATATCTTTTTAATATAGGACCGCATGGTCCAACCCTGCACTCTTTCACAATACCACAGAGGGGTTACGGTGTGACGTTTCACCATAATTTAGCCAAAAAATCACTAAACTTGTTCTGTGTGTCCTAAAATGTCTTTTCATACAGGCTGCCGCCCCAAGCAATTGCTTATGAAGGGATTAAAGGAAAACCGTTTACCGTCATTTGAAATGTCATTTTTTTGTTTTTAAATGTTTCTATACAACCTCCAAATCCACCACTTCACGAGCAGGTTATGGGGACCTCCTAGGCACGATATTTGAAGGAATTTTTCGTTTTTATTTTTAACCCTTACTTCATGGAAAACTCACTGTTCCTTTAAAAACGTTTTTTTTTTAACTTTTTGTCCTTGTTTCCTGTCCCCCAGGGCACTACCCGGACCCCCATACACCTTTTATGGCAAATATATTGCATATATGCCCTCTTGGAGGGCACTCTAAAAATCGAACTTTTGAGTCCCATTGACTTACATTGAGTTCGGTACGTGTTCGAGTTCGAACTCGAAATTTTGAAATTGTTCGAGTTTGAATGCAAACCGAACACGGGGGTGTTCGGCTCATCACTAGTAATGAATAATTGTGACAGATCTCACTACCCAGACAGGGTCACATCTGTCAATGCTGCTTCCTTGCAGGGCCCAACGTGTTCTCCCCAGGCAGACTCTTGTGCCTTTCTCCAGTCCTTAGACGAAGCCTAAGGACCAGGACACGTAGAGAGCCTGCTAGCACCCCTAGAAATAAGACAACACTGTATATCTGGAGGTTTTCAGGGCCAGAATGGAACTCTTTTAATTGGGGACAGGCACACATATATATATGGTCAAATATATGGGTCGTTTACATACACAAAACCTTCCCTAGAAAATGTTTTGAGGGATTCTCATGCTTCTATTGCTTTTGCTTCTTGGAATGGGAAACATAATTAGATTAGGTACAGACAGTGAACTACACATTGCATAACATTTCTAAATGAGGCAGGACAATGGCACTCGTGATTGACAGACAGATTACATTTTAAGACAACCTTTAACGGGCGGTGTTTGCTTGATAAAGAAGATTAAGAACTCCTCAATAATACAGCAGAAAAACAGATACACATGGACCATAACAATAGACAATAGACTCAGATTGCATGCATATAAGAGAGGGCAAGGAAATGACACAAAACATCCGGCCTGCACCTCCCAAATGCATCTCCAGGTCCATGTACCCCAAATCCAAATGACACATGTCACAATAATGGTAATGCATTATATGTGACTGTATAATAACACACATACAGGTGCATATAATACTGCACTTACTCAAACCACAATTTGAATGAGATGTGTAACAGAACCACCGGTACTCCAGCAGGGTAGCTCCATTAGGATCCGCTCCCTCGTCCTCCAGGCGTTCTATAGCATGTTTGTAGTGTGTGTTATAGCTTTTGCATTATCCACAAACCACTAGCTGTGACTGTTTTTAGCGGAAATCAGGAATAACTTTAATATGGAGCAGACATCACAATTTCTTCAAGACACAGAATGTATATTGACAAACCCCAGGAGTGGCTACAGAACAAAGGTGCTACCACTTTTGAATAACTGGTTATACCCAATACAGATAACACACACACAAAGGGATACATTCAAATAGAGCAGGACAGGTTTACACTCACCGGGAGGGGTTCAAGACAAAGATCATTCGCTCCTTGAGGAACTGGTTTCAACATGCATTCAAACACAAACAGAACAACCATTTTCCATACTGGGGACAATCAGTTATGTTTTCACTCCATGTGACACACACATAACTTGGGATGCATCACAAAATGTTACTCAAACCACTGATGACACTACTGGACTACCTACGGACATGTATCTACATGCCTCCCAAGGTGCCCTCACATATCTTTAGCTGCAAACTGTTCCACATGAGTCAAAACCAAAAGGAATATATTATCAGTTTCTTGATGATGGATTATAAAGAGACCAATAGGAGATAAATACAGTGCCAGTCCACTATGAGGAGTTGGAGGCAGAGTTGGTTGGACCTCTGGCTGTATATCTTTCAAATAAACTTGTAAGTAGATCAGCAGTGTAACGTGGAGACACGTACCCACATGCAGAATGCTGCCATCGCCATCAGTATCCTGGAGGAGTACTGATTCTGGCCCAAGCCCACACTGCCAATAGTTGGAGCTCCTTGAGTGGTGAAAACAAAACTGGGAATGACTTTATTTTATCTTAAGGCCAGAGAGAAGGAGGTTACAGTAGTCAAGGAGGGAGATAATAAGAGCTTGGATGAGCATTTTAGCAGAATCCTGATTAAGACAGGGACGGATGCATGCAATGTTTTTTAGGTGGAAGTAGCAGGATTTGGTTAGCGACTGAATGTGAGGAGTAAAGGAGAGATCAGAGTCGAAGAGGACCCCGAGGCGCCGGGCCTGCGAGGTAGAAGTAATAGTGGGGCCATTCACCTGCTGGGAGATGGGTGCAGGAATGTTGGTTTTAGAGGGAGAAAATGCGAGAAGTTCAGTTTTAGAGAGGTTAAGCTTTAGGAAACGGGAAGTCATCCAGTCAGAGACAGTCGACAGGCAGGCTGTAACACGGTCCAGCACGGGAGGAGTGAGAACAGGAGAGGAAAGGTAGATTTGGGTGTCGTCAGCATAGAGTTGATATTGGAATCCATAGGAAGAGATGAGATTGCCAAGTGAGGCGGTATAGATTGAGAAGAGTAGGGGACCCAGAACAGAGTCTTGTGGTACCCCAACTGAGATAGGAATTGGTGGAGAAGAGGCACCAGCAAAGGAGACACCGAAGGAGTGAAGAGAGAGAGATAGGAAGAGAACCAGGAAAGAGCGGAGTACTAGGCCAAGTTGACGCAGCGTGAGGAGCAGGAGAGGGTGGTCAACAATGTCAAATGCAACGGAAAGATCAAGAAGAATAATGCCTTTGGTTTTAGCAGCAACTAAATCATTAGTCACCTTGGTCAGAGTACTTTCAGTGTAGTGCTGGGAGCAAAAGCCAGACTGGTGCGGTTCTTTTAGAGAGGTAGCACAAACACTCGGCATCAAGAATTGTAGGTACAGGGTGACTTTAACATAGGAGCGGTCTGGAAAACAATATAAAACATCAGGCCTGTACCTCCCAAATGCATCTCTAGGTCCATGTACACCAAGTCCAAATTGACTAACGTCACATGCAGTTAGGGACATGGATATGGACGACATGATGTTTTAAGGTATCCTCATCAACATAAGAATGGTCTCCTTTCTGAGTGTCAGTGGAGGGAGTGAGCACCATGCTGGGTCACATTTATGATCCTTGTCAGATGTGATTTCTACAATGAGGGCATTTGCTATTGGTAAGATCTAGTGAATTAATATGACACCTAATGGACCTTTGTTTTAGTCGTCTTTTGCAAACTGATTGTTCATTATTCTAAAATGTCACGAACGGCCGGATGTGAAGGGGAGCGGACGCGACTTTGCTGAGCTCCGTGCATTCTCCCTGCTCAACGGTGATTTTTACTGATCCCAGACAACTCGGACCCGCTTTATTACTCCCCTGACGCCGGCCATCGGGTGCTACTCACCGGAGCCTGACTTGCCCTCCCCTCCGGACTTGCGATTCTCTCCAGGCTGTGCACGAGGTGCGTGGGACAGTGGCCGGCAGCCATCTTTGAGGCCTTCTACCTCCTCGAACCCAGCTCCGCAACATCACACACCCGGATGGACATCGACCCTCGGAGAGACCCCTGCCAGGTACCTAGACCGCTGACAGCACCGGAGGCACAACACTCTTACCCGCAGACGAAATTACGGCACCACGAGAGCTCGAGCCTGCTACTGAGGCCTAGTTAGATCGGCCATCTTGGATCCCTGACACCCTGTACTGTTGCCGCGGCCTTACGTTTCCAGCCTTCCTCTTACCACCACATCAATGGGCAAGAAATCCCATAAACATATTTAGATATAGCGGACTGTTCCCGTAAGAGGGATATTCGAGGAGAGCCTATAGCGGAGTGAGAGCTTCCTCGCGCCCCAGAGTTCTGCGCGCGGACCGCGTGTTCCCCCCTTCAGATGGGTAAGAAGACGGCGCGGGGAGTCGATTCGATGCCTGGGTCCAGACAGCGCGATATACGCAAATCATTGTGCGGGGGGGAGATCGAGTTCCACGGGCTTACTGTCCACCGTTTTGCCTCCGGGATATGGCTCTTCCGACGAGGACGGATTCACCTGGTCGAGGGGGAGTGGAGAGGACGCGGACCTGCTGTCTTCTGAGCCGCCGCCGCAGGATCAAAAATCCAGAAAGAACGCTGCGAAGCGGGCGGCTAAGGCAGCTCGTCGACGGGCTGCTTTCTCGGCGTCCCCTGATGCCGCTGCCATCCAGTCTGCTTCATCTGCGTTCCTGGCTGCTGCCCCGGGAGAAGATGTACAACTCGCCACTAAAGGTGATATTAAGCGAATGATGAATGAGAAGCGGGCGATGTGGTGTGCAGATGTGGCGGGGGTTAAAGCGGAGGTGGCCCTGGTGCACAAGAATTTGACGACCATTACCGACCGCACGAAGACCGTCGAAGATGCACATACTCACCTCGCTCATAAGGTGGACTCTCTCCAACTACAGGTCGAGACTCTGTCACGGACGGTAGAGGTAATAGATGCCAGACACCGCCGGCGCAACGTCCGCATGAGAGGGGTCCCGGAGTCAGTGCACCCTGGGGAGGTTCTGGCGTATGCTAACCGCCTGGCGACACACCTGCTGAAACTCCCTCCTGGAGCACCAGAAACTTTCGGTCTGGCTATAAGGGTTCGGAAGTCGGCGACGGCCCCTGAGTCAGCGCCTAGAGACATTATTGCAATGTCTCGGGACATTGCCACGAAGCAAGGATTGATGTCTGTGCCCACGGCTCGGGGCACCTTTCCTTTTGAAGCGTCAGAGATATCTCTCTACAACGACCTACCGTTTTTGACTTTGGCGGTGCGCCGGAGATTCCGAGAGGTAGTGGCCTGCCTTCGGGTAAAAAATATCCGCTACAGATGGGGGGCAGGAGGCACACTTACTTTTGTTATGGATAACGTATCATACGTTTTTGGTGATCCCGGAGAAGCGTGGCCTGTGTTTGACTCTCTGGGGATTGGCAGGAGTTCGATTCCTCCCACAGATGGCAACTTGGATTTGCCCTCTCTGGACCCGGGTTGACTGACCATGGACCCACCGAGTCCGTTTCTGAGCTCTTGATGGGGTTTGACACCTACCCTCTTTCTATGTTTCTCCCTTTCATTCCTCATTTTTGCTCACTAGAGCCTTATAGACATGCTCGAGAATCCACAGAGATGCTTCGGTCAATATTTTGCTCTCTTTTTCTTATCTTTCCCCGCCCGGGGCTAAATTTAAAGCATTTAGGTTTTATTTCCTCTTTTCAAAGTACTTTTTGATGACTTATTGATACGATCCCCCTCACAGTTCTGATTTTTGCAGTATATCTCCCCATTCCCCCTTCATTTGCTCAACAGTCTACTCAGGAGGTTAGCCCTGTTACAGGAGGTCTCTGCTCTGTGCTTTCCTAGACGATGCAATATTGAATACTCCCCCTGTATGATTCATGATATTTATCTTTGTGCTACGCAAACTTGAGACTTTTTGTTCATGTCCTCTGTTTTTTTTCCTTAATTTTATCCATCTCCCCCCTCACCGGCATGTTCTTACGGATGATACCAGTAGACCTTTTTTTTTTTTTTTTTTTTCTTCTCGTCTTATTATTTTCCTGTTGAGTTTTCTAGATGTCCATTTTATATTTCAGAGGTCTTAAATTTTCTTTTTAACATGGCGTACTATGGTGTCATGGCCCTGCGTGGCCGTTCTATTGCAATCTCAGACGACTTGTTTTGGCCCTGCGAGGCCATTTTCTTTATCTGTAATTGTTGACTTTCTTTTAAAATAAAAAACCTTTAATACTAAAAAAAAAAAATGTCACGAACACGTGCCCAACTGCCATGTAAACATGGCGGGTGGAGGGGTGTAAGGCTAGATCTCCAGTTTAAATATACACACATGTCATTACAGCACAATGAGCACATTAATTTACTGGAATATCAGGGGAGGCTCTGCCTCCCCTGCCACCCCTGACTGCACGTCCCTGATCCCTAGTCATGTTAAAACTTACCGAATCTAAGTAGACGTTAATAGACTTTTGTAAGTTTACCTGAACCTTTGTAAAGTTTACCTCATACTTGGAATATAACCTGGGGCAGTTTACCTTTTCCACTCCATGTCACACTCCTGCTCTAGTGCTCACCTTACTACCAGAAGAATATTTCTGATGGTTTCTGGTGCATGTTGATGAAAAGTCAATACCCTCAGCCATTCTCTCTCCTCAGGGAATTCATCATTGCCGTTCTTTGTTATTTTTCTTCTGTGAAAATACTAAGGAACGTCACATTGTTGAGTGGCGACAACTTGTCTTGTAGTTTTAAGTTGATGGTGATTAAGACCCTATCATTCTCTTGTCCACCATATCATGAATAAAATGCCAATACTATGGTTACATTACGTTAACTAATATATTTTGGCAAAAACCTGGTGAGCTTTTGCCGTGCTTACTCCATGGAATGGCCTCTAATAGCATTGAGTACTGTAACGTTTGATACTATTTATATAAAGTCAATATAACTTCCAACTTAACCTCAATGGTTTAATGGTGATGGGTTTGGAAGTCACATTTCATCTGGAGAACTTACTTATTTGTCCGGCACATAAGATGGAAGAGAAAGACTTCCACTGTTGACTTATCCCAGCTTTTGCTTTGACCTGCAACCAGGTCAGGTTCTCGACTACAGCCTTGCTTTCATCATGAAGGCTCCATCGCCAGCAGCCTCTGGGTCTGCATCTCCAGTGCCTTAAGGATTTCGATCGAGATCTTGCCTACAGACCTGGTCTATGCCTTTCTGTAAGGTATGTCCGATGAATAAAAAAAAAGCACTATGACTCCTTACATTGTCTTTATAATATATATTTTGCCAAAAAAGGGTGGGTCTTTTCCTTCTTACACCATGGGCAGACCTCCAATGGCATTGAGTACCATAACGTTTCATACTATTAGGCTAAAGTCAATATAACTTCCAACTTATCATTAATGGTTTAAAGGTGATGGGACTTCAAGTCACGTTTCACCTGGAGAATTTATTTATGTGTCCCACTACATCAAGGAACATGGGACAGAAATCAAAGACTTCCACTGTTGACAGATCCCAGATTTTGTTTTGACCTGCAGCCAGGTCAGATTCTCCTCAACAGCGTCAACATTGTCCTGAAGGCTCCATTGGCAGGAGCCTCTGGGTCTGCGTCTCCTGTGATGTCTATTGGGGATTCCAACCTACAGATCACATATGCACCCTTTCATTAGGTATGTCCGATGCATCTACACTTACACTTTCGGATCTCCGTTTCATCTGGAGAACATGCCCACCAAACCTTTTTGCTCTGGAGCCACTGGAATAACCATTGGAATAACTCCGTGCCTTCAACACAATTAACATCAGGAAGAATCAAACTGTGTTCATGAGTTTGTCCTTTTGACCTGGGGCATTTTTATCTGCGTTTAATACATTTCAGAACCTCTTCAAGGAAGCGTGAGAAAGAATCGGCTCATCGACCACATGTGACTCTGCTGGTATGCTAACCTTATTGCTTGGGAATTGAAACAGCAGGGGGATATTTTTACAAAACCATTTCCTCAATTATAAGCACTGACACATGTAAGGGATTGATTAGAATATGGCTTTTAAGAGCCAGAGCCTTTAAACCAAAATTACACAACTTGGAATTTTCATGCATGTTCCATGGAAAATGCCTGAGACACTTGTGCCCTCTTCTGCACCGCCAGGACCAGAATGAATCATCGCACACTCATCCCCAGCAAAATAAATAAATAAATAAATACTTCTTCAAATTAAAGACCTGGGATTATTATTTTTTTGAAATTTAACAGATTAATTCTGCTTTCACGCCGCAAACCTTTTTATTTGCTGCCGTTTTCTTGTTCCAGTTTCCACTTCTAAGTTCTTCCCTTAAATATCCCCTATTAGTTTAATTGGAACCATGAAAATGTCACCCACAGAGATAGAATTGTGGAATTTCCCGAGCACAGATTAATTAATTTCAGAGAATTTAAAGTCAGCGGCTACAACAAGAATTATTAATTTCTATTGTGTGCTGGAAATAAAGGAAATGATCCAATGAGCTAGTCGTTTGGGTTTTCTTATAAATGATAATGTTTCACCTGAATCCTTACATCAAATGTGCGAAAAGCATAAAATAAAAGGGTTTTCAAAGAGCACCAGAATTCAACTGCATAGAAAGATAGATAGATATGGGATAGATAGATAGATAGATAGATAGATAGATAGATAGATATGGGCAGTGCTTTTTTTCTGGAAAAATAGGTGGGGGTACTCTCGCGGCCAGGGAAAAACGGTGATTATTATTACTATTTTTCGTGTCCTAATAAATACTCCTTGTATTAACCCTTTAAGGACAGAGGCATTTTTACAAGTCATTCTTACTTTGTGAAGTACAGGCAGCAGATAATGTGGCGATTCTAGGAGCAATAACAGCCTTTTGGGTGCAGGGGGCAACGCCGGACTGCGACAAGAACACAGATGCATACTTTTACGCACAGCAGCCTGTTTAAAGACAAATACAAGCATTACAGTCAAGCCATACATTCACAAACATAGCCATATATCACCCTGGGGGTATGTAGCACTATAACTCACAGTAATGTGCAGTGTGTATGAGGTTGTCAGAGCTCCACAGTAATGTGCAGTGTGTATGAGGGTGTCAGAGCTCCACAGTAATGTGCAGTGTGTAAGAGGGTGTCAGAGCTCCACAGTAATGTGCAGTGTGTATGAGGGTGTCAGAGCTACGCAGTAATAACTCACAGTAATGTACCAATATCAATTTATTCAACGCCTACGCCAACGCATACCAATTAAATTTCTCCCCCAGCATACCAATTAATTAATTTCTCCCCCAGAATACCAATTACTTTCACCCAGCATATCAATTTGTTCCC
The DNA here is from genome assembly GCA_009667805.1 of Leptobrachium leishanense. NCBI lineage: Eukaryota > Metazoa > Chordata > Amphibia > Anura > Megophryidae > Leptobrachium > Leptobrachium leishanense. The sequence continues at coordinate 546,973,526 of CM019063.1, forward strand.
CAATATCAATTAATTTCTTCCCCAATATCAATTTATTCCCCCCAATATTTGCCCCCAGCTCACAACATGGATATATTTGCCCCAGCTCACAACATGGGTATATTTGCCCCCCAGCCCACAAAATGGGTATGTAGCGCTCACCCCCGGAGGAGCCGCTGAAATTGAACCTCGGGTCAGTCTCCCCGCACTAGGGAATAAATATACTCCAGCACCGTTGTGGATTTTATAAATTATATAGTTTACTAGAATAAATGGCATATAATGAATAACACGGTGTTCGTATATATATTTACAGTACTTCGTAATGCGGGAAACGCGCAGCAGAAAAGAAATACGATGATTCGTAGTTCGAGAAACGCGCAGCGGAAAAGAAATGCAATGCTTCGTAATTCGAGAAACGCGCAGCGGAAAAGAAATGAAAAATAAATCTTTAACCCCTTTTTGTGGTTGGGGAGTGAGTCCCGCACAGGTTATGTCCCAGAATGTAAGTGTGTGTGTGTTATGGTACCCGGGTACAATATTCAACTGGCCAGTGAATTGCTTATGAGGTATCTTCGACTAGTCAAGTTGGGGCCCTGTGGGTTTTGGAAACAAACAGCAGCGTGCTTTATTTTCACAACGGCCTGGAAGGCCTCTCACCCATCCGCCAGATACTTGATGCTCCGCTCGACCCAGGACGTCTCTCCGCTCGATGTTGACTGGGGTTCTCTTGGTTACTGGATCCGCTGTCTGGCTTTCTGTAGCTGCCGCAAGATATCCAGTTCACCGCCTGCTCTCCCTGTCCAATCGATCTGCAGTACGCCTAACTCGGGGTCCTCCAGCTTCCTCAATATCAGCACGGGTAGTCCTGTGAATCACTGGGTCTTCTTCTGGTAAGGCTGAATAACCCAGTCTTTAGCTCTGTCAGGCCCCAGCTGCGCTCCGGCCTAGTCACTGTCTCGTTCTGCTGCTCTGCGTCTTGCTCCTCTCACTCCCTGGCGCGCTCTGCCAGCTCTCTCCACGAGGCTCAGGATGTAAGTGTCTGTGTCCCACCCACTTCCTGTGTCCGCTCCCAAAGCATGCCGGGAAATGTAGTCCCAATGTTCAATGTCTCTCATCGCGCTTGTCTCCCTCCGGTGGCCAAAAATAGGTACTGCCACGACAGGGAATTAAACCCAGCGCTACAGGTATATTTGCCCCAGCTCACAACATGGGTATATTTGCCCCAGCTCACAACATGGTTATATATTTTCCCCAGCTCACAACATGGATATACAGTATTTGCCCCAGCTCACAACATGGGTATATTTGCCCCAGCTCACAACATGGGTATATTTGTCCACAGCTCACAACATGGGTATATTTGCCCCAGCTCACAACATGGGTATATTTGCCCACAGCTCACAATATGGGTATATTTGCCCCCAACTCTCACCTCCTCAAGCCCCCAGGCTCCGCCGGCATTCTCTTTCCCCATGAGGCGAGCGGCCGCTTGCCACGCAGGGAAAGAGAATGCCGGCGGTGGCGATTGCCGGCACCTCTTGTTACCCCACTGCTCCCCGATAGTCAGCGGAGGTGCCCCATGCCTAGGCAAGACAGGCCAGCTGCTAGCAGAGACTGCGGAGTGCTAACCTGGCAGCGGCGCGCTCCTTCCCCTGCCCCTAATGCCTGCAAGTCGTCGGCTCCGCTGATTAGGTCACATGGCTGCCTCGTTTTGTGAAATTACATGTTTTTGAATTGTATGGTGAGAAATTACTGCACTGTTAATTGTGGACTTTTTCCATGTATAATGTGATCTTCAAATCATCAGAATCAAAGCAATTAATTATTAGGAAAGTGACAGAAAGATCCAAATAATGAAGTGTTTGTAGCTGATAGATAATATGGCTAAACGGCAGGTGCAGCTTTCTTGGTTCCTGCGGTCACTGTGCATCATGCAGAGGTTCTTTTATATGGTTACAATGTATTAGGGTAAACGCGACACATCTCATGCCAAACAGGTGATTATAGTGACAAGGGGAATATTCCCAAATATTTCTTACTGTATAATTCATTACATTGATTTTCCAATAAACCACTGGTTCCCCATGATTGATATTTGGAAAATCACTTGTTCGTGAAGGGGTTAAAAGGAGGTCTTAGGACCTGCCGTGAAGGGGTACAGCGACATTCTGCAGGTTTATCTGATGTAGCATCTGCAAATTGCAAATCTGCAGGAAACATAAAGGAAGTCTCCTATTCTCCTATTAGGAGGTAAAATCAATAAAAATTGAGTAAAAACGTGTCTAGGTAATAAAAAATAACCAGGGGCGGACTGACAACTAATGGGGCCCCCGAGCAAATGGAGATCACTGGGTCCCCTTGTGCCGCACACACAAAACCAAAACCTCACCCATACAACGCAACTTCCACATGTACATTACTGTACTAAAGAATTTATTTCATAACTCATTAAAATAATCTTTTTGATAATTGTGTAAGAAAAATAAAAATCCTTTTGGACCCAGACACGAATTGGGGAATCCACTGTGTTCCCTTCAGACTTACAGATGGCCAGCGCTTTGCTACAGCAGCCATCATCCAATCACTGCAGCTAAGCCTGCACCGCGGCACAGAACGTCCCTGTGACAAACGAGGGAAACTGCCAATCACTTTAAACGATACTGTACATTACTAACACACTGCACATTACAGTGCTCCAAAGCAATAAAACTCACAGTAATGTGCAGTGTGTATGAGCGTATCACAGAGCTCCACAGCAATAAAACTTACAGTAATGTGCAGTGTGTATGAGCGTATCACAGAGCTCCACAGCAATAATCCTCACAGTAATGTGCAGTGTGTATGCGTGTATCACAGAGCCCCACAGCATTAATCCTCACAGTAATGTGCAGTGTGTATGAGCGTATCACAGAGCCCCACAGCATTAATCCTCACAGTAATGTGCAGTGTGTATGAGCGTATCACAGAGCTCCACAGTAATAAAACTCACAATAATGTACGGTGTGTATGAGCGTATCACAGAGCTCCACAGCAATGTGCAGTGTCTATGAGGGTGTCTGAGCTCCACATTAATTTATAGCCCCGTGTATGAATTTATAGCCCATGTATTAATTTATAGCCCCCCATGTATTAATTTATAGCCCCCAGGAGGCCAGGCCCCCAATGTATTAATTTATAGCCCATGTATTAATTTATAGCCCCTCATGTATTAATTTATAGCCCCCAGGCGGCCAGGCCACCCATGTATTAATTTATAGCCCCCCATGTATTAATTTATAGCCCCATGCAGCCAGGCCCCCCATGTATTAATTTATAGCCCCCTGACGGCCAGGCCCCCATGTATTAATTTATAACCCCCATGTATTAAGTTATAGCCCCAGGCGGCCAGGCCCCCCATTTATTAATGTATAGCCCCCAGGTGGCTAGGCCCCCCATGTATTAATTTATAGCCCCAGGCGACCAGGCCCCCCATGTATTAATTTATAGCTCCCATGTATTAATTTATAGCCCCAAGTGGCAAGGCCCCCAATTTATTAATGTATAGCCCCCAGGCCCCCCATTTATTAATGTATAGCCCCCTGCACCTCGTTTCTATGTACCTCTCTTCAGGGGCCCGGTTTTGGGGTGCATTGGCAGCAGTGGTGTAACAACCAGGGCAGCTGCTGCAGCAGCTGCGGGCGCAGGGCTGAGGGGATGTGTGTCCCGCCGGCCGCTGTCACTCTGATCTATCACGCTGTGCGCTTGCACTGGGCGCAGCGTGATCATGGAAGACAGCACGCGGTGGCTGTCCATGCTGAGGGGGCGGGATTATCCCTGCTCCCCTCACTCTCTATTGGACAGCCACCGCGAGCTGTCTTCCATGATCACGCTGCGCCCAGAGCAAGTGCGCAGCGTGATAGATCAGAGTGACAGCGGCCGGTGGGACACACACCCCCCAGCCCTACACCCGTGGCTGCTGCAGCGGCTGCCCCAGTTGCTACGCCACTGCCGCAAATGCACCCCAAAACCGGGCCCCTGTCAACCCGCGGGCCCTCGGGCAGTGCCCGAGTGCCCGATGGGTCAGTCCACCCCTGAAAATAACCTTTAAAAAATAATAAAACTGTCTTTTAATAAAAAAAATTTAAGAAACTTGAAAAAAACTAAAATGTCTTAAAATAATACAAAACTATCCATTTAAAAACAAAAAATACAAAATAATAGGGTTTTTGCAAAAAATAAAAATAATAAGCTTTCTTTAGAGAAATGTTAAAAGATATTAAATTTATTACATTGTATCCTATGTGATTTGCCTGTTTAAACCTGTCGAATTGAAACACTGAAAATACTTCATTCTCTCGGTTCCTCAACATTAATTAATGAGTTAATAATGACCTTTTGGTACAGCCCAGATTAACCCTCTTCACTACTAAATACTTTTTCAGAAAAACATTTTCAGGAAGCAGTGGTTTTTGAAAAATCACTTTTAATTAATTGTGATGTAAGAGATATTTAAAAATACTCCCAATTATTTTTTTTACTCTCCTAACATATTTGGCCAGTAGATTGTGCCATCTAGTGCCATATTGAGTTACAGTTGCAACCTGTGGTTCACTGCAACAAATGTATCCGCTTGCTGAATGTCCAATGAGAGAGCATTCAGTTTGCTGATTTTACACAGTTTTAGTTCTTTGGACATTATGCACACAGAGCTAAAACTTTGGGGGCACCTTCTGCACCCCAAAATCAAAAGAAATGTGTTTGCAGCTAATTAAGTTCATTTGCTTTTGGGCTGCAGATCGAGATATCTTGATATCGGGGCACCGGATGGTGCCTTTGAAGGCCGAGATATCTCAACCTCGGTAGTGAAGGGGTTAAAGGCTCAGACTTTTCATGCAACTATATCTTTGAACTATGGTTCTCCAGAGCCTAAATATTTATCCATTTTTTTTTTAAAGGGTAGAAATAGTATGAAACGAATGTTAGAGCAGAAACATATTGGTGCTAATGGATTCCAGACATTCTGAGATTGCTACACAAGAGTAATTCTTTAATATGGTATTCCGTGTGGGTGCCAGGAGTTCTCTAATATTCTCTGGGAAGTATTTATATAACCAAATGAAACAGGAGGATGTATTCCTTACATAAATCTTACACGCAGATCTTTGATGTGAAGACGCCTTTCAGCGACGTCCTTGTATTGTAGACATAAAGATCTCCATACCGTCGCAGCGCAGACTATTAAAACATTGAAGCAGCACCTCTGAATGTGTTTTTTGGGGTGGCATTGTCATCTCCTTGCGTTAATTCTGCAAAGGCACCAACATGTTTGTACAGAGCCCAAATATTAGGCTGCACGCATATGTTCAATGACCTACTTAACTCGATTTTGGTCGTGAAAGGGTTAACTCGATTTTGCATTGAAAATCACTCATTTTCATATTAAAAACCCATATCCCACCTTTTTAAAACAGAATTAGTGCACAGCTTGTGAAGAAACCAAATCGTCTGTCTTATCTCTTTCCAGATACCATTGGAGAGACATAAACCAAGCTGCAAATAGAAGCCTCAATCCTCACTCTAACAAAAACACTTTACTGCTGCATTACAACAGCCAGGGAGAGGGCATAATACAGGGAGAGCTCTGGGGTCACTCACTGCTGTACATGGATAGGATTCAGGGGGATATAATGAGTGAAAATCCTTGTAAAGTAGAGCTACAAGGTGTTGCTGTAATTGGCATACACAGGCATTATGCAGCACATACAGATACAAGGTGTTGCTGTAATTTCCATACACAGGCATTATGCAGCACATACAGATACAAGGTGTTGCTGTAATTGCCATACACAGGCATTACGCAGCACATACAGATACAAGGTGGTGCTGTAATTTCCATACACAGGCATTATGCAGCACATACAGATACAAGGTGTTGCTGTAATTGCCATACACAGGCATTACGCAGCACATACAGATACAAGGTGTTGCTGTAATCGCCATACACAGGCATTATGCAGCACATACAGATAAAAGGTGTTGCTTTAATTGCCATACTCAGGCATTATGCAGCACATACAGATACAAGGTGTTGCTGTAATTGCCATACACAGGCATTACGCAGCACATACAGATACAAGGTGTTGCTGTAATTGCCATACACAGACATTATGCAGCACATACAGATACAAGGTGTTGCTTTAATTGCCATACACAGGCATTATACAGCACATACAGATACAAGGTGTTGCTGTAATTGCCATACACAGGCATTATGCAGCACATACAGATACAAGGTGTTACTGTAAATTCCATACACAGGCATTATGCAGCACATACAGATATTGCATTGCTAATTATCTGATTATGATCACTACAAATCCCCATAAGCAGGAGATCTCACCATTTTATTATCTGTCTGCAGCACATTTACTGCATCTGACACAAAGACCATTTCTGTCTGCATGCTGATAATGCAGACCCCGTGTGACATTGTGCGAGTTAAGGGATGCCATCTAGAGTTTAGAACCTTTCACTCCAACAATATCTCTGTAAAAGAAAAAAGAATACAAGAAAGATTAACGAATTGCTAATTTACAGTATTAAAAATGTTTAACTATCACAATCTCTGTGCAAATAAAATCTATTTTACCCTGTGTTTACATGTTAAAAGAGCTAAACTGGCCATCGCTGGAATCTAGACACACCCATCACCTTTCCAACCTGGGGCTATAATACAATATTCGCGCAAAAACCCTCGAGCAAAGCGAAAATTTCTGCGGCAAACGTTAAACTTTTTGCGTGCGCAAATCACCGCTGGAATTACAATCCTCGCGGCTTTTTTCTTCCGCCGATCAATTGCGCAAACAGTACGTGCACAAATGTAGGCTCCGTGCCGTCTCGCGCAAAAATCTTTGCGCGCGCAGATTTTTGCACCCATTCAGCCAATCAAAGTGAAGTAACACGCCTATCAAACGCAACTGAATTGCTCTTGGCAGAGGCATCGGAGACGGGTTCTGCCTCTATGATGCAAAATGAGCATCTGTGCTACAGTAATAATACACACACACAGCTGCATCATCCATTATATTGTTGCTGCATTCCTTTTTATGGGCTGTTTTTTTTTTTGGGTTTCGGCCAGGTTGTTCAGATTTGTCGTTAACACCAGCTTTTTGCAGTTGCTAAAATTATGCGCGCAAAGGCTATGCGTTAATTACCGCGAAATAGATTGTAATTCCATCCGCATACCAGCGCACATACGTGTTTGCGCTGACAATGTTAAGCATAGGACGCTCGCAGTACAGTAAGCTCGGTAAACGATTTACGCGCGTTTGCTGCTCTGACAATGTAATACGGCGTTCGGCGCAAAGGGTTTTACCCCTCGCGTTAATGCGTTTTTGCGCACGCGCAAACATTTGCGCGATGATTGTAATTTAGCCCTCAATGTATCTTTCCTGCTAAAACACTTTGGCCCCTATTACATTCTTCGTGCAAATTCGTCCGCGCAGCGCGATTTTTTTTGCGCGCAGCGTTAACCGTTTTCGCGTGAAAATTAACGGTGGTTTTACGCTCTGAAAGCATTTTCTCATCCGTCCAAAAATAACGTTCGTAAAAACGATGCGCAAAACGAAGTGTACTAAGTACGCAGTAACGTTGTGCACGTAAATCAAATCTGTGTGCAGACTGTTTTTTTTCGCGGGATTCAGCCAATCAGAATTAAGAACCATAATAGACATTAATTTACCTTAATTGACTCACTTAAGTTTTTGCGCCTGTCAAAGTAAATCTGAGTATACATGCTGCAGAAATAATAATAACACACACAACCTCTCAGTTTTATTGTTTGGGTATGTGTAGAATGTGTAACTATACTGTGCTGTATTTTTTTTTCGTGCTGGTGTTTTTCGTTTCGGCCAGAACGTTTAGATTTGCCGTTACCACCTGCTTTCCAAAGACGTTAAAATTATGCGCGCAAACGTCGTTCGGAAAAAGATGCGCATCAATTGTAATACCATCCGCGTACCAGCGCACGAACGCATTTGCGCTGACAATGTTAAGTATAGGACGCGCACAGTTCATCACGCTCGCGCAGGTCCATCCGCGTTAAACGATAACGTGCATCGTTTGCGCGAACGCTGTAATATGACGTTCAGCGCAAAAGGGTTTTGACCCTCGTGCAAATGCACATTTGCGCGCGCTAAACCATATGCGCGAAGAATGTAATAGGGGCCTTTATAAATAAATAAATAATGTAACTGTAAAATTTGAGCCCGTGTTTCAAAAAATATCAGTGTATTTAAAAATTCAACAAAAATCACTCGGTAGTGAAGGGGTTAAGCTCTAAATAATCATAAACTGTCCGTTCTCGTGTTTTTTTTTCATGAACCGAATGAGGAAAACCAAAGAAGTGTAGCTGGGGACCTAAAAGGTAAAATCAGTCCTAGGGGTTTCAATAGAGCAATATTAAAGGAATACTATCAGGTTTATTCAAAGAGAATCGAAAAGTCACTGTACGTTCGGTGACTTTTCGCTCGCTTTAATTCGGTTCGATTTGGCGATCCCATTTCGGCGACTCTGCGGTGTATTCAGCAAGCACCACTGGGTCCGCAAAGTGCAAGGAAATTCAGCTGCAAACCCGACAAAAACTCACCGCCAACCCGCCGAACACTCACTAAAACCCGAAAAACTGATTTATTAACCCCACCAAACACGCCGGAGAAACCCGAGCAGCGGCCGATCACTGCACAGAACAGCAGCCGGAAAAAGCCGACACCACAGACGAATGGAGTGAAAAAAAAAAAACAGTTTGCTTGAATGTTTGAAAAGTGAAACACTGTTTGCAAAGAAACTACAGAACGAAAATGTCTGGTATTTACATATAAAATCCAATGAATGATAATAAAAAGGTCTGTTACAGAAAAAAGAAATAACGATTTAAAAAAAAAAGGAAAAAAGAATTCGCAAAAAAATCCCGAAAAATGCCTAAAAGATCCTAAAAAGTTCAAACAGGAATATTTTTAACATTGAATCTGGCATCTCCTCCTGGATGGCCTCTAGACATGTGCACAGCACAAAATTTCGTTTTGAACTAATGGATTAGTCCTAAAATGCAATTTATTTAGTTGCTAAAGAAATTCGTTTTCAGTTCTTTAGTATGAAAACTAATTTCATTCATCCGAAAACCAATGGATACAATTACTATTGTAGTGGCTCCTCGGAGGGCTGAGGTCGCTGCTTGTTACAGTATCTCTCACTCTTAGCACAATGTGTCAGGCAAAGCTGTTACAGTAACTGACTGCTGCTCATCACAGTGCTCAGAGTTTCAGTAAAACTAATAAATAATATTTTTATATATAAGAGGTTAGAACAATATTATTTTGTTGTTTTACTGAAACTCTGAGCGCTGTTACAGTCAGTTACTGTAACAACTGAGCCTGATACATTGTACTGAGAGATAATATAACAAGCAGCCGATGTCAGCTCTCACAACCACTGGATTTAAAGGGCTAAAAAAAAAAAAAAAGGCTCTATAATGTATAGAACATCCTCCTGCATTAATTAATGCCCCTCTCTGTATAGAACATCCTACTGCATTGACATGTGGAAGGTGCAGAACTTCGGAATGAAATGCTTATCCAGCACAGGAGAGGGAACTTTTACTTAAACTTTGTATCTCTGTGGGGGAGACACAGGAATATAAAAGCAGGGGATAGGGAAAATATTAACGTAAATCAGTCTGAAAGCTCAGAGAAGAGATGACTGGTGCAATTTTATTTTTATAATAAAATAAAGCACTTTAAATCCAGGGAAAACATTCAAATAAATCACGCTGAAGGCTCATAATGACAGAGTAACTATGAGAGCTGGATACTAAATGTATCAGATGTAAAAAAAACTTTATAACAAGCAGCACTGGGAGAGGAGAGGGACTTTATATAAAACGTGTATTATAGATGAGGAAAGGGGGATAGTGCTCCTGGATAATATAAAATGTATCAGACCAAAGCCCCTATTATGCAGAGCGGGAGGGGAGATAACAAACGTTTTATAAAGTCCCTCTCTTCTCCCAGCGCTGCTTGTTATAAAGGGGTTTTTACTATCCAGCCCTCCTCTGTCATTAGCTTTCAGTGTGATTTATTTGAATGTTTTCCTTCTCCAGCTGCTTTTATTATCTTGTCTGCCTCATAGACATGCAAGGGTTAAGTAAAGGTTTCCTCTCCTGTGCTGGCTGTCTGTGCTGCGAGTGAGTATTCTGGAGCTCTATCACTGTCAGATTTTCGGGTAGGGGTCGGGGTTGGGAAGGATTACACATACAAACCTTTTCTGTAGCTTTGCGATGTTGCGCTCTTCATTGCTGGTCTCCTTCACTCATCAATGTAATATCACAAAAAGGACTGAAACTAAAATGTAGTGCATTTTATTTTAGTTTCTTTCGGTTTTTGTACTGAGCAGTTTCGTATCTCTTGAGTCAAACTAAAACTAAATTATCCCAAAGTTCTGACTAAATCGTTTTAGTACTAAAACGAATGTACATGTCTAATGGCCTCCCACCACCTAAAGATCAACATGTCAAAGACTGAGCTCCTACTTATTCCTCCCTCCAATGCCTCCCCACCTCCTGACTTCTCTATCACGGTGGAGGGTATCACCATCTCCCCATCAAACCAAGTTCGCTGTCCTGGAGTTACACTTGACTCTGCTCTTTCCTTCATCCCCCACATCAAGTCTCTTTCCTCCTCCTGCCGATACCAACTGCGTAATATTTCCAGAATTCGGCCATTTCTTACCGCTGTCGCCACAAAACAACTCATACACGCCCTGGTAATCTCCCGACTCGACTATTGCAATAATCTCTTATCTGGCCTCCCTCTGTCCCGTCTCTCCTCCCTACAATCCATCCTGAACTCCTCCGCCAGACTAATTCACCTCACCCGCCGCTCTGTCTCTGCCGCTCCCCTCTGCGAGTCCCTTCACTGGCTCCCCATCCACTGCAGAATTAAGTTCAAAATCCTTATCCTTACCTACAAAACCCTCACTAACTCAGCTCCCCACTACCTGTCCTCACTAATCACCAAATACACCCCAGCCCGCTCCCTAAGGTCAAACAGTGACCTGCACCTAGCTTCTCCCCGCATCACCTCTTCCCATGATAGACTGCAGGATTTCTCACGCGCAGCCCCCACTCTCTGGAACGCTCTCCCTCGTACTGTCAGACTTTCCCCTAACTTCTCTTCCTTCAAACGCTCCCTTAAAACGTTCCTATTTAGGGAAGCCTACCACCCAACTCACTGACGCAACCATCAATCACTCTCACCTTACAGTCCTCTCCTCCTGTTTCCAACCCCAACCCTCCTAGATTGTGAGTTCCTACGGGAATAGGGCTCTCATCTCCTCCTGTACTGTTTGTCAAATGTTGTTCAATGTATTGTAACCCTGTCTATACTGTGCCTATTGTACAGCGCTGCGGAATATGCTGGCGCTTTATAAAGAATAATAATAATAATAATAATAATAATTGAAGCCTATGGGATTCTCCTGAATAAATCTGCCGGATGAAACCATTGAACAGCCGGGCAATTCGGCAACTTTTCACTGCTGGTTTTTGTTCTCTGAATAGATGAAGCATTGCTTCACTATAGGGGTTTCACTGCTCTCGAACAGGCACCGAACAGGCACCATATGTGCAGGCCATTCGCCAGGATTTGGCGAACTGCCTGCTCTCTGAATAGCCGAATGGCCAGGAAAGGTAACCGTATGCTGAATTTCACTGTTCGGTTACCTCTCGCCGGCAATTCGGATATCTTTGAATAACCCTGTATATTTAAAAATAGAGTTCCCTTTTTTTCCCCTTAAATATTTGGTTAGATCCTGCTGGCAGCCTCTGTCCAATAATTTTTAGTTTTTTTCCCGTTTTCCAGTTTTTTCACATACATTTTCTCCTTCAATGAGCACAGCTCCTCCTCTACAGCTCAGTGACTTCAGAACCCAGAAGGCTCAGAGCTTTTCTACGCAGTTCAGAGGCGTAGCAAGATCATATGGCGCCCGGGGGCAAGTCTTTCATTAGTGCCCCCCCAACCAAAAATAATCACTAAAGCATACAAATTTTACAAATATTTAAACCCCCCAAAATATAATAATTTTTTTTTCAATAACAATTGGAACTGTGTAACACATGAAACAGGTTAACAGGAGAGCATCATTAACCTCTTACTGACGGGCAGGTTTTGCCAAGACTAGCTGACGTGTCACACTCACTTGCCTCATTGCCTGCGTATGGTGTGTATGAGCGTATCACAGAGCTCCAAAACTATAAAACTCACAGTAATGTGCGGTGAGCATTAGTGTATCACAGAGCTCCAGAGCAATAAAACTCATGATCATACACACCGCACATGGATATATTGCCCCCAGCTCACTTGGATATATTGCCCCCAGCTCACACATGGATATATTGCCCCCAGCTCACACATGGATATATTGCCCCAGCTCACATGGCTATATTGCCCCCAGCTCACATATGGATATATTGCCCCCAGCTCACATGGATATATTGCCCCAGCTCACACATGGATATAGTGCCCCAGCTCACACATGGATATATTTCCCCAGCAGTTCACACATGGATATATATTGCCCCAGCAGCTTACACATGGACATATATTGCAACAGCAGCTCACACATGGATATATATTGCCCCAGCAGCTCACACATGGATATATAGCGCCCCCAGCAGCTCACACATGGATATATATTGCCTCAGCAGCTCACACATGATTATATATTGCCCCCAGCTCACACATGGATATATTGCCCCCAGCTCACATGGCTATATTGCCCCCAGCTCACATATGGATATATTGCCCACAGCTCACATGGATATATTGCCCCCAGCTCACACATGAATATAGTGACCCAGCTCACACATGGATATATATCGCGCCACCAGATACGTATTACTATATCATAGATAAACGAGAGAAATCTCAATGTATCCTTCCTGGTAAAATCCTTTTATAAATAAAAATAAAAATATGTATTGCCCCAGCAGCTCACACAAGGATATATATTGCCCCAGCAGCTCAGACATGGATATATATTTCCCCAGCAGCTCACATATGGATATATATTGCCCCCAGCAGCTCACACATGGATATATATTGCCCCAGCAGCTCACACATAGATATATATTGCCCCCAGCAGCTCACATATGGATATATATTGCCCCCAGCAGCTCACACATGGATATATATTGCCCCAGCAGCTCACACATGGATATATATTGCCCCCAGCAGCTCACACATGGATATATATTGCCCCCAGCAGCTCACACATGGATATATATATTGCCCCCAGCAGCTCACACATGATATATATTGCCCCAACAGCTCACACATGGATAAATATTGCCCCCAGCAGCTCACACATGGATATTTAATTCCCCCAGCAGCTCACACATGAATATATATTGCCCCCAGCAGCTCACACATGGATATATATTGTCCCCAGCAGCTCACACATAGATATATACTGAAACAAAGAAAAGAGAGTGGATAGGCGCCCGAACTTGTACCGCCACCACCTGACCCAAGCCAAACCAGAAATTAGTGGTTTCCCCCAAACCAGTGTGAACAATGATATAGTAATACGTATCTGGTGGCGCGATGATAGTCGCTTTTGGGCAACTGGTGGTTCTCTTAGATCATTTTATCCATAAGGATTACATAAAATGAAGCAAGCAATATTATAGTGCCGACTGTTTATACCAATATAGAAGATATATATTCTAAAATGATTCCACTCACAAGTGTAGAGCCCGAACACTGGCTCTGAGTGGATTAAGGCCTTTGGGTATTTTACTTCTCCACTTGTAAGGTGACCCTCACCTTATATCGGAAGGGATACTTTCTTGTATAGGGTGCACATAAAGATATGTAAACAAGAAAACTTTCTTGTGTAGATCTGTATAAACTCAATATCATATAATGTTATGAGTTGCCAACTCACATTTGGTGGAGCTTATAGCCAAGCTCTTGGTATGCAGGCACATGGATTTCTTTATAGGTTAAATCCAAAAAAACCTTCTCAAGCAACAGGATGCTGGGGGTTTGAGCTCAATAAAAGATTTTTATTAAAACATAAAATAAAAAGTAAACATCTTACTGGCTCAGCCAGATGCCCAGGACGCGTTTCGCCAATTATATTGGCTTCCTCAGCTGGTTTACAGGCTGGTATGCATGTTACCCTTATATAGTGTCTTAAATGAAACAAATTACCCCCACATGTTCCCAATTCCACGATCGGCATGCGTTCCACGCCTCAAACTGTCCAATGTTCATTGCGAATCTGGCGCCGCCATCTTGCGCATGCGCCTTGTTACCCTCTGCGTTCCATTAGCGAGTCACGCCATCTTGTGTGTTCCATTTGCGTGCCACGCCATTCTCCCGGACATTTCATGCGTTCCACTGCGCGTGTTCCTCTAAGTCCTTATTCACGCTAGTTGTATAACTTCTTTCTCTGAACCGGAGCTTTTGCATATTCATTCATAATATATCCAGGGTAGAATGACTCCCTCTGTTGTTGAGGGAGTTGAGTATGATATTACTATATCATAGATATATATTGCCCCAGCAGCTCACACATGGATATATATTGCCCCCAGCAGCTCACACATGGATATATATTGCCCCAGCAGCTCACACATGGATATATATTGCCCCAGCAGCTCGCACATGGATATATATTGCCCCCAGCAGCTCACACATGGATATATAATGCCCCAGCAGCTCACACAAGGATATTTATTTCCTCCAGCAGCTCAAACATGGATATATATTGCCCCCAGCAGCTCACACATGGATATATATATTGCCCCCAGCAGCTCACACATAGATATATATTGCCCCAGCAGCTCACACATGGATATATATTGCCCCAACAGCTCACACATCGATATATATTGCCCCCAGCAGCTCACACATGGATATATATGGCCCCAGCAGCTCACACATGGATATATATTGCCCCAGCAGCCCACACATGGATATATATTGCCCCAGCCCCAGCTCACCTCTCCTCTGCCAGGCCCTTCTGAGAAAATATATCGGGCCGCCGCGTGCTTTTCATCCTACGAGCGGCTGCCGGTTGGTTAGTGGAACCCACGCGAGTGGCAGGGCTGTTGCGCCCCCCGGCTGAAAGGCACCCAGGGGCACGTGCCCCCCCTGCTCCCCCTCGCTGCGCCACTAACGCAGTTTGCACCCCTTAGGTTAAAAGTGTAGCCTAAGACAGTGGTCCCCAACCCGGGTCCTCATGTCCTCCTAACAGGCCAGGTTTGCAGGATATGTGAAGCACAGCACAGGTTATATGATTTGCTGCTCAGTTATTGCAGGATTCAGTCTGCATTTCCCCAAGGTAATCTTTAAAACCTGACCTGTTAGGGGGTTCATGAGGACCAGGGTTGGGGATCAGTGGCCTAAGGCACATAAATTGAGCAGCACTAACAGGACTATGCTCAGCTTCGCAGGTGATCTCAAGGAAGAGACATCAGGATGCTTGATGTCTCGAGTGACTGAAGTAGTGACCTGACCAACAGCCGGGAAGTTCAAACCTCCCAGTTGCCTGGTCCTGCGGGTAGTGGGTTGGGGGTAGAGTAATCACTCTGCTTCATGTGGATTAAAAAGCCAAAGTGGTCAGGGTGTGCCGAATATCCCTTTAAGAACAGATCAGTATCATATAAGATTAGGGGGGATTTGAAAACCTGTGAAACACATCGTATGGCTAAGAGGATGCGGGCACCCCTTTAAACGATTAGACATGGGCACAGCCAAAAATTTCTGAATCTGAAGTTTCAATGTTAAAACTATTCTTGTTTTTATACAATATCTAATAAACCTTTTATTTGTCGAATTCCCTGCAAAATACAATGATCTTCGGCAGCAGTGAAATCCCCATAGAGAAGCAATGGTTAATCTATTCAGAGACACCGAACAGCAGAGAAATGTCAGTGAAATGCCCTGATGTTCGGTGGTTTCATTCGGCAGGTTTAATCAGGTGAATCCCATAGGCTTCAATGTTAAAAATACTCCCATTTTAATTCAATATCTAATAAACCGTTTATTTTATTCTGCAGCAAAAAGTTTTTATTATCTTTCAGGCATTTGTCGGGACTTTTTTTCGGCCAAAAAAATTTCCAATTTTTTTTAAAGCGTATTTTCTTTTTTCTGAAACAGACCTTTTTATTATCATTCATTGGATCTTATGTGTTAATTCCAGACATTTAAGTAAAGTAGTTTTTTTTCGTTTAAATTTTCAAACTTTCAGGCTAATGTCAGATGAACGCAGTCTGAGCGCACTCTGCGTGCATGACGGACGGACTTACTGACGGAAGATACTGTAGACACCGCACGGTCTGTTTTTTTTAATGGATGTAGAAAAAAAAGGGAAATATGGGAATCATAATTAATTGAAATTAAAAGGCAGGTAGAGTCAGCCAGACCATAAAAACCTCTGAGCGTCACTGTTATGGACATCGCAAATGTGCTGCGTCTGACATCTCCTCCTCACTCACACAGAATGCTACGCGGACGTGGCGCACTCTGCGCGTTTGTCTTAGCGGTTTTACGTTCTTGCCTAACTTGTGTCCGTTTGCCACGTGCGTTGTGTGTGCGCAGTTCGGTGCGCACGTACTTTGTGTGTACTTTGCCAGCAAAATGTAGTGCCATCCTCCACTGAGAAGCAATGGTTAGTCTATTCAGACACTGAACAGCAGTGAAATGTCAGTGAAATTCCCTGCTGTTCGGTGGTTTCATTCAGCAGGTTTAATCAGGCGAATCCCATAGGCTTCAATGTTAAAAATATTCTCGTTTTTGTACAATATCTAATAAACCGTTTATTATTTTAATCTGCAGCAAAAAGTCTCTTTATTTTTTAGGATTTTTTAAATAGCTTTTTTATTTTTTTCTGTAACAGCCCTTTTTATTATTATTCATTGGATCTTATATGTTAATTCGAGACATTTTCGTTCAGTAGATTTTTTGCAAACAGAGTGTAAACCTGTCTCTATACCACCTATAACCATCTCTATACCCTTGTACTACAACCTACAGTTAATTGAAAGAGTTACTTTTAGGGTTGGGGTTAGGATTAGGGTCAGTGATAGGATATTTAGGATTAGGGTTCTTGTTAAAGTTACTGTTAGGGTTAGGATTAGGGTTATTTTTAGGGTTAGGATTTGGTTTATGTTTAGAGTTACTTTAAGGATAAGGCTTAGCATTAGTGTTAAGGTTTATTTTGGGTTAGGCTTAGAGTTATTTTTAGGATCAGGGTTAGCATTAGTGTTAAGGTTTTTTTGGGTTAGGTTAAGAGTTACTTTCAGGATCAGGGTCAGCATTAGTGTTAAGGTTTTTTTGGGATAGGCTTGGAGTTACTTTTAGGATCAGGCTTAGAGTTAGTGTTAAGGATTTTTTTGGTTTAGGCTTAGAGTTACTTTTAGGATCAGGCTTAGCATTAGTGTTAAGGTTTTTTGGGTTAGACTTAGACTTACTTTTAGAGTCAGGGTCGCTATTTCTGGTTTGGTTACGGCTACTATTTCTACTTGTTTAATGACCAAGGAAGGGGTTAGGGTTATTATTTCTGCCAGATTTTTGATCATGGTTTAGGGTTATGGTTGGGTTTCTTTTTGGGTTAGGGTTACTTTTTCTGGTTGTTTCATGGTTAATATTGAGGTGCCTATTCTGACCCAGCTGGTGTTTCATTGGCTGTTGTTGGAATCACAGGGGCTGCAACAGGTTCCAGTAACGACAATGCACGCCACTACTGGTATCGGCTCCGGGAGCAGAGTGCGACCTTAGATATTGTGGAAAAGATGGAGCTGCGTTGTAATAGCTCGTTCTTCTATACAAATTCTAAACAGGTTCCGGCAAGGTCGGAATGCAACTCCAGCCATTAGGATGTCATCTGGAGTCGTACTGCGCAACGGCCAATATCTTAATGACAAGAGTCCACATTGTCTTGCAGTTGGAAAGAGTGATGTTGTTCCACTTGAACAGGTACGTCAGTGGAGCTATGGTATTTTCCTGGTCGGCGCGGTTGTCTTATCCCGTTCCATGACTCTTATTCACATTTGGCCGTTGACCTGTGAGTAAGAGCGGCAGCGCATTGTAAACCCAAATAAAATCGAAAATAGAAAAAGACTCACAACGTAGTCACACGTGTGATCTTATGCAAGAGAGCGCTCCGCCGGCCTCCTTACCCCACAGTGGCTGTAAATAGTTTGTAAGCATATTGCAAACAGATGGACTTAATTTATGACATTGTTTAGAAACAGCCTTGTGATGTGTTTGCATGTCAGGAAGTCATATTACAGATTGTACCGTCTGCTGTGTATGTTACTACAATTGGGGTCATTGATAAGTCACTTGCGCGTTATAAAAGTTTAGATCACTCATTATTATTCATTGGGACTGACAAGGAAGCCGTATCGGGCAATGAACGTACACTACACAGACCATGCAGGCAGGGAGGGGTACGTGAAGGAGGACAGCGCGCATGTAATGAGTTCAAAGCGGCTCTGCTTTAATTCACTGCAGTATAAAGATTATAAAGGTTATAAAATAAACAACGCAGCTTTACTGCGCAATTATGATTTATTATGCTTTTTGTACACAGAGGATTCAGGATTTGGCTTTGTTATTCATCATTCCAGGTTGAGCACCTTTTATCCGGAGCATTCCGAAATTCCGATTCTTACGGATTTCAGAATCTGGGAAAATCCGACGTTGTTAGAGGAAGGAGATCACTGCAGGAGAGCCGCAATCTGCTTCCTTCTGCAGCCATCAGCATGTACATGCAGAGGCGTAACTAGAAACCACAGGGCCCAGGTGCAGGAACCATGACGCCCCTCGACCCTAGGCAAAAACATATTTTGTCCCCCCTCCCATCAACATGGATTGGTCCCCTCCAAGTCCACAATGTTGACCCCAGACAATCAGTGTCCCATTTTTCCCAGGTTCACTATGACCTCTTCAGTCGATCCCATTGTTAATGTAATGTGCACTATTTGTATCTCACAGAGCTCCGCAGCAATAAAACTCAGTAATGTACAGTGTGTATATGAGCGTATCAGAGCTCCACAGCAATAAAACTCAGTAATGTACAGTGTGTATATGAGCGTATCAGAGCTCCACAGCAATAAAACTCAGTAATGTGCAGTGTGTATTAGCGTATCACAGAGCTCCACAGCAATAAACCTCACAGTAATGTGCAGTGTGTATGAGCGTATCACAGAGCTCCACGGCAATAAAACTCACAGTAATGTGCAGTGTGTATGAACATATCACAGAATCCACAGGAATAAAACTCACAGTAATGTGCGCTGTGTATGAACGGATCACAGAATCCACAGCAATAAAACTCACAAATAAGAATAAAAAAATTAGAAGAATATATTTATATTATAGACAAGCATCCAAGCCCAGGCAGGAGAGTGTGGGCCCCCCCGGACTCAAGGGCCCAGGTGCAGTGGCACCCTCTGCACCCTGGTAGTTACACCCCTGTGTACACGTGCTGGCAGCGCTGTGCGGGGTTAGTCCATGGACATGATGCTTGGAGTCGGGCAGCGTGTCACATGCTGGGCCTGCCCATATTCTCCCAGTGTATGTTATTGTCTGCTGTACCACTCACGAGCCTCAAGCAGTAGCATCCATCGGAAAACCCATGGTGCAAAACTAACAAATCCAGTCATATCTGAAAATTCCGGTTTTTGTAGTCATCCGGATTTTGGAATTCTGGGTGAGGGATGCCCAACCTGTTTTTTTATTATGAAAGGGGTTATTCAGAGAGGTCCGGAATGTAACCGGATGCTGAAATTCAACGTACATTGACATTTCAGGGCAATTCGGCTATTCAGAGTGCAGGCAGTTCGCCAAATTTTGGCGAACTGCCCACATGTACAGTGCCTGTTCGAGGGCAGTGAAATCCCTCATAAAGAAGCAATGGTTAATCTATTCACAGACACCAAACAGCAGAGAAATATCAGTGAAATGCCCTACTGTTTTCATATGGCAGGTTTATTCGGGCGAACCCCATAGGCTTCAATGTTAAAAAATAGTCCCTTTTTTAAACAATATCTAAAAAAACTTTTATTATTTTAATCTGCAGCAAAAAGTTTCTTTATTTATAGATTTTTTAGGATATTTTAGGCATTTTTCAGGATTTTTTCGGCAAAAGCATTTTCTGTTTTTTTAAAATAGTTTTTTCTTTTTTCTGTAACAGATCTTTTTATTATCATTCATTGGATTTTATATGTAAATTTCAGATATTTTCGTTCAGTAGTTTTTTTGCAAACAGCGTTTCACTTTTGAAACTTTCAAGCAAACTGTTTTTGCGTCTTTTTACCCTGTTCGTCAGCTTGTCGGCTTCTTCCGGCGGCTGGTGTCTGCTGTGATTGGCATCTCGTCTGCTTTTTTCTGCGTGTTCGGCGACTTTTTCCACCCGGTTTTCGGACGGTTTTCGTCAGGATTGCGGCGGGATTGCGGTGGGTTTGAATAACCCATTTATAGCTTAACCTTTTAAAAGCTTTTGCAACAATGGGTCTTCTGTATCCAGTGGTTGTCTTGTTTTCGATGTGGTACCGTGACCTTCACTTGTCCCTTAGGGACATGTTTTTTGTCTGTCATTTTCCGCTCCATCAAAGAGTTAACATGATCTTCACTTTTAACATCCCACTCATGGGATCTCGACGCGGATCCCTGTGGACACAGGCTTTCAAAGTCGTCTGAACCTGTTCTACCACTCAGGAATGGAGAAGTCCAACAGTGGTCTTCTTTTTACCCCCTATAGCCTGGTTTCACAGCATATCTTGCAAGAATTCCGAAGACAAGTGTTTCAGCTGATTCATTCTCCAATTTCTTATCATGGGTCCTGCCATCCAGGATTTATTCTGACCGTAAGGGGCTTGCGTCATTCTGAGAGCACACACTACAATATTGACCAGCATTTGTAGAGCATCACAAGCCAATCCGGATTCGGCAAAGATCCATTGATGTCCAAGGTGCGTTTATTTAAATTTCATGGAAATGTGAAGGCTTTATCAAAATGGAATCATGCAGAAATTGCACATATGCCACAGAGATAAAGCCTTCCGTCAACGTCTGATGGATCGTTTGAGGTTTATCAGACACAGTCTTCTGGCCACCAAAACTAATATCCTCATTTATGGGTAACTGGGAATACTATTTGAATGTCCGACAACAGCCTGGAGATGATCATCTCCAAAATCGATTAAATTTACAAAAAAAGACCATTATACTTCTTCACCAACCCATGCATGTGTCTCTGAGGTGTCCGATAGAAGTTGGTCTTGTTAAGTCAGGGTGGAGACGTTGAACATCACCGAGCCCAAAATGGATTTAATTGCGTGTTCTTTCTGCATGTCCTCTTATCCAAACATTCTTGTCTACGAAGCTTATGCCAATTTTAGGAAAAAAGTAACACATTATCCTCACCACAGACAGAGTCTTTAGGTGGTCACAAAGTCAACGAAAGCCAACCTGATAACTGTAGCAAAAAATGAAGAATCCCTCTAAACCCCAACTCGTTCTGTGACATTTGTTCCACTACCGGGAATCCTGATTAAAACAACCGAAGGTCAAGATGTTACCATTTCAACTTAGAGAATTTCACCATATTTGTTGCATTTTTTTCATTCCTATGTTGATAAGACAATGACAATCAAGCTCGCTGAGGTCATGTTTTCTGTTTATGAAGGTGTTAAGCATGCCATTGTCTTTGTTTAGTCTAAGAGGTGATCGACGGTGATTAATGACGGTGAGGTGCGAGTTCTTCCATTTTTTTCCCTTAAAATCCCTCACTTTGAAGCCTGTGCCGAGTTTCGATGAATTTGAATTTGTTTTATAAATAAAGAGAAATCACAAAAAAATGGTAATAACAAGCCTTTACATATTTTGCAGAAGTTTACATTAAAATGTTTGCACTTGTTCCCCGGTTCACTGCAACGTGATTATTTAAACAATGTACACCGGGCAATGTTCAAGGCTGATGCCATATTCTCCGCACTTTCATGGGAACATGTTTTTGTTTTCTCTGCTTGTGCGCCTTTGATTCCCGAAACATAAACTTTACTTTTGTCGAAACAGTTTACGTCTCTATCTTTTCTTTGAATGCGACTTCAAACGGACGTTGTTTCTAGGTCTGGGCTCATCTTGAAGATGTAACCGGTCGGATCTGTTTGTTTTTAGTGTCATTTCTTTCTCCGTACGGCGTGTGAGCCGTGGGTCAATGTGTACGCAGGAGGTGCCAAACCCCAAAGTCTCTCAATGAGATTTCGGAGAACTGAACACGTCTCTTAGTGCCCGAAGTGCAGATGTAAGCCTTCTCTGGAAACTGCACAAAATGTTCCATCTTTCTCCTCTTAAGGAAATCCGTGTGGCAAAAGAGGACGTTGCTGCAACCCCAGTTTTTTTTTGTTGCAGTTTATGTCTAGTTTAACACACTGCATTATGGGAGGGAGGATATCATGATCCACAGGAACTCACCCCAATGGTACCCAAACATCCCCAGGGGAGTCCCCGCACATTGTCTGCTGACCAGGCCAGTCCTCCTTTGCAGCAGTGGCATGGGTGACCATATGCGCTGGTGACCCCCATCTTGATGCCACTAGACCCCTGCATCCTCCCAAACAGTCTATGTTCGTATGACGCCGAAGATGAGTGGAGATGATGCAACTCCAATGGGCCCTGTCAGAATGACGCCGGCAGCACAGATTGGTGACATCATAACCAGGCCAGTGCCCAGGCTCTGAAGCGACTATGCTTTCACCTGTAATTCCTGCCTCCCAATTGGACACTGAGGAGGACCACCCTTTTCCCTATTACCATGCCATATAAATACCTCTCTGCAGTGCTTGGTTATTCAGATGCTACTGTACCAGTGACCTGGCGTTCCTGGTTCCTGTTATCCCTGCGTTCCCTGCCTGCCCTCCTCTCCATCACATTTCCTAGCTTCCTGACCCCTGCTCTGCCCCTCATCCTGCACTCGTGTTCTGCACTCGATTGTCTTTATTCCTGGAATGACCATTTGGCCACCAACTCCAACTTTGTCTCTGACAACACTTCCTGTCTGCTCCCTTGTTCCTGTGCTGACCATCTCGCTACCAACTCAAGCTTTGTCTCCGTCAATGATTCCTGTCTGCTCCCTTTTTTCCTGGACTGACCATCTGGTTTCCAACTCCAGCTCTGTCTTCGACTATGTCTCTGATCAAGACAAGAGCCAAAAGAGGTCTCCTAGTGACCCACCATTGGGTTCCTCTTCCCCAAATACCACGTCCCTCCTAACTAGGGATGAGCCGAACACTCCCCGAGTTCGGTTCGAGCCCGAACCCGAACTTCTCATTTGTTCGGGACCGAACCCGAACATGAACCCCCATGCAAGTCAATGGGGCTGAAAATTCGGTTTTTTGGAGTGCCCTCCAAGAGGGCATATATGCTACATATTTGCCATAAAAGGTGTATGGGGGTCCGGGTAGTGCCCTGGGGGGAGACATTTTCCCTGACAGGGTTATTCAGAGAAAGGTGAAACTCAGGAGAATGACTGGAGAATGGAAAATTCTAGGTCAAAATAGCCAAACCAGAAAAATTCTCCCATTTAGGGTAGGGTCAGACTAGCGAATTTTTAACGTGTGTTTAGGCGCACTTAATCACGGCCACACTAGCAGCAAATGATGGGCAATGACGGCCAATATACGAAGTACGGTCGCACGAAAGTCCTGCTGCGCAACGCAAGTGGAAAATGAACGCATTTTTTCGAGAACGCATAACCGCTAGTACGGACGTACAGAGTGCGCTGCGTCCACTAGCGGCGTGTGTGCGTGATTTCGAGACGTCAGACCCTGCTCATGTCCGTCCAACATAACGTGCAGACACCCAAAGTTTCCTGGTTTGGATCCGTAAAAAATCACGCACAAAAATGTGCATCGTTTGACCGTTTTCGCACAATCCATGAAAAAATACGGCAATGCGTTCGGACGCACTTTTTGACGGTCGCTGCGAAAAATGCGTTAATCTGACCCTAGCCTTATCTCACTTTCCAAATCGGCTATTTGGTCCAGATTGTTCTCTTTTCCTGCCATTCTCCTGGTTTTCACCTTTCTCTGAACAACCCTGAGAGAGAGGTGAAAGCCAGGAGAACTGGCAAGAGAAGAGAACAATCTAGACCAAATAGCCGATTTGGAAAGTAGGATAAATGGGAGAATTTTTCTGGTTTGGCTATTTTGACCTAGATTTTTCACTTCTCCAGTTATTCTCCTGCTTTTCACCGCTCTCTGAATAACCCTGTGAATGTTTAATCCCGAGGTGAAAAATAACATTGATTAGATTTTTTTCAAACACTAGTTAAATGCAGCATATTAGGATGTTTTAGGGAAATTAATTCTCAAATCTCAATCAGAAGCAGACACCACCCCACCCTCAGTATATTGTACAATGTATCAAATTGATTACCAGACTAAAAACACCTGGTGTTATGCCCGTTTGTGAACAGAGGTCATTTAGAGTTGATAATCTTTCCACATACACATTAGTTTTTAATTCAATATCTAATAAACCGTTGCTTATAATTTTCTGCAGTAAAGAGTCTCTTTATTTCTAGATTTTTTAAGTATTTTTCTAAGCATTTTCTATACTTTTTTCAAAATTTCTTTTTTTTTTCGAACCCGAACCGAACACGCCCAAAAAGTTCAAAATTCACGAACTTTTGAACTGCCAAAGTTCAGGTCGAACTCTGAACCGTCCGAACCCGAACAGCTCATCCCTACTCCTAACCAGAAGTGACAGAATATAAAATGCTGTACAATATGCTAAGAAGTGGTCATACATCTGTTTTCCACGGAAAACACAACAAGCAAGTTAATTAATAATTATCTAATTCTCGGTTTCCAAATTCTGATTTAATTCATAATTTTTTGTGAATTGTTTATGAGTATTTTAGATCTAAATAGAAAAGGTTGAGTATCCCTTATCTGAAATTCCCAAATTACAATGTTACAAAACCTGAAAATCTTTTTGAGCCTTGACATGACATCACAAGTGGGAAATTACACCTCTGACCTTATGTGACGGAGGACACGATTATTAAAAATATTGCATAAAATGCCTTTCAGGCTGTGTGTATAAGTTGTGTAAGAAACATAAATGAATTTCCTGTTTAGACTTTAGATAATATTTCATTATTATAAGCACGTATTAAAAAAATCCCCCCCAAAAACCCAATTCCAAAACACGTTGTGTATAAACAAAGAGCTAAACATCTAGAAGATAATCCATTGCAAACTAGGCTGTTTACCAAATACTTGGATGATGATCAACTAGATTAGGATTGTCAAACTCTGGCCCTCCAGATGTTGATTGCTTACAATGCACATAAATCTTTAAATGAAGTAACTGGACAGAGAATCATGGGAATAGTAGTCCAGACTCATCTGGAGGGGTCCTGCTCTAGATAGTATTTATTTAATATCTAAATGTGGACTCCCATGTCGCCTAGGTGATGACCAACTACAAATGATTTATGTACGGAATCCCTTGTTAATATTTCAGAATGTCCTGGGTGGCGAGTATGTAGGGTTAGGTGTCTTACCCTACTCCACCCAGCCGGTACCTAATATATATCTAAGAATATATCACCTACATCTTCCATACCTCCTCGTCTAGATCAATGGTTCCCAACCCTAGGTCCCTCTAACAGGACAGGTTTTAAGGATTATCTTGGGGGAAAGAAGACTGAATCCTGCTATCACTGAGCAGCAAATCATATCACCTGTGCTGTGCTTCACATATCCTGCAAACCTGGCATGTTTGGGGGACCTGAGGACCAGGGCTGGGAACCACTGATCTAGATGATGAGTATCGATGATTGTGGTGATGTCATTAATGGGTCCCCATCTGGGTGTCTAGGACTTTCATGTAAAATACTTACTTGAGAACGAGAGTTTCTGTACAGGGCACCTAGTTTGGGGTAAAGTTTAGATGAGAGTTTTTGAGGTATGTTAATAGGGATCTCTTTAAGTGACTTTAGACTGGGGGAAGATTTGACGGCGTCTGGGAGGATATTCCATAATTGTGGTGCTCGGTAGGAAAATGAGGACCGATCCACTGTCTTTTTGTATTGTGGTATTGTAAGTAAGGTGCCGGTCCTGGATCGGAGGTTATAGGATGAAGGAACTGCTGAGGGAAGCAGCCTATTCAGGTAGGGTGGTTGCTTCCCAGAAAAGCTCTTAAACACCAGGTTGGAAAGGTGAAGGGTACGTCTAGATTCCAGCGACGGCTTATCCTGCTAGTCCGAATTATGGACTATCTAGCTAATAAAATTCTAAATATCCAGACTCTACGTTGAGCGACCTGTACAGACTATGTTCCTAATTATCTATGTATGGTATCAGAATGATTAGATGGAGCGTTTCCACACGTATAGGTGGAATGTTACTGGACAGCTGGTCGACAATTGAATATGTGGATCATAAATGAATGGGTACTGCATGTAGATGTTAGGCTACGTATTTTCTAGATGAGGAATTAAGAATCTACATGACGAGCTACTGATATTCTAGATGACGATTTGCCGAATGTCACGTTGACCAGCTACTGAATCCAGATGACGAGCTACTCAATATCCACGTAGAAACTGTGCCCGAAAACCAGTCTAGATGTCAAATAATGAATTTTTCCAATTATCGTTTTCCACAAATCACCATTTTCTATCTTTCTATTCTCCAAGGAAAAAAGAACAACAGCGAAATTTATCTTGTTTCGCTGGAATTTCAAGATGA
The DNA here is from genome assembly GCA_009667805.1 of Leptobrachium leishanense. Taxonomy (NCBI): domain Eukaryota; kingdom Metazoa; phylum Chordata; class Amphibia; order Anura; family Megophryidae; genus Leptobrachium; species Leptobrachium leishanense. Next base: position 547,000,320 of record CM019063.1, read on the forward strand.
AAGCTGAACGAGCTTCCAATTGGACGGCCGCCATTGTATTACTAAGTTGTCTGGCAACGAGGCAAGCGGGCTAATAAAAATAGAGTGTTTTTTTTCTCAAAATCTATGTTATTAGTAGATTATGTTTTTCAAATCAGAGTCGTTCCTGGCGCCAAGAACATTCAAAGAGAAGGGATCATTGGATTTATTTGTGGGCGTGTTGATTGTATAAGAATTTAATACTAATGGATTTGGAGCCTACGGTGCGAGCCGAAACTTAAAAAGAGGACGGAATAACAAAAAATATATATATATGTATATATAAAAGTCTTATAAGTGTCTAGGATCTCAAACCAAGTCGTCATGTCTGTGACTATCAGGTAGGGAATGAGAAACAATAGGATTACCTGGCATGAGATCTTTTCCACTACTTAAGCCAAAAATTCAGGTTTATCCACTTGGCCTTCGATATGAGAGATCAAATGCTTGCTTTGTTAGGGATTACATATGGAACAGAGTGTGACAAAGGGCTTAGAACAATGGACCGATCAGCCAAAATGTAGGGATACAGAGAACCCCTTTCGCTTTATGACACACTTAAACTTTGACGGGATCTGTGCAGCGTATAAGCTCCTAACATACAATAAGTCACACACGACTTTAGAGGCTCTGCTCTCACACTTCATAAAAGCGGCCGTCCAACAGCCTTCACTTTATTTAATAAACAACAGTAGCTTCCAGTTTTAATATAAATTGAGCCAACGTTTTATGCTCTTTGTGCTATTGGGATTTTCTCGAGTGAACCCTCCCTATTGTGGTAAGCAGAGCCGTGTAAGATTTCCCTGGAGCGGAGTTACTCGGACGGATTTTTTACTGCAGGAGTTTTATTCCGTACGCAGACACACAGACTCCAGTTTTCAATCTATCTGACATTAGCCAATAGGGCAAGCTCCCGAGATACTTTCTTTGCCTGTTAGGTCAAGAGACTTACAAGCATCGAATTGAAAGTATGTAACGTGTTTCTTTTTGAATTTCCTTTTATTTTTTCGTATTTTTTTCCACCGTTTGGACTTCTGCTCTGTATTGCGTGTCTGCCTACTGGGACCTCATTAAGGACGATGCACGTTGCAGGTAGTGTTACAACTGTTACAGACGCAGAATGTTCCTACAGCCTTAGCCGATCGTTTGCTAAATGGAGAGCTGGATTTGAAAAGCGAAGCCGAGCAAGGACTTAAGTTACACTTATTTTTACATTTCGATTTTCCCCAACTTCAATATTTTAACGACAATTTCCAGATTTTTCCAATTGACTGTGAGACGACAAACAAATGTTCCCAACTGGGCAACGTTTTAGACGATCAAGGACAATAATGTTGACTTGTCCTATCTTAACAGAAAGATCTCCAGTCTGTGGAGGGACAGTGTTGGTGGGAGTTGCTTTCATTCAGTTGAAGGACCATTAGGGAGCTCAAAACCCAACATTCCTCAGTTGGGCGATGCTTGAGGTCTATGTAGTTCACATCAAATCTCAGTCGACCATTTCTGCAGTGACCTCCGGTTTTCCAAGTGTCGAAGTCAAACCAGGGAGAAGATGTCAGGAAGCTAAAGAAATGATAAAGATGCAATATGAGTCGAATAAAACAGGGATTTGCTTCGATGGCCAAGATTTCGGAGCTGTTAAGAGGACTTTGTATCCATAAGGACATTAGAAGATCAGCTGTCTTGCAGAGTCCTTTTGTTTCGTGGAGTTTTTAACACTCACTCTGTTTCTATTCAGAGCTGTGGATCACACAACAATATGCTCTAGTAGCCACCATGACCAACTTAACTAAACTAATTGGTCATGGCGTGCTATATGAACCCTCCCATCCACCTTCTAGTGTCAAAGTAGACTATAATGGCCTTCCAAAGTAGACCAAAAAATAACATGATACTCACAGATATAGTGTAAGGTGGGGATCCACTACATGGTGTACTCTGAGGATGGCTCTCGGGTGACACATAAAAAAATGTAGGAGACAGCAAGGGTGTCTATTTTTACGAAGTGGGCACCATAACAGAGACATTTCAGTCCTCAACAGTGACGATTCAAGCTTTTATCAAGCTCAGTCAGTGCTATCTTGCCACCGACTCCATATTTAAAAGACACATTCCTTGACCATCCAAGAGCCGTCTCCTCCTTGAATGCATGAGTCATCTTGAGCTTGACAGCCTTCAGTGGTTCTGATCACCACTTGGCTTGACCTTGGCATTGGAAACAAGGTTTATAAAGACACTTTACGTTAAAAACATGGAGGAGGGGTGGGGTAAAGAGGTAATACCTAGCCCCTCAGGTCTTCCTACACTTTTTCGTTTTGAGTATCCTTTTTGTAGTGTTCGTCCATACTGATTGACATGCTCAGAGCTGCATATCAAATCTGTTGCGTATTAGGCCATTTACCGACCACCATACGGTCAGTTGCAGATCATATACTATCATATGTTGGAGCCACATCAGTTTTGCTTATTTCCAAGATCCCGCACTAAGGGGAAGAGGGCCAACAGGCTCTTACTATTGTCATGTAGAACCATCAGAAGCAAGAACACAATCACCTTTGGTACAATGACAAGGTCTAAGAAGGCAGAACTATTGTCATAGGTTGCAGAGAGGACTTTCTTGGCATTTCAGTTCCGGCCGCTCTTTCTGCCTCCTCTGTAATGGCACCATTGAGCTAAAACGTTGTGAGACCTGAAGAAGAACTCACCGGAGAACAGGACACTAGTGCCATTGCCCGTTCTCAAGACCCTCACAAACAACCAGGGTTATTCAAAGAGATCCAAATTGGTGGAGAAAGGTAACCGAACGCTGAAATTCAGGGTACGGTTACCTTTGCTAGCCATTCGGTTATTCAGAGAGCAGTCAGTTAGCCAAATGTTGACAAATTGCCTGCACATACAGTGCCTGTTCGGTGCCTGTTCGAGGGCAGTGAAATCCCCATAGAGAAGCAATGCTTCATCTATTCAGAGAACACAAACCAGCAGTGAAAGGTTCCCGAAATGCCCCGCTGCTCAGTGGTTTAATTCGACAGGTTTATTCAGGCGAATCCCATAGGCTTCAATGATAAAAATATTCCTGTTTTAACTTAACCCTTTCGCTGCTGAGGCTTTTCCCGCCTCTGTGCTGAGGTCATTTTTACCGGTTTTGCTCATCATGTTTAAACGTGTTTTGAAGGCTTATTTTAGTATATGACCCAGACATATTATATATCGTTCTTTCCGTCAGACTCGGCAGATTCATAATATGTCATTATTATATGTATACGTTATGTCATGTCTGTATATTATAACACCAAATGCAATAAAATATGTATTTTCAATAATTTACAAAGTGTAAAGTGTTTTTTTCACATTTTAACATGCGAGCAATTGCGGTTATATTTTGTATGGGGTGCGCTTGTTAAAAAAATTAGAGATGGGTCTCGTTACATTTTTTTTTGGGGAAAATTACGCGATTTTTAACAAACACACCGCATACAAAAATCGTTAGTGCAGCATCATTGTTCACATTATAATTGAAATGGGAACAATATTGCTGCATATATGGGAACCCGGCCGAACGCTGACCCCAATGGGAGGACGCGCTCAGCGCGTCCTCCGCATACCAGCAGTAATGCGGAGGACGCTCTGAGCGCGTCCTCCGCATTGAAGTGGTTAATATCTAATAAACCGTTTATTATTTTATTCTGCAGTAAAAAGTCTCTTTATTTTGAGATTTTTTTAGGACCTTTTTGGCATTTTTTGAGATTTTTTGGCAAACATTTCTTTTCCGTTTTTTTTTTTTAATCGTTTGTTCTTTTTTCTGTAACAGCCCTTTTTATTATCATTCATTGGATCTTATGTGTAAATTCCAGACATTTTAATTCAGTAGTTTGTTTGCAAACAGCGTTTCACTTTTCAAACTTTCAAGCGTACTTTTTTTTTTTTCTTCACCTCCTTCATCTGTGGTGTCGGCTTTTTCCGGTGGCTACGCTGCTTGTGATCGGCTCCTGCTCAGGTCTTTCCGGCGTTTTCGGCGGGGTTAATCCAGATGTTTTTGCGGGTTTTCAGTGTGCGTTTGCCCTCATTTTGCGGTGAGTTTTCAGCGAATTTTCCCTGCATTTCGGCAGCCCTGTGGTGCTTGCTGAATACGCCGCAGGGTGGCCGAAATGGGATCGTCAAATCGTACCGAATTGAAGAGAACGAAAAGTCACCGAACGTGCGGTGACTTTTCGATTCTCTTTGAATAACCCTGTTAGTTTTTTGCAGCGTTTTGTTACATTGTTTGACCTTCTTATATTTCAGGTTGTGGTTTAAACCAAGCTGAAATGAAATGAATTCGGTCATCTGAAAAGCCGGCAGACGCTCATGTAGCCGTCTCCAGATTCCCCCAAGACCAGAAGCTTTGCATGGAAGAAAACCAACGTTTTATGCACAGCTATGGACGTCTATTTAGACTAATAAAACAAATGACTTGAGTATAAATAAACAGTGTCATAAAAAGATTAGAAGCTCATAGACCGAGTAATCTAGTAACGCACACACACATGCGAGGGATGATAAAGAATATCACAAATTCTTTTTCAGGGTTTTTTTTTTGAGTTCTTGTCAAGAAATTTGATATTCTTAAATTTTATGAAGAATAAGTAAAACGAAGGGAAAAAAAAACGTTTTTTTTTTTTTCAATCGAATGTATTTTGTTTTGAAGTTTCTAAAAAATTATCAAAACGATCAAACTTGCAAAAAAAAAATAGTATTTCGCAGTATTATTTTCCTGCGCTGTAAGTCGCCATGAGTCGTGCCACTGCGCTCGTTAGCATAAAGATCACAAGATCGATTTCAGCAAAATCTCATTAAAAGAACATTCTAGTGGTTTTAGGCAGTAACTAAATACATTCAGCATGTTAAAATACGCATTTTCCTAATTTACATTAATTATTTGTTTCCTTCCTTTTTAAAGAGAAAAACTCTCAATTAAAAAAAAATCAACGCAGCTTATATTTATTAACCCCTGCTGTTCTAACCCGTTTTTTTTAAAAATACCTTTTATTTATTATAGAGTTTCATTCGCTAATCGTCACTTCCCATTGTACTTCGACGCAAAATCGCGTATCTGCACGTTTGGTAATGAAAGGGTTAAATCAGACATGTAACTATAACGTCTCTGAATATAACAACTACAAAAATAATGCACAAATGCGGGAATCACCTGAGAAGAAGCATTTACAAAGAGCACATGATACAATTGAGTTGGCATACAGGGTTATTCAAAGAGAATCGAAAAGCCACCGCACGTTCGGCGACTTTTCGTTCTCTTCAATTCGGTGCGATTTGGCGATCCCATTTGGGTGTATTCAGCAAGAACCACAGGGCTGCCGAAATGCAGGGAAAAGTCGCCGCAAACCCGTCGAAAACTCACCGAAAACTCACCGCAAAACGAGGGGGAACGCACACCGAAACCCGCAAAAACATCTGAATTAACCCGCCGAAAATGCCAGAAAAACCCGAGCAGGAGCCGATCACACGCAGTGCAACCACCGGAAAAAGTCGACACCGCAGACAAATGGAGTGAAAAAAAAAACCAGTGCGCTTGAATGTTTGAAAAGTGAAACGCTGTTTGCAAAGAAAAACTACTGAGCGAAAATGTCTGAAATTTACATATAAGATCCGATGAATGATAATAAAAAGGGCTGTAACAGAAAAAAAAAAAACGATTTAAAAAAAAATCGGCAAAAATTTTTGGAAAACAAAAACTTGAAAAATACTTAAAATATCCCAAAAAAGTCTAAAAATAAAGAGACTTTTTACTGCAGAATATTATAATGAACAGTTTATTAGATATTGAATTAAAACGGGAATATTTTTAACATTGAAGCCTATGGGATTCGCCTGAATAAACCTGTCGAATGAAGCAACCGAATGGCAGGGCAATTCGGCAACTTTTCACTGCTGTTTTTTGTTCTCTGAATAGACGAAGCATTGCTTCTCTATGGGGATTTCACTGCCCTCGAACAGGCACCGTATGTGCAGGCAATTCGCCAGGATTTGGCGAACTGCCTGCTCTCTGGATAGCCGAATGGCCAAGAAAGGTAACCGAACGCTGATTTTCAGCGTTCGGTTACCTTTCGGCAGCAATTCGGATCTCTTTGAATATCCCTGATAGTTGTAGTTTTGAGTTGATGAATGGGAGAGTCTTTCTGAAAATGAATGGGACGTTATAACTATGAAGTGTACTGGCCATAGGAAATACAGGGAGATTCCTGGTGGGCCAATGGCTCAGTAGGCCAATGTGAATGCTGGTTCACCCTGCGGCTCACAATGCCCTTAATGGGGGAGGTGAGACCTTCTTCGCCATCTGTAAAATAGAACAGTCTACCACAGTCTCAAATTGAGGCCACCGTGCCGGTGAGACCCACTGCGCATCCGCCTGACCTTTAGACATGGGATGCTCGCAACCTCATCGCCACTGTGTTACTTTACCAAACCGCTCTGCAGCAACTCTGGTATCTGTAGAGTGATTGGTTGGTTTATATATTATTTTTGTGCATGTTTGCATAATTAAAATGGGTCAGTCTGGATGAAGTCCAGGGCTGATTTTTTGTCCCAGTCCAGCCATTTATGTTAATGTATGTAATGAAACATCTTGATAAAGGTTCCTCGGTGGAACCAAAATGTTGTAGATGATGCTTCAATAAACAACTCTTTTACCCTGTCCTTTACTCTTTTGTCTTAAGAAATCGTTGGTAGTTTGACCACCCTGGTCTGTGTGGCACCTTGAATGGAAAGAGAAAGAGGTCACACTTCACGCTTTGCACACTGTAAGTCCTTCACACAATGGGCCCTGTTCCCTTTTTCACACTAATATGGTGATGCTAATGGAGACTATCTGTGCCCGCTGGTTTTCCTGTAATATCCCCATGTTACTGTGATATTCCGGGGCAGGCGCTACCTCAGCACCTCACCCTGGAATGCAGCACTGCTGGGTTACTCGCAGTAGCTCTTCTGTCCCACCACGAGTATCACCTCCTGGAAACCATAGGACTCCATGGAGAATTGCACTTCCGGGCTGCGAGCTCAGACTGACCTCGCTTTCGCGGTGTGATCGCAGAGGGCAGTGGCGTAGTATGGGGGGGCTGGGGGGGCGGTGGCCCCGGGAGCAGTTTTCTTAGGGGCGTATAATTTCAAAAGAAATTTGCGCCCCTAAAAGTTCAGGCCCGGACTGACCCGCCGGGCCCTCAGGCACCGCCCAAGGGCCTGCGGGTTGAGGGGGCCCAGATGCCATGTAGCGGGAGTGCCCGGTCCTGAACAGTGTGAGTCCGTGTTGAAGGGGAGGCGACTGCGTGCGTGCACAGGTCACGCGGTCCGGCCAGTCAGGTGGTACTGAGTCTCTGTACCACCTTACTGGCCGGGCCGCGTGACATGCGTACGCAAGCACGCAGCCGCCTCACACAGCCGCCTCCCCTTCAATATGAACTCTCACGCTGTTCAGGACCGGGCACACCCGCTGCATGGCATCCGGCCCCCACCCGCTGCATGGCATCCGGCCCCCACCCGCTGCATGTAATCCAGCCCCCAACCCCTGCATGGCATCCAGAGCTGGGGCAATATCCAGGTGAGCTGGGGCAATATCCATATGAGCTGGGGCAATATCCATGAGAGCTGGGGCATATCCATATGAGCTGGGGCAATATCCATATGTGCTGGGGCAATATCCATGCGAGCTGGGGCATATCCATATGAGCTGGGGCATATCCATATGAGCTGGGGCAATATCCATATGAGCTGGGGCAATATCCATGAGAGCTGGGGAATATCCATATGAGCTGGGGCAATATCCATATGTGCTGGGGCAATATCCATATGTGCTGGGGCAATATCCATATGAGCTGGGGCAATATCCATATGAGCTGGGGCAATATCCATGAGAGCTGGGGAATATCCATATGAGCTGGGGCAATATCCATATATCCATATGAGCTGGGGCAATATCCATGAGAGCTGGGACAATATCCATGTGTTAGCTGGGGCAATATTCATATGAGCTGGGGCAATATCCATATGTGCTGGGGCAAAATCCAGGTGAGCTGGGACATATCCATATGAGCTGGGGCAATATCCATGAGAGCTGGGGAATATCCATATGAGCTGGGGCAATATCCATGAGAGCTGGGGCAATATCCATATGAGTTGGGGCAATATCCATATGTGCTGGGGCAATATCCATATGTGCTGGGGCAATATCCAGGTGAGCTGGGACATATCCATATGAGCTGGGGCAATATCCATGAGAGAGCTGGGGCAATATCCATGTGAGCTGGGGCAATATCCATATGAGCTGGGGCAATATCCATGAGAGCTGGGGCAATATCCATATGAGCTGGGGCAATATCCATGAGAGCTGGGGCAATATCCAGGTGAGCTGGGGCAATATCCATGATAGCTGGGGCATATCCGTGTGAGCTGGGGCATATCCATATGAGCTGGGGCAATATCCATATGAGCTGGGGCAATATCCATGAGAGCTGGGGAATATCCATATGACCTGGGGCAATATCCATATGTGCTGGGGCAATATCCATATGTGCTGGGGCAATATCCATATGAGCTGGGGCAATATCCATATGAGCTGGGGCAATATCCATGAGAGCTGGGGAATATCCATATGAGCTGGGGCAATATCCATATGAGCTGGGGCAATATCCATATGAGCTGGGGCAATATCCATGAGAGCTGGGACAATATCCATGTGTTAGCTGGGGCAATATTCATATGAGCTGGGGCAATATCCATATGTGCTGGGGCAAAATCCAGGTGAGCTGGGACATATCCATATGAGCTGGGGCAATATCCATGAGAGCTGGGGAATATCCATATGAGCTGGGGCAATATCCATGAGAGCTGGGGCAATATCCATATGAGCTGGGGCAATATCCATATGTGCTGGGGCAATATCCATATGTGCTGGGGCAATATCCAGGTGAGCTGGGACATATCCATATGAGCTGGGGCAATATCCATGAGAGAGCTGGGGCAATATCCATGTGAGCTGGGGCAATATCCATATGAGCTGGGGCAATATCCATGAGAGCTGGGGCAATATCCAGGTGAGCTGGGGCAATATCCATGATAGCTGGGGCATATCCGTGTGAGCTGGGGCATATCCGTGTGAGCTGGGGCATATCCGTGTGAGCTGGGGCATATCCATATGAGGCTTGGGGCAATCTATATGTGAGCTGGGGAAATTCTGTGTATATGTATCTGGGGGGATATATACATGTGAGCTGGGGCCATTTTTATATGAGGTCTGTTCTTATTGGCATGACATAAAATAAAAGTATCGGTACTCGGTATCGGTGAGTACTTTTAAAAAATATCGGTACTCGTACTCAGTGTTAAAAAAGTGGTATCGGCGCATCCCTAGTTTTCATTTGTAGTTTTTTGTTCATTCACCTGCAATAGTGATTCAAAGCCAAGTGTGGTGTTTGGTTATGCTGGAATAAAAAGACCTTTCATTTTCACAACTTCAAGTCTGCAGCTGTTTATACCCTAGAGTACCCATGTTGTTTGGCTGGAACCAAGTATCAAGTACCAAGTAAGTGGTTGTTGTATCACAGTTAAGGGGTTCAATGGCCTAATGGTGGAAGGGAATCAGGGCATGCTAACGTATCCACAAGTTGGGTGGGGCGCACAATTCTTGGCTGGCCCCGGGCGCTGACAACCCACGCTACGCCACTGGCAGAGGGAGACTGGGAACTATTTGTCTCCAGTCTCACTCTGCTCCCGGCGACAAGAAGCGCCAGATCAGGCCAATGTTATCACCGCGAGATTAGAAGTGACTATTGGATTTATTGGGGGGGGGTTAGGGGGTGCTAAATGATTTAGAAAATGCAGGGAGTAACTTTTGGCTGTCCGCGTCCCTGCGGTAGTTAGCACTCCCCATGTTAAGTATAGGTTGCGCAAAGTACAGTAAGCTCGCGGAAACTCATGCAAAAAAACGATGCACTAACGGCTTATAATGGATTTTTGTTGGCGCTAATGTTAGTGACTCAATATGTAAGCGTTAGCGCCAGGATGTGTGGGATTAACGCATGCCCCCCACATTACATTCCTGACGCAACGTAATATGTGGGGCATGCGTTAAACCCACATATCCCGGCACTAACGCTAACATATCGAGGCGCTAACATTTATGCCAACTAGGGAATAGTGTCCGAAGTGTCCGATGTTTCTGGTAACACCGAGCGATTTAATTGTTACTATCTATTGAATAAAGTGAAACTCAAGACATTTGATATTTACACGGTTATTCAGAGAGATCCGAAAAGTCACCGCACGTTCGGTGACTTTTCATTCCCCGCACTTTGGGGCGATACGGCGATTCTTAGTTCGCCGACCCTGCGCTGTATTTAGCAAGCACCACAGGCCAACCGTAGTGCAGGGAAAACCCACCGAACACTTGCCCAACAGTCACTGAAAACCCGCATAAACCGCCGCAAAAAACGAGCCGAACACGACGGAAAAATCCGAGCCGCCGCCGATCACAGCGCAGAGCAGCCGCCGGAAAAAGCTGACTAGCAGTCGAACGGGGTAAAAAAAACAAAAAAAAACGTTCGCTTGAAAGTTTGAAAAGTGAAACGCTATTTGCTAAAAGAACAACTGAACGAAAATGCCTGTAATTTACATATAAAATCCAATGAATGATAATAAAAAGGGCTGTTACAGAAAAAAGAAAAATGCTATTTAAAAAAAAGAAATGGGAAACAAATTTGACAAAAAATTCCCAAAAAATACTTAAAATATCCCAACAATTCTATAAATAAAGAGACTTTTTACTGCAGAATAAAATAATAAACGGTTTATTAGATATTGAATTAAAACGGGAATATTTTTAACATTGAAGCCTATGGGATTCGCCTGAATAAACCTGACGAATAAAACCACCGAACGGCAGGGCAATTCACTGACATTCCTCTGCTGTTCGGTGTCTCTGAATAGATCAACCATTGCTTCTCTATGGGAGATCTCACTGCCCTCGAACAGGCACCGTACGTGCAGGCATTTCGCCAAAATTTGGCGAATTGCCTGCTCTCTGAATAGCCGAATGGCCCCGAAATGTCCCCATTCGCTGAAATTCAGTGTCCGGGTTACATTTCGGACCTCTCTGAATAACCCCCATAGTGTATAAAAGCATTGATTTTCCACTGGGACTTTCCGCTGATTCTCGAAGACGTTGGAAGGAGCAGTCGCATGCGGTGATAATGTATCCTACTGTTACAATCAATAACGTCACCATCTAATGGAAAACACGTGTAACCACAGAACAGACACCATTACACTAAACAGCATCAATGATTAAACACACCAAGCGAGGTGTTTATACTTTATCTGCAGCCAGTTGTGCGCAGAACCTCCAGCGTGAAGATACTCTCCGACCCACTGATATGTCTGACATGTCAAGAAGGCAATGAATGATCTAATCAGGGCCCGACTGGGACAACAAAAAACATGCTCAGCATCTAAAGACTCGTGATTCAAATAAATACATTTATATAATGGGAAACACACTGCAAAAACATATCAGGGTTATTCAAAGAGCACCGAATCGGCCCCGAAATTGCACCGAACAGTGAATTTCCCCAATGGTGCAATTTCAGAGTCATTCGGCTACACAAAAACCTGACAATTTGCCAAATTTTGCCAAATTTCCAACAAATATGGTACTGTTTGACGGCAGTGAAATCCTCCATAGCGAAGCAATGGTTAATCTATTCAGAGAAACCGAACAGCAGTGAAATGTCAGTGAAATGCCATGCTGTTCGATGTTTTCATTCGGCAGGGTTATTCAGGCGAATCCCATAGGTTTGAATGTAAAAATATTCCACATTTTTATTAAATATTTATTCAACCGTTTATTCTTTTCATTTGCAGCAAAAAGTCTCTTTATTTATTTATTTTTTAGGATTTTTTTAGGCATTTTTGGGGATTTTTAGCCAATTTTTGCTTTACTGATATTTTTAATATGGCGAGGGTTTTTTTGTGTAACAAAAGACCTTTTTATTATTATTCATAGGACCTTGTATGTTAATTCCTGGCATTTTCATGCAGTAGTTATTTGGAAAAAGCCTTTTAAAAGTTGCAGGGTTTTTTTCCCCCTTCGTCAACTTGTAGGCTTTTTCCGGCGACTTGGACGGCAAGTCGTTTTGGATCAATTCAGCTGTTTTGCGGTGGATCGTTGCATGCATTCGGCGGTTTTCATGCAGTTTTTCTGATCGATTCGGCGGCTTTGCAGCGTTTTTTCAGATCACCACACAACACACAGGCTCAACAAAGAGACAAACCACAAACATTATAGCAAACAACACACAGCGCACACACACTCTACAAAAAACACACCACAAACATTATACCGAACCACACACACACACAACACACACTCAACAAAGAGACACACCACAAACATACCAAATCACACACAATACACACCCTCTACAAAGAGACACATCACAAACATCATACAAAATCACACACAATACAAACACTCAACAAAGAGACACACCACAAACATACCAAATCACACACAATACACACCCTCTACAAAGAGACACATCACAAACATTATACAAAATCACACACAATACAAAACACTCTACAAAGAGACACAACACAAAAAATATACCAAACCACACACAGCACACACACTCTACAAAGACACACACCACAAACTTTAAAATAAACCACACAACACACAGACTCAACAAAGAGACACACCACAAACATTATAGCAAAAAACACACAGGGCACACACTCAACAAAAAAACACACCACAAACATTATACCGAACCACACACACACACTACACACACACACTCAACAAAGAGACACACCACAAACATTATAGCAAACAACACACAAGGCACACACACTCTACAATAAGACACACCACAAATATTATACTGAATTACACACACACACAACACACAGACTCAAAGAGACACACCACAAACATTATACCAAATCACACACACAACACACACACACTCTACAAAGACACACACCACAAAAATTATACGAAACCAAGCACAATACACACACTCTGCAAAGAGACACATCTCAAACATTACACCAAACCACACACACCATAGAACACACACACATATATATATACAATATATATAGAAAAACATGTATCCAGCAAAATAACTTTGGGTGAAGGGTACAATAGATGCCGGAGCCAAACCCTCTCATTTGCTTATCGCACATTTTTCTTTATAAATGTTGTAAAACACATGCTATTAAACCTTGAAAAAAGCCTCTAGGGGCCGAAACGTTGATTTTTGCTTCATAATGGATCACTAATAAATGTATTGTTTTTAATAATAAGTACCTGAGTGCGTCCTCACTGCCGTTGAGATATATATATATATATATATATACAGTATAACCAGATACAAACAGAACAAAACCACCTCCTGCCCCTTGATTTCCTTCATGTGCGACGAGAAAGAAACCAGAAGAAAGCGCAGATTCAGTATTCCAGCTATATTTGTTATTGTGTAAAAGTACAGATAATGAAACCTTTGTAATATCATGTTAAATACCACCGTGTCTTGTTCAAGTCAGCCAGGGGGGATGATGGTGTTATTGTTGGTCCTGTGTGATATTTGTAAGATCCTCACATTCGATTAATATCCCAAAAATGTATTAATTCTACAAAACATAATTATTTCCCTTTCCCCTAAGACAATCTGTTTACACAAAGAGTTACATTGTTCCCTCTATGTGCCGCACTTAATACAACTAAGCATCAGCTTTACAAAGGATTGTGTGTTTCTGTCCTGGAACCAAATGCTGGAGAAGCATATGTTTCTTATAGGGACAATCTGCTGTATAACATGAAAGATTACATAGTTACAAAGGCTGAAAAAAGACATGTGTCCATCGGGTTCAGCCTTTCACACATCACCTACTGCTGTTCATCCAAAAGAAGATATAAAACCCAGTCCGAAGCGCTCGCCAATATGCAACACACTGGGGAAAAATTCCTTCTTGCCCCCAGATGGCGTCAGATTTCTCCTTGGATCAAGAAGCTTTTACCCACATATTAAATATTATAACCCTTAATATTCTGTGTCTGCAGGAAGTCATCCAGTCGTTTTTTAAAAGTCTGTACAGATTCTGACCCAACCACCTCAACAGGCAGAGAATTCAGCAGCTTTATTGTTCTCACTGTAAAATAACCCTTCCTATGCTTTAGACTGAATTTCCTTTCCTCCAGTCTAAATGGGTGACCTTGTGTCCTGTGTATAGACCTGTTAATGAATAGGTTTCCATACAATGGTTTTTAATGGCCCCGTATATATTTATATAAAGTTATCAGATCCCCTCTAAGGCCCCGTATATATTTATATAAAGTTATCAAATCCCCTCTAAGGCCCTGTATATATTTATATAAAGTTATCAGATCCCCTCAAAGGCGCCATATATATTTATATAAAGTTATCAAGCGTACTGTTTTTTTTTACCCCGTTCGTCAGCTTGTCGGCTTTTTCCGGCGGCTGCTCTGCACTGTGATCAGCAGCTCTATGGCTTTTCCGACTTGTTCAGCGTGTTTTTTGCGGCTGTTCTGGTGAATTTCCGGTGGGTTTTCGGTTGCTGTTCGGCAGGATTGCAGCGGGTTTTCCCTGCACTTCGGGGACTCTGCAGTGAATGCTGAATAGACCAGAGGGTGAGGAACTTTGATTCCCTGATGTGCAGGGAAGTGCGGGAAACGAGAGAGCACTGGAATATCGGCAACATTTCGGTGCTCTCTGAATAACCCCCTAAATTAACTTGGACTTATTATTATTATCATCATTATATATTACTAGTTTTTAAGCCTGCCCGGAGGGCAATGTAGTGTTGTTGCCAGCTCAGAATTCATGTCCACATATTTGTTTTTCCAATGTCCTATCCAAGAGTATCTCCATATATAAATGTGTTTGTAACGCGTCTGGCGCCATTCCATCCGCAGCAGGAGGGCCAAGTGAGCAGCTGTGATGGGTGCGTGCGCAAATGACAGCGCATTACAAAGGCATTTATATATTAGAGCAGGTTCCTCTTCCCTCTTAGAATGTAAGCTCACAGGAACAGGACCCCTCTGAGATTGTAAGCTCACAGGAACAGGACCCTGCTTAGATTGTAAGCTCATGGGCACAGGACCCCTTAGATTGTAAACTCACGGGAACAGGACCCCTCTCAGATTGTAAACTCATGGGGCCAAGACCCCTTAGAGTGTAAGCTCATGGGGTAAGGACCCCTTAGATTATAACCTCATTGTACCCCTTAGATTGTAAGCTCATGGGACCCCTTAGATTGTAAACTCATGGGATAGATTTTAAACTCATGGGACCCCTTAGATTGTAAACTCATGGGATCCCTTAGATTGTAAACTCATGGGATAGATTGTAAACTCATGGGACCCATTAGATTGTAAACTCATGGGATCCCTTAGATTGTAAACTCACGGGATAGATTTTAAACTCATGGGACCCCTTAGATTGTAAACTCCTGGGACCCCTTAGATTATAAACTCATGGTATAGATTGTAAAATCATGGGACCCTTTAGATTGTAAACTCATGGGACTGCTTAGATTGTAAACTCATGGGATAGATTGTAAACTCATGGGACCCCTTAGATTGTAAACTCCTGGGACCCCTTAGATTATAAACTCATGGTATAGATTGTAAGATCATGGGACCCTTTAGATTGTAAACTCATGGGACTGCTTAGATTGTAAACTCATGGGATAGATTGTAAACTCATGGGACCCCTTAGATTGTAAACTCATGGGATCCCTTAGATTGTAAACTCATGGGATAGATTGTAAACTCCTGGGACCCCTTAGATTATAAACTCATGGTATAGATTGTAAAATCATGAGACCCTTTAGATTGTAAACTCATGGGACTGCTTAGATTGTAAACTCATGGGATAGATTGTAAACTCATGGGACCCCTTAGATTGTAAACTCATGGGATCCCTTAGATTGTAAACTCATGGGATAGATTGTAAACTCCTGGGACCCCTTAGATTGTAAACTCATGGGACCCCTTAGATTGTAAACTCATGGGACCCCTTAGATTGTAAACTCATTGGACTGCTTAGATTGTAAACTCATTGGACCCCTTAGATTGTAAACTCATTGGACCCCTTAGATTGTAAACTCATGGGACCTCTTAGATTGTAAACTCATGGGACTGCTTAGATTGTAAACTCATGGGACCTCTTAGATTGTAAACTCATGGGACTGCTTAGATTGTAAACTCATTGGACCCCTTAGATTGTAAACTCATGGGACTGCTTAGATTGTAAACTCATTGGACCCCTTAGATTGTAAACTCATGGGACTGCTTAGATTGTAAACTTATTGGACCCCTTAGATTGTAAACTCATGGGACTGCTTAGATTGTAAACTCATTGGACCCCTTAGATTGTAAACTCATTGGACCCCTTAAATTGTAAACTCATTGGACCCCTTAGATTGTAAACTCATGGGACTGCTTAGATTGTAAACTCATTGGACCCCTTAGATTGTAAACTCATTGGACCCCTTAGATTGTAAACTCATGGGACTGCTTAGATTGTAAACTCATTGGACCCCTTAGATTGTAAACTCATTGGACCCCTTAGATTGTAAACTCATTGGGCTGCTTAGATTGTAAACTCATTGGACCCCTTAGATTGTAAACTCATTGGACCCCTTAGATTGTAAACTCATGGGACCGCTTAGATTGTAAACTCATTGGACCCCTTAGATTGTAAACTCATGGGACTGCTTAGATTGTAAACTCATTGGACCCCTTAGATTGTAAACTCATTGGACCCCTTAGATTGTAAACTCATGGGACCTCTTAGATTGTAAACTCATGGGACCCCTTAGATTGTAAACTCACGGGACCCCTTAGATTGTAAACTCATGGGACCCCTTAGAATGTAAACTCATGGGACCCCTTAGATTGTAAGGTCATGGGACTCTTTAGATTGTAAGCTCACGGGGACAGTCTCAAGATGGTGGGGTGCCCAGTTGCAGGGAAGCCAATACTTACCTTGTTCCAGCACTGTGATCAAATCCCCAGGTCTTTGCTGCGCTGATTCCGGCATGCGGCGCCCAGAGCCTCCCCTGCACAAGCCGCCGGGGGAGACTCAGGGCAGGGGTGATCCGCAAGGAAAAAAAAAAAAAGATCCATTGGAGAGGCGCTTTGAGCGCTCCTCTCCAACGGATTTTTGTGGTCCCTCTTGTACGCCGGCTGGAAATCACAGCGGCTGTGCACGTGCACAATCTCCAAACAATTCCAATTTAGTGAATATGCATCAAGAGAATCTCCAAATCGTTATACGAAAGGAACATTTATTTCCATATAAAAAAAAACGGTCTTGCATGCTTATATCTTTTTTTGTTTTTATGGAAATAAATGTTCCTTTTTTATAACGATTTGGAGATTCTCTTGATGCATATTCACTACATTGGAATTGTTTGGAGATTCTGGACCTGGGGCTTTTTTGGGTGTTGTGCCAATCAGAAAAACCCCTGGGCGACCATATAAGAGCCTGGCAGGCTCAAAAATATGTGAGTGAAACCATCATACACCTCTTATTGTTTATGCTATACAGTCTATGCTATGATTGGTTCTTTCTCGCTTTTCTTTAAGAGTATTGAAGAAATCTATTCCTTAACACCACATTGGAATATCTCATTCTATACCGAAGAGGGTCAGTGAGGGAACCCTTATGAAATCTACCCACAGGCGAACATACCAGAGCCAGGATAAGCTCTGTAGAGTGTGAGTGTTATGTCAAAAATAACCGTAATATTTCTGTATAAAACGTTATTATACTGTTGTATTTTATCTTTTTTTGAGGTATTTATTGACATTGAAGCACACACGTACTAAGCTAAGTATAAATACCATATTATTTTCTTGCACTGCGAGCGCCACACCCCTACTTCTCTTATATATATATTTATATATAAAAATTGCAAGCAAAATGTAAAAACCCGGAACATCGTGAAGTAAAATCTAAGACCGAGTTTTATTTTGCTCACATTTATTAATTATTTTTTAAAGATTCCGCTGTCAGTAAAATAATTCCATGTTATTTTTAGGAGGATTCTGTTTCCCGTCTGCTGGATTAATTCATAGAAAGTTCATGAACGTCTAGAATGATACCGACCTGTACATCGTTTGTCAACCGTATGGAATGAGCCGCACTGTTACCACGTTTCCATGGTGACAGCATCTTGAAATCCTCTTCCCTCAGGAAAATATAGGCAAAAGGTAACTGGTTCTGAAACGGTGGAAACTTTCCATAAATGCTGGTTTTCTTCCCTATGGTTGTGAATTTAAAGGACGTTTTACAAGGCAGAGAAAATACCGTTATGTGACATCGCGGGGCAATTAAACGCTACCGTAACCTTTAGATGACTTAAGTACACAAACCATTGTAAAAGCAAGTCCACATTACTGAGATTTCTGGAAGGTTTTTTCTGTTTCCTAACCACCTCAGAGAGAGGGAGAGAAGTTCAGCGCGGAGGAGCATGTGGCCGCCATATGTGTGGTGACTCATATGTTTGGTAAATCAGACTGGGGAAGAGGTGAAAGTCGCAGCATAGAAGCGAAGCAAGAATCATCGATACGCTGCTAGAAAACCCGAGAAGGATTACCATAAGGGGTCAGCGATGGTGACTTGAAAAGGAACCGACCCCCCCCCCCACGGTCCATTTTACTACAAAATAACAAACAGTGTATAGAAAATCTTTCACTTTGTCTGTTTTACCGTAACAAGAAAATAAAACAGAGCTGAAAGACGCTTCGAGGAACAAGATTCCATTTTCAATGTATGTTTCTTCTTTGGGGAAAGTTTAATCAACGCGTTACATTCTAAGACGCAAAAACGACTCGAGTAATGTAACAGTCTGATTCCTGGCATATAGATAATGACTTTGATCTATCTATCTATCTATCTATCTATCTATCTATCTATCTATCTATCCCATATCTATCTATCCCATATCTATCTATCCATCTATCTATCTATCTATCTATCCCATATCTATCTATCTATCTATCTATCTATCTATCTATCTATCTATCTATCTATCCCATATCTATCTATCTATCCCATATCTATCTATCTATCTATCTATGTATCTATCCCATATCTATCTATCTATCTATCTATCTATCTATCCCATATCTATCTATCTCATATCTATCTATCTATCTATCTATCTATCTATCTATCTATCTATCTATCCCATATCTATCTATCT